>JAMFNV010000008.1:837311-1401745 GCA_025768905.1 Aspergillus sp. MA 6041 | reverse complement strand
CCTAACCCTAACCCTAACCCTAACCCTAACCCTAACCCTAACCCTAACCCTAACCCTAACCCTAACCCTAACCCTAAAATAAAATAAAATAAAATAAGAAAGTAAGATTTATAAAAAGATTAATTAATTATTCTATTTTATTCCCCAGCAGGCCTCCGGCGGGCAAGATTAATTAATAAAGATAATTCTTTCTTACTTACTACTAGATTAAAAAATAATTCTAGCGGGCGGTGTAGCAACTGGTATATAGAATAACAGTCTAGGTCCCTGCAGTATCCCGGAGGATTTTATAAGTACACACGGCCGAAAAATATAGAATGGATGCCACTCTGGTGGATACTATAGTATTAGGATTGGACTAATTACCAGTGGACCATCTTCCTGGGTGTCACGACCATGGGGCTCTCGCTCATCGGTCCCTTTGTAGGCTTGATTCATCGAGCCTCTCATCGCTACAAGAGCGTCATGGTGTTCGGTGGCGCAGCCAAACTGGTTGGCTACGCCATCCTGGTCCAATCCGACGGCATTATGACCCAAGATACTGCGCGCCTGGTTGCTTCGCAGCTCATCTTCTGTCTCTCCTCGCTGAACGTCGTCGGTGCCCGCGTTGGCGTCCAGGCATCTGTCCCCCATGAGGACGTGGCTTCCTTGATCTCTATCATCTCTCTGTGGTCTACCCTAGGATCCAGTACCGGCAGCGCCGTCGCCTCTGCCATCTGGACCAACCAGATGCTCAAGCAGATGTACAAGGAGCTGCCTGGCGTCTCTGCCGACACCGTCACTGAGATTTACGGTGATATCAAAGCTCTCCGTGCGGACTACGATTTCCTAGACCCAATTCGCCAAGGTTCCATCCGCGCCTATGCCATTGTGAATGGAAACATCACCATCGCTTCTATCTGCCTCGCCGCCATTCCGTTCATTGCCTCTTTCTTTATGCCTAACTACTACCTCGGCAGACAGCAAAATGCCATCAATAACAGGGGTGTCGATGGGGAGATTGTGGATGTACCAGAGAAGCATGAACAGAGACAAGGGGAACGACGTGAATCTATGTCACTATGGCAAAGAGTGTTTGCTTTGTACCGCAGGTAAATTTACATTCTTGGGGTGCGGGCCACATTTGGAGAGTTCACTATACTCGCTATATCAGATATTTTCGTGGGGAGAATGTGGAGGCAGCATGTTGGCCGATCAATTAATCAATTCAGCATGAATGACTCCGACCACCTGTTTCTTTAGCGAAATAAAATCAGTAGCTGAGATTTCAAATTGCCCTGTCAGTTGACATTAAAAAAGATATTCCTCTCTCTAAAAGAGGTTGATGGATCGGACGACTATAAAATCAATTTACTGACCTTGCTTTACAGAGTCTATCTCGGTTATATGTGTATATTTAGAATAAGGTGTACACACCTTCTAATGTCATATAACACTTGTATAATTATCCTGGTCTTAATGGTGTTGTAAAAATTGCATCATATTGATAAGGTTGGTTTGCCATAAACAAGAATACTCAATGATATTATCTATACAGCCCCTAAAACTAACAGCTCTCGAAGCAGCCGGGTTTCGAGGCTCTTGAGGTTTGACAAGATGTCGCCTGCTTCTTGTAGCATTGAATAAATTGAAAACGGGTAATAAACATGGCAGGCCAAAAGAAACATCAAGTCGTCGTTATCGGCTCTGGTAATTGGTATGATCTATTATATAAGTATAAACTGTTCAAGACTACTATCGCGCAAGATCGGGGCCTGGTCACCGAAGCCTGGGTGATCATTGAGATCGGTCCCCATTCAATCTATCGGGCATGATTCGAGACGTGCTGGGCGACCCCCATCTCAAACTTCCCACATTAAGACGGAAAGATGGCCCATGGAAGGTGATTGCTCGCGGTTTGGCTTCCTTGCACGACCAGGGCTTCTCGATCAATTAGTCCGAGTACCACCGCGATTTCGACCACACGCATCGTCTTCCCACTCTTCCTGCATATGCCTTTGACAACAAAAGGTACTAGGCGGACTATCGGAATGACTGGACGCTTTGAAAAGGGGATGCTTTGCCCGCTATTAAACCTTCCAACAAGGGGGCTAAAGAGCCCCCGAAGAAGCTATCAGGCTCTGTTCATCAGGTTGTGAAATAAGATTATAGTGCGTCTGATCCGATCGCCATCTTCGAAATAAATCTCTGGGACCCCAAGCTTCATGCTGCTGTCAGTGGACATCGCGTCAACGGTGCCGCTCTCTGTCCGTCGGTCAGTCAATCCTCTCTCCAGATACAATGACAATTGCTAATAGAGATTGCCAGTCTATTTACGCAGATGTTGCTCAGACGATTGCTCACCATATCTAGTAACAGAGACAATCCGGAATAGACCTATCTGGCCTCAATGTCACCAGCATGGAGGTTGTGCAGCCATTGATCGTTAAGGCACCTATATAAGATAAGAACTGTATCCTACTAGTTACTATATATATTAATAAAGTATTAAAAGTAGTATGTCTAGAATATACTTTAACTATATCTAATTAAAAGATAGTAATTAAGCATGCTATCTATATTATTAAGTATAGGTTATAGAAGAAATAGTTTTAATATTAATTATATAATCTTTATTTAATATAAAGATATATTAATAAACTAGAAAAGAAGATAATTTAAAAAAAAATTAATAAAATTACTAGTTATCTAGCCTATTAACTATTTAGCAGCCTAGTAGACTTTATATTAGAATATTAAAAAATAAATTAGGTTTTTTTAGTAAGTAGTCTATATAAGACTTCTATTATAGTTAGTCTGAATAATTAAGATAATAATATTTTATTTTAATATAGTCTTTATTAAATTAATTTATTAGCCTATTTTTCAGACTTTATTATAAATAGTAATAAGAATATTAACTACTAGAAAATTATATATATTTTTTATAAATAGAAGAGTATGCGCTTTACTAGACTACTAGTATTTAATAGTTAATATTAAACCTATATTTATATATTATCTATTAATAAAATAATATTTAGTAGTAATATTTAAATCTTATATAAAAGAAAAATTATTAGTTTAATTAAAGATTTCTAATTCTAATATATTCTATATATTATTTTTAATATATTTCTTTTACTAGCTACTATTAAGATTATCTTAAATAAAAAGCCTTCTTAACTAACTATTCTAAAACTTTAAAATTTAATACTAAAAATTAAGAGCAGGCTAATTTAAGAGATTAAATATTAAATTAAATAATTAGCTAGCTCTTTATTTAATTTAGTTATTAAAGAGCTTAATCTACTAGTACTTAAAATCTCTTCTAAAAATAATTTAATTATACTAAAGCTAGTATAAGGTCCTTGGCCTCTAGAGTTATTACAAGTAGTATGAAAGAGTGTAATACACCTAATAAAAAAAATAAAAAATTATAAAACTTAGATTTTAAGAATTTAGGATAATTAATAAATTAATACTAAAACTCTAATATTATATCTTTTATAAAATAAAGAGATTTTTTTATAAGCTAAGTTAGTCTTTAACTTACTCAGCTCTATTTTTTTATAAATATTTAGATAATTTTATAGAGAATCTTATAATTATTCTTTTTTTTTAAAGTCTTAGTTTCTTAAGATAATCTTTATAATTATAATATTAGTATTATATAGTTCTTATAAGCAGCTAACTATTAAAAAATCTATATAATATAAAACTTAAATTAAAAAAAAATATTATAGTAGGAAAAAAATACTCTATCTATTTCTTTATAAAATAAACTCTTAAAAACTAGATATTATAAATTTTAGATATATAAAATTTTTTATAATATTCTTTTTTATTATATAATATTATCTATTAGTAGTAGGTAGTATATATATCTTATAATAAACTCTTCTCTATTATATAATATAAGATCTCTATTATAGTATATATATATTATCCTACTAAATCTATATTTAATTATAAAAATCTTTTTTTTATTATATAGTATTAAAATCTTTTATAAATCTTTTTTTTAGTTATCTTATAATATCTTTATAAGTTATTATTTATAATACTTTTTTATATTATTTTACTAAAAACTATCTTATCTTCTATAACTTATATTACTCTGTTATATTTTATATTATAGACCTCTAACTATATAAATTCTAGTATATAAATCCAGATATAGTTTTATAATATATATAAGATAGACCTCTTCTCTAGAAGAACTTCTCTTTCTTAAATCTTTAAAATTTTTTATTTAGTAAGAATTCTTTTTTATAATTATTTTATATCTGCGAGCTTCTTATCTTCTCTTATCTTTATAAGCCTGGTATATTAGCTTACTTTTATAAACTTTATATATTAGCCTGCTTTTATAAGTTTTATATATTAGCCTGTTTTTATAAGCTTTATCTCTACTTATCTTCTAGATCTTAATTACTAATCTTACTATTATAATCTTTATAAAATATTTTATTAAGATATCTATCTCTACTAATCTCTAGATCTTTAATTATATTACTATTACTGCTAATACTCTCTTTATTATTCTTATAAATAATAGTTAGTTCCTCTTTTTTTTTTTTAAACTAAAAAAAAAGAAGTCCTTTATAAAGAAAAATTATATAAGTATTCTTAATTATATTATAGTCCTAATTAATAAAATAAAACTTCTCTATAGAGAAGAAGACTTTTATTATTATTATTCTTATACTAGTCTCTATCTTTATATAATCTTTAATAATTCTTATACTATCTTTTACTATTACTCTTTATAAAATAATATATTTATTTACTAATATTCTAGCTATATTAATTATCTATAGTTCTATTAATCTAGAACCCTCTTCTATTACTATAGATACTCTATAGAAGACTTAAGACTAGCTATCTCCAGTAGTTATTATAATTCAGGACTAGATTAATATCTAGTTTATTAATTTATCTATAGATATATAGTTTAAACTATATAGCTAACAGCAGCCTATTATAATTCTAAGTTTTTTTTTATAAATAGATACTTAGATCCTATTTATCTATAAGTACTAATAAATACTCGCGCTGGTTCTAAAATTAATTTTATTTTATAAAATTAGTAGACCGGGGTAATTAGCTATAAGAACCTAATATTAAGAAGCTATCTTAATAATTTATATAAAATAATAATCTTTTATAAATAAAAAGTATTTAATTTACTATAATCTCTTAGCTTTACTATTATTTATAATTTATATTTCTAAGAAAATAAATTAGAGATATAATAACTATTTTTTTTATAAATATATTTTATATTTTTTTTAAAAGTAAAATTTTAGAAATAGTCTCTAGTCTTCTCTAATAATATTATATTTAGAATTTAGTAGATCTCTATAAGTATCTATATAATTTAGGAGTAAGATAAAAATACAGACTTATATTATAAAAATATTATTTTTTTAATTTTTTTTATAGCTTTTTATTTATTTTAATTTAAATTAAATTAGCTGTTTCTTTCTTTATAAGATATTTCTTATAGATCTCTAGATATTATAAATTTATAGTAAGCTTTTTTATAAACTTTTACTATTTAATCTACTTAATTAATATCTTTATAAAATTTTAGATTCTAGGATCTAGGATCTCTTTTATATAATATTCTTACTTATTCTTATTTATAAATCTTATTTTAAATTATTTATAAGTATTTACTTCTTCTATCTTCTAGTACTTATAAAGTATAAAAATATAAAAAATATTATATATATAAAATCCAGCTAATAAGAAAATTTAATAAATATTTATATTTATTTTTTTTAATTATTTTCTATAGACCAGCCTGAAGTTAATTAAACTTTTTATTAAACTTAATTTATAATTAATTCTAATTACTAATCTAGATATAGTCTTTAATCTAAAAGATTTTTATAACTTACTTAAAGTTATAGTACTTAGATTACTATTTCTAAGTCTTTATAATTCCTACCTGAATTTTTTTATATATCTTTTTAAAGTATTTAGCTTATTCTATAATATCTAAAATAATTTTATTCTTAAAATATAGATCTACTATAAGAATCTTTAAATCTATATTATATATTATATAAAATAGTATTTCCTTAATTAACTATTATTATAAATTATTATAAGTAAATTCTATAAAAAAAATATAATTAATTTAGTTATCTTATATAAAATTTATATATCTTTATAAGTATTATTTTAATATATTATTTAAGTATTTTATTTAATTATTTATCTATAGATAGTATATAATACTTATTAAATATTTAACTTATAAATTATATATAAAATCTAATTAAAATTTTTTTATAAAAACTAATTTATAATCTATTACTATCTTTATAAGGATTCTATAGAGTTAAAATACTTTATAAATTATTATATATAATAGTTCCTTCCTCTTAATTAACTTTTATATAGAAATAAAATAAACTATTTTACTTATATAATCTATTATAACTAGAATTATATTATATACCTTGTAAGACTTATTTAAATCCTTAGATTTAATACTTATAAGTAAATTAGTAATAAAATCTATACTAATTTACTTCTAGAGATTTATTAAAATTAATAATAATTTTAATAATCCTTATTACTTACTATATATAATTTTTAAATTTTAATAAATATTATATATCTTATAGTACTCTATAATAAAATCTTATATATCTAATTAAAAAAATTTTTATTATATAAGTTTTAAGATCTTTCTTTTTATAAAATACTTTATTAATAGATTATTATACAGCTTTATAAGAATCTTTATTTATAATTAATAATAGTCTAGAATATATAATCTTTCTAGATTATAAAAATATCTATTCTATATTATTTAATACTTTTATAGATATAAAATACTCTTATAATAGCCTAAATTTTTTATAAGATTATTAAATTTATAAATTATCTTATAGATTTTTTTTATAAGTAGATTTTTTTTTAAAAGCTTTAGTAAGCTTTCTAATAATCTTTATAAAAAATTATTCTAAAATAATCTTTCTTTCTTATAAAATTATTAAATCTTTTTTTATAAATATTTTATTTTTAAGAGTAGTATTAAAAATATTATAATTATAGTTATAAACTAGTCTCTACTAGACTAAAAAAAAATTATATTTTTTATAATATATATACTACTATTATTATTTATTATAATAATCTAAATCTTATCTCTACTAGAAACTTATATATTTATAATTTCTAGCTATAAGAGTAGCTTTTATTTTATTTATTTTTTAAGATCTTTCTAGTTCTTTTTATATTAACTATTTTTTAAATAATTAACTTACTATAAGGGCTTATTTATAAAGTTTAACTTATTTATATAATAAATAATCCTAAACTAGAATCTTATTAAAAACTAAAACTAGTAAATCTATATTTATAATAATATCTTACTAAATAATTAAAAAATAATTAAAACTTTATAATTTATAATTATTTTAATTTTTTATAGACTATTCTATAGATAATATCTCTATTTATAAAAAAATTTTATAATAATTAGTAATTCTTACTTATTTATTATATAATTTATTTTATTAAGAGATAATTTTTATAAGAAAAATACTACTAGCCTCTATATTCTATTAGAATATAATTAAGTAAAGATTTTTATAAATCTTTTCTTTAAGATATCTATCTTTATCTATAAAAATAAATTCTTAATAAAATAATTTAACTAAATTATTTTTATAAACTTCTTTTTAAGAAAATCTACTATTTTATAAGTTTTAATTATTATAATTAAGCTTAAATCCTTAATTATTCTTACCAGGCCGTCTTTTAACTTATAAAATAAATTAATTAAGACTATAATTATTTATAAATATATATAGATAAACCTATAATATTAATTTATAAATTCTAAAAAAATTAAAATCTTATAAACTATTTCTAGTATTAGTTAGTTTTAAATAATAATTATATATAAGAGCTCTATCTTAATCTCTTATAGAATAATAATATATTCTAAAAAATTAATTTATTAAATTATAAATAAATACTTATTTTATTTATAGTATAACTCTATTTTATAAAGCTTTTTTAATACCTTATAAATATACTATTAATATTTAATAATATCCTATAAGAAAATAATAATATTATTAATATAAACTACTATAATAATATCTAGTAAATTATAAAATATTTAATTTATATATCTTTAGAATATTATAGGAGTATTAATTAATTTAAAAAGTATAACTAAATATTTAAATAATTTATATTTTATATAAAAGATTATCTTCTACTTATTCTCTTCTATTATATAAATATAGTTATAAGTATTATAAAAATCCAGCTATATAAAGATCTTTATATTACTTAATTATAAGATTATCTTATTAATTAATAAAAGTAGATAATAATTCTTTAGAAATATTATATTTAATTTATAGAAATCTATATATATATAGATCTTACTATCCTTCTTTACTATACATAATAATAGTACGCCTGTAGAAGACTTAAATATTTAGATCTAATTCTTTATAAGTATTATTTATATATATTTTTATATTATAACTAATTTTTATAGGAAATAGTAATATATCAGCTTAAAAAGTAGATTTTTATTTTTTTTTAACTTAATCTTTAAGTCTACTTCTTTATAATAAGAAGGTAACTCCTATAATTCTACTTCTAAAAATATATTTATAAATTTATAGTATTATTTTAGTAATTTTTTATCTATAATAATTTTCTTAATATTAATTACGCCTATAATAAAAATCTTATTTTAATTTTTATAGAATATTTTCTTAAACTTCTCTATAAATATAATCTTTATTAATATTTTTTATAAATTAAAGATATAGTCCTATATTATCTAGTATATAATTAAATTATATATAATTAACTAGGATATTTCTAGTAGTATCTCTAAGATATTAGATAATATTATTATAAATATATAAAAGATTTATTATATATTTTATAAGTTTTAGAGATTAAACTCTATCTCTATAACTTCTTTATTCTATAATTTTCTATTATTTATTATTTATATATAGATTTAGAAAGATAGTATATTTTATCCTACTTATTTTATAAGAAATAATAAAACTATATTTATTTTATTTTTATTATTTATAAATATCTTATAATTTATTACCACCCTACTTAATAAGATAATCTTTATAGATAAGAATATCCTCTCTACTATTAGTTAATCCTTATTAATTTCTATCTGTAGTATATCTATAGTAGCTATAATTATAAGTTCCTCTTATTAAGTTATTAATTACTTAGTGTAAGACCCTCCACAAGATTACCTGGGTATTCGCAAAAAGATAGAGCTGAGTAAGCTAGAGACTGATTTAGCTTATAAGAAAACCTCTTTACTTTATAAAAAATATAATATTAGAGTTTTAGTATTAATCTATTAACTATTTTAAATTCTTAAAATCTAAATCTTATAACTCTCTATTCTTTTTATTAGGTGTATTACACTCTTTCACACTACTTATAATAATCCTAGAGGCCAAGGACCTTATACTTAGTTACTATAAGTTTAGAATAGTTTAGTTTAATATACCCTAGTTTATTATAATTATAATATTATAGAGTCTTATTCTTTCTACTAAAAAAGTTCTTTTTTTTATTCTTCTAGGACTCTAGTATCTTTTATTTTTATAAAGATATTATTTTTTCTTTAATTCTTTATAGAGAACTGCTTTATTAATTTTAGTAGTTTATATTCCTTATTAATATAATAAAACCTGTTTATAATAATAATAAAATATTTAGTTAGAATTTTATAATTAGAGAAACTATCTTTATAAGTATTATAAAGAATCTTAGTTATTTATAAACTCTCTATCTAATATATAAAAGATATAATTTAAAGAATATTTATAAAAGAATAATATTTATATTTATATTTTTATCTTCTAGCTTAGACTATTATTTATACTACTACTAGAGATAAGTATAGTTACTTTTATTTTTATTTATTTATATATAAAAAGTTTTATTCTATACTATATATAATCTATCCGCAGGATCTCCTAATTATATAATAAAAAATTTATAAAAGTAATTCTAAATTAAATTATTTATTATAACTAATTCTGTCTTCTATATTCCTTAAAAAATTAGGTTAAGATATAGTATTATAAGATAAAGAAGATTTATATCTAAGTAGTTATCTATATTCTTATATATTTTAATCTTCCGCGTGAAGCTATAGTAGTTTATATAATTAGTTATATAATAATATTCTTTCTTCGCGGGTATTTATAATAGTAATAGATATTTTAAAGCTAGTATTAAAGATATTAATCTATTATAATTATATTTTTTAATTTTTTATAAAATAGTAGCTTTATATTAGATTATTATAACTAATTTTTTTTACTCTTTTATCTCTTTAATTTATTCTATTTATCTGCAAAGCTTCTCTAGAAATAAGATCTTAAAATCTTATTATTACTATAAAAAATATAAAATAATCTTAGGACTAATTTATAAAAATATTTATAAAGACTTAGATTCTTTATAATATTATTTAAAGACTTATAAGTCTGATTAAATATTAAATATTATTATTTCTAATAGACTAAATATAAAGTTAAGTATTAAAATTATAAGATCTTTAGTCTCTAGGATTATTATAAGTAGTATAAAAAAGTATAATATATTTAATAAAAAAAATAAAAAATTATAAGATTTAGATTTTAAGAATTTAAAATAGTTAATAAATTAATACTAAAGCTCTAATATTATATCTTTTATAAAGTAAAGAGATTTTTTTATAAGTTAAATTAGCCTCTAGCTTACTTAACTCTATCTTTTCATGAATACCCAGGTAATCTTATGGAGGGTCTTACAGCTAGACTCTTTTATAGTATTAATAATTATTAGCTAGCTGTATAAGATATTTAATATTAATTTTTTTTATAATAAATTTTTTAAACTATTTACTGTTTCTTAATTTCTAGATTTCTTAAATTAAGAATATAGATTACTTATAATTATAAGTTATTTAAATAATTATATCTTTTTTTATAGTTTATTTCTATTTTTAGTATCTTTTTTAATTAAAATTCCTATATTAGAAAATATAGTAGATAATATTATATATTTTATATAATTTATTATTTTAAAGAAGACTAGTCTTACTAAGAATAAGCTAGAAATAATAGTAAATCTAGAGTTTTTAGAAATTAATTTCTTAATAAGCTTAACTATCTTAGAAAAGCTTTAAAAAAAGAATATTAAACTTCTTATAAATTTCTTCCTATAAAATTTAATTATAAATAAGATTTCGCAAGCTTTAGTTAAAAGTAATAATAATTTATAGTCTAAAGCTATTATAGTCTTTATTAATAAGGGACTTTTTAAAATAAAATCTATTCTTCTTTAAAGATAGGTTAATTTAGTAAGTAATAAGATACTATTTTTATTTCTTAATAATTTAGAATCTCTAATATTCTATACAGCACTGGAGCAGCTTTATATAGATTTTAATATATATAGTCTAGTATATCTTTTTATTAATAACTCAGCTCGCTATACTACCGGCATCGAGGATATTGTCAGAATATACCTGTCTGTAATCAGAAGCCACAGTCCTTCCGGCCCATACCATCTTGGCGGCTGGTCCGTTGGGGGTGTTCTTGCGTACGAAGCGTCAAAGCAACTTATTGAAGCCGGCGAGGACGTGCACAACCTTATCCTCATCGACGCGCCATGTCCCACAGTATTGCCTCCCATGTCTGCATCTCTGATCAAGTTTCTCAACTCCATTAGCGTCCTAGACCAGGTGCAAAGCGATGGTGCCAGAACGCCCGATACAAAACGCCAACTTGTCCTTGACCACTTCGACGCAACGGTCAAGAACCTAGGCTCCTACGACCCGGCTCGCTCGCCATTACCGGCTCATTCATCGCCCCGTACGTCCATTATATGGGCTCAAGAAGGCGTGTGTAATGGACCAAGTGACCCACGCTGAAAGCGAACCCTTCCCTGGCGGCAGATGCCACCGCGAGCTGGAAGCACACCGACTTTGGCCCCCGAGGATGGGAGTCTCTTGTATCACCCAAGGATATTGCTTTCTGTTCTGTTCCCGGGAATCATTTCACTATGATGCAACCCTTAAATGTAAGTGTGCTTCCTTCTAACCGTCTTTCTTCCCAGCTTTCAGTGCTGACGAACGGTTTCACAGATCGGAGAACTTTCAAAGCAGTTACAACTCAGCCTCGCTTCAGCCACTTAGTAGACAAGTATTCTATTATTATATTAGGTTTAGTGCGCGTTTTGCGGGTTTTTGCGGGGCGGGTTTAGCCGACCCAGCCCGTATGCATGTCGAAGAATGATAGGATAGGTATATCACGGTCACTGGAAAAAGATAAGGATATACTACAGCAGCCGGTGCCCATTTATATAGGGTGCATGGATAAAAAGTATAGAATAGGAGCTACTCTAACCGCGGCTAGTTTATTAGGGCCTGCGGCTAGAACCCGTGATATATATCTGCGCGAGGATGCTAATACGACCCGATACTTCTGCTTGACAAAATGTTTTAAGGAGGATCTATGCAAGCAGGTCTATTTCTACTTTATTAATGCCTCCCTGATGTAAGTGCCCAAATCCCGTACCTGTTTTGGGAAAGGAAATAGCTCATGAATGCGGCATGGGCTGGTACAGGCCTTGAAAGGCAAATCTAACTCTAGCCTCTATTCAGTGGCATGGCGCTGGCAAGAGTAGGGCGAGAGATCGAGTACCAACCTAGTGTGAACTGTGCTGGCCGTTTCTGAAGACTGAGCTATTGGTAAAAAAGAGATTACTGGAGGTATGTTGAGAATACTATACCACTCAAAGATATCCTGCAGCTAAGGCACATCCTGCCCCGTCTCATCATCCTCCCTCCTTCTCTTTCTTGGGAGAACCATATTAATAGCCCGCTCTGCGACTTGTCGATACCCGGCACAATACTTAATGAGCTTCTGAATACTGTTATTTTCTCCAGTGAGAGGAATCGCAGAAAGTATGTCTTCTAGATTGCGCATCAATAGGATGTCTGCACGAGCGTGAGAACTTCGTGGATCTTGCACGGTGAGGATGACGAAGAGCTTTAGTGCGAAGATGACGTAGTTGAGCATTACCCTGTTTGTTCTATATTAGTTGAGCTTCATATGAATGGAAAAGACGGCCGTACCCTCTGATTAATGGATTGTCTTTCGGAATATTCTTGACGAGTCGTAACGTTGCACGAGCGGCTTCGGCGCAAAGCTGGGTTGATTTCAGGACGCGAGGATTCGCAGAGCGAATTGCATGGTGCGTGGTAGGGAGTGCATTGAGGGTTGTTGACCAGGTTGTGTTAGGGAATGAGCGGCGGTGGATAACCAGTACACAATTAAAATAGCTGATATGAATATGCAAGAGGGTATCAGAGATGCCTTGTTTGATGGCATCTTGGGCCCTGGGATGGCCCGGGCGGTATTTCTCAGGAATGTCGTTCTTCCACTGCTCCAGGCGAGTGTCGAGCTCGCCTACTGTTATAATAGCCTCGAAGTCGCTCTTGCTTTGTGCAACGATGGAATACAGCTGGCGATAGATGTCTTCTTTGATCTCTACTAGTCGGCAGATGGTTGGGTAGCAGTCGAACGCCAGATTTGGGTCTTCGAGCGCCGTGAAGGTCTGAGGGTCGACGAACTGGTCAACTCCAAGGTCGGTGGGTGGCATTCCAGCTTGTAGAGCGTGGCTGTAGGTTGATTGAGTCAGACCGGAAGACTGAATTGAAGTGAGAAACGTACTCTATATCTAAAGTTCGAGTGACCATGCTGACGAATTGGAACTGATTCGACAAGCCCTCTTGTTTTGGGGAGAGTCCCTCTTGTTTTGGGGAGAGTCCACTAAGCATCCGAATGGCCATTGGTACCATCGTGCTAGATGGACTACTATGGAAGGTACCCATAAGGTACAATGTCTGGGGTAGTTAGCACAGAGTTCCCGAAGATATTTGGATGCCTACCATGGCCACTAGCGCCTGTGCGGACAGGAGGCTTGGAGCATGGGTGATGAAAGCCTCCCATGAAAGCGTGGCATTTTTCCAAAACAGCCATGCTTTTGAATGAGAGTGTTGATCCAGCAGGCACCCTAGCGCAAGTGCGGCATTCAAGCATGCCCATTTCTCGGAGGATTCTGGGCTGATTGGGTACTCTAATTCGAACCCGAGCATGAAATCGGTTTCTTCAAAGGTCGGACAGAACGAGTTGAAGTCATGAAAATATGTGTGTAATAAAGATCGAGCAACATCTTTTGACGGAAGGGGGATGAACTGTTGAGGAAGGCGAGGTCCGGTGCTGTCGCCGAACACCGCATCAGGAGGGCCAAAGGCGAAAGGCGAGAGGACATCCCAGTTGAAGGGTTCCTCGCCCACGGCCTTGTGCAGCCATTGCTTACCTTCTGGTGAGAATATCGAAAACAGCGATGAATCTGTGTGGGTCAGAAGGGGCATTGAAAGTACTCGGTAGCAACATACCAGGACTGCTAACCAGCGACCGAGGCAGTGAAAAGCAAAGTAGTGACGAGAATGGATCTGCAGCGGTATGATCTGAATCGAAACTAGTGGTAAAGTCCTGCAGAAGCGAGGGTAAAAGGGTATTGGTTTCGGGCGTTCGCAGGTCCAAAGTTGGTAGCCCTGTGAGACCATCGATACGGGAATGTACTGGGATGTCGCTCTCCAACGGCGGCCCAGTGGCTAGAGCTTGCTGGGCGTCCGTCGACGGGGGAAAGTTGATCGGAAGACACACGGACGATCTTCTGCAACAAGCGCGACATTTGGTCATGCCAGTGTCAACTTGGCATCGCACCTTGCGCCGCCGGCACGATTGACAAGCCTGGTGGGATGAATTAGCACAGGCCAGGCCGGTCTATGCAGATGATCCAACCTTGGCTCCGAGACGTACTTTCCGGGAGTCCATCGTTGGCGTTGAGAGTCTGGCCGCTGAATCGTGGGTTGAACAGGTTCGGCGACGAGGACGGCCAGAAGACAGTAATATTGGCCGGGGGATGGCATTACCAAGCTGCAGGCCAACTCTGGTTCATGATTCAGGGCCCGAATCCGAGGCTGCGGCCGAATCGGAATGGCTCGGGAACTCGCTGGGCTCCGCTGGCAATACACCGGGTTGGGCGTCATCCGAGCCGTATTACATCCCCGAGCTGTTGTGGTAATATTGATTCATTCTGATATCCCTCCCCCAATCACTGTTGTCCTAATGCTGACTCGCTGTTTGCTGCTCGGCATGACATCTCTCCGCCTCGGTGAGGATATGTGCCCATGAGGCCTTGTTTGCTCCACCTAGCTCGGAGCTGTAGCGTAAGCATTCATATAATTTTTGCGGGCGGATCTGCGGGCTCCGAGCCCCAGATATCAAACTTGGGTTCACTTATAGAACTTGCCCCTCCTGTACTTTCTGTTCTTAGAGTGACAAGCCCATGCCCATGCCCTTGACAACTTGACAGCTCAAATCATTGGTGACTGTAATAATGTCGGTGTTTGGGGGCATTCCACCTCTAGGCGAGAAGAGCCAGCCTCACCCTGAGCATGGACAGGGACAGCACCTCGGAACAGATACACCGGGGTCTAGCATGACCAAAATCGAAGGGCAGGATGGAGAATTCACAGGCAGTGACATGGAGGACGAGATTGAGGAGATGGCCCGTCAATTGACCCGTCGATCCACGCATTTCTCAGCCACCAACGCGACGAACCCCTTCTTCGAGGACAACAAGGAGTCGACTCTACATCCGGGTAGTCCGTCATTTAAAGTCAAGGACTGGATCCGATCTCTGCTGGCAGCCCAAGCCGGCGACCCAGACCGCTTTCGCCAACGCTCTGCTGGTGTGGCCTTCAAGAACCTGAGTGTGCACGGCTTCGGAAGTGCGACCGACTACCAGAAAGACGTGTTCAATGCGATATTGAGTGTTGCCGGATTGGTGAGGACGTTGACAAAGACCGGCGTGAAGAAGGTGCAGATTCTCAATGACTTCAATGGTCTCGTTCGGAGTGGTGAGATGCTGGTCGTCCTTGGTCGTCCCGGAAGGTAAGACGCATCGCACATGCCTCGTCTACAGTTTTCTGATTCTTCGTAGTGGTTGTACAACATTCCTGAAGACAATCGCCGGCGAGATGAACGGCATCTATACGTCCGACGATGCATACGTCAACTACCAGGGTATGCCGTCAAGCAGTAAACTATACTACGCCCTCCCCACTAACAACAGACGACAGGTGTCTCCGCCCACGACATGCAAAAGCGCTTCCGGGGCGAGGCCATCTTCAACGCCGAAACCGATGTGCACTTCCCCCAGCTATCCGTCGGAGATACTTTGACCTTTGCTGCCCTGGCAAGAGCCCCTCAAACACGCTTCCCGGGCCTGAGCCGGAAGGAATACGCCTCCCATGTTCGTGATGTGGTCATGACGATGCTCGGATTGCGCCATACATTCAACACCAGAGTTGGTAATGACTACGTCCGTGGGGTTAGTGGTGGTGAGCGCAAGCGTGTCAGTATAGCGGAGGCAATTCTCAGCGGTGCCCCATTGCAATGCTGGGATAACAGTACCCGCGGTCTCGACAGTGCCAATGCTCTGGAATTCTGCAAAAATCTGTCGTTGATGAGCAAGTACGCTGGAACGGCCGCGTGCGTTGCTATCTACCAAGCTTCTCAGAACGCCTACGATGTACGAAACCCTATATCTTATTGTGGCAGTAGCTGACATGAAACCAGGTGTTTGACAAAGTGGTCGTGCTCTACGAAGGCCATCAGATTTACTTCGGACCTACCGGCGAAGCCCAGAAATTCTTCACTGACATGGGATTCCTCTGTCCCCCGCGTCAAACGACAGCCGACTTCTTGACCTCTTTGACGAGCCCTAGCGAACGGCGAGTGCGCCCTGGTTACGAAGATAAAGTGCCTCGCACGCCAGCTGAATTTGCCCAGAGGTGGCGGAACAGCCCCGAGTGTGGCCGGCTTCTCCGAGAGATTGATGTCTTTGATCAGGAGCATCCTATCGGCGGCGAATCGTTTGAGAAGTTTGGTGAAGCCCGTCGCCTGATGCAGTCAAAGCAACAGTCAGTCCCCTAATTTAACCTGACGATCCAATATCCTCTAACTCTGCTCTGCATTTCAGACGAGCTGGTTCTCCGTACACACTCTCTATCTGGCAGCAAGTCCACCTGTGCTTGATCCGCGGCTTCCAACGCCTTCGTGGTGACGCCAGCTTGACTCTGAGCGCCCTGTTTGGCAACTTCTTTATCTCGTTAATTATCGGCAGTGTGTTCTATGACCTGCCACAGGATACCTCCAGTTTCTTCGGCCGCGGCGTGTTGTTGTTCTATGCTGTCTTGCTCAACGCCTTTAGCAGTGCCCTTGAGGTATGTCCTTCTCACAGCACCCAACTATATAATATCGCTGAGCTGGTCTAACGAAATAGATCCTGACTCTGTATGCACAACGCCCTATCGTCGAAAAGCAGTCCAGATATGCATTCTACCACCCCTTTGCAGAGGCCCTTGCGTCTATGCTTACCGACATGCCATATAAAATGCTTAACTCTTTCACGTTCAACCTCCCACTGTACTTTCTCTCCCATCTACGGAGAGACCCAGGCGCCTTCTTCACCTACTGGATCTTCTCGGTCGTCACCACGCTAACCATGTCCATGGTCTTCCGCACATTCGGTGCAGCCTCACGCTCGCTATCCCAAGCCCTGATCCCCGCAGCACTGTTGATTCTCGGTCTCGTCATCTATACCGGCTTCGTCATCCCTACCCGTGACATGCTGGGATGGTCCCGCTGGATGAACTACATCAATCCCATAGCGTACGCCTTCGAAGCCTTTATGGTGAACGAATTCCACAACCAGCAATACACATGTGTTTCATATGTCCCCTCCGGACCCGGTTATGAAAATGTCGGCGTCGAGAACCAAATCTGCAACGCTGTCTCATCCACCCTGGGGGCCACTGGTATCGATGGCGACGCCTACCTAGCCTCCGCCTATGAATACTACCACAAGAATCTGTGGCGCAACTTCGGAATCATTATCGCGTTCTTGATATTCTTCATGGGAGTATACCTCATTGCCACGGAACTGATCACCGAAGCCATGTCAAAAGGAGAAGTCCTTGTGTTCCGTCGAGGTCATCAGCCTAAGATGACCAACGACGACGATGAAGCGAGTGCAACCACACAACCACATGACGACGTGAGCCCGGAGGACAGCGGTGCTGAGATCCAGCGTCAGACGGCTATCTTCCAATGGCAGGATCTGTGCTATGATATCACAATCAAGGGTGAACCTCGTCGGATCTTGGACAATGTCAACGGCTGGGTCAAGCCAGGAACTGCCACTGCTCTGATGGTGAGACCACATTCTTTCCTTGGGGCGATCAACAACTGACAGCAGACAGGGTGTTTCCGGTGCTGGAAAGACAACATTGTTGGATGTTCTTGCAACCCGCGTAACAATGGGTGTGGTGACCGGGGAAGTTCTTGTCGACGGCCTCCCACGCGATGACTCGTTTCAACGGAAGACTGGCTATGTCCAACAGCAGGATGTTCATCTGCCTACCTCGACTGTCCGCGAGGCTTTACAGTTCAGTGCGCTTCTGAGACAGCCTGCGCGGTTCACCCGGCAGGAACGCTTGGATTACGTCGAGGAAGTCCTGGTCCTGCTCGGCATGCAGACTTATGCTGACGCAGTTGTGGGTGTTCCTGGTATTGGTAAGTTCAATGAGATAGCCTCGACTCCAGCGGGGAGCATAATGGGGGTAGGAATGACACAATAGCTAATCAAGTCAACAGGCCTCAACGTCGAACAACGCAAGCGCTTGACCATTGGTGTCGAGCTGGTTGCACGTCCCCAGTTACTTCTCTTCTTGGATGAACCTACGTCTGGATTGGATTCTCAAACCTCATGGTCAATTCTAGATCTGATCGAGACTCTCACCAACCACGGCCAAGCGATTTTGTGTACAATTCATCAACCGTCTGCCATGCTCTTCCAGCGCTTCGACCGGCTACTCTTCCTCGCCAAAGGAGGCCGCACCGTGTACTTTGGGAAGGTGGGTGAGAACTCCTCGATCCTGACCAGCTATTTCGAACGAAACGGAGGCCATGCCATTACAGATGGCGAGAATCCCGCCGAATGGATGTTGGAAGTAATCGGCGCCGCCCCCGGCTCACACAGCGCCATCGACTGGCCCGAAGTGTGGAACAACAGCGCCGAGAAGCAGGGTGTGCTCGAGCACCTAGCAGAACTGAAATCGACCCTGTCCGTCAAGCCCAAGGAGGAAGCCTCCCCGGCCGAATTCAAGGAATTTGCCGTCTCGACGACGGTGCAGATGAGAGAAACCCTACTCCGCGTGTTCACGCAGTACTGGCGGACTCCCTCGTACATCTACTCCAAGATCATCCTCTCCGTCCTGACAGCTCTGTACAATGGCTTCTCCTTCTACAGCGCAAAGAACACCCAGCAAGGCCTGCAGAATCAAATGTTCAGTATCTTCATGCTGATGACCATCTTCGGTAATCTTGTGCAGCAGATCATGCCCAACTTCGTGACGCAGCGCGCCCTGTATGAAGTGCGCGAACGACCCTCGAAGATGTACTCCTGGCGTGTTTTCATGGCTAGCAATATCCTCGTTGAATTGCCGTGGAACTTCCTTGTTGCGGTGCTCATGTTCTTCTGTTGGTATTACCCAGTTGGCCTATACAGGAACGCAGAGCCCACCGACGCCGTGACTGAACGAGGCGGCTTGATGTTCCTGTACCTGCTTGCCTTCCTCTGGTTCACATCCACCTTTGCACATATGATCGTCGCCGGCGTCGACACCGCGGAAACCGGTGGTAACCTCGCGAACCTGATCTTCGCTCTTCTCTTGCTCTTCTGCGGGTACGTCCCTGCCCCCTCCTGCACATAACTTCAATCAAACCAAACTAACTCTGACCAGTGTCGTCGCAACCCCCGACAGTATGCCCGGCTTCTGGATCTTCATGTACCGCGTCTCCCCCTTCACCTACCTCGTCTCCGGCATGCTCTCAACAGCCATAAGCGGCACGACCGTCGCTTGCGACCCAATCGAGACGTTGAACATGGACCCCCCCTCTGGCCAAACCTGCTACGAGTACCTCAACCCCTTCGTGGAAGCCGTGGGTGGCGCGATCCAGAATCCCAATGCCACGAGCGAGTGTGCGTATTGCTCGATGGCCGAGACGGATGATTTCTTGGCGGCGGTGTTGAGTTATTGGAGTGATGCATGGCGGAACTTTGGCATTGTATGGGCGTTTATAGTCTTTAATATTGTGGCGGCGATCGGGATTTATTGGCTTGCGAGGGTGCCGAAGACGGGGAAGAAGCAGAAGACTGCTTGAGCTGAGTGGCCTGATTTATTCTGGCCCAGCCTGGTTTATCCTGGTGTGGGAGCGGTATAGTGTCTATCTTTTCTTTTCTTTTCTTTTTTTTTTTTTTTTTTTTTTTTCCATATTTTCTCATTCCCTTCAACTTTCGTTTCTACTTCCTTCTTGTTGGCTTGGTTCTCGTTGAGTCGCCTTTCTATCTCTTATTTCTTATTTCTTCCGCTTTTAGTTTCGACTTACTGTTTCATCTTACACTAGACTGGATTGCACATAGACTAATATTGACCAAATTACTGCGTTCAGTACTCTCTCTGTTAGGTGGTACAGAACTGTGCTGGAGTTCATTTAAGATAGCATGTCAGGTCGTCGCCAAACCAGTGTGATTTATAATGCGAGAATATATGCTTCTTCACTAGAGCCATTACTAGAAGGAGTTAACTATATATTAGGACCACAAAATATTCTTCCCGAATAGGTAGTGTTCCTAAAACTGCTGGCTATTACTTGATGTTTGATAGCCGTCAGTGATTTTATATATATCTACATTGACAACCGAATAACATTAGTATTCTCAGCGTCCAACTCCTTCTGTGCAAACCCCAGGGAAGAGGGGCTGGGCCATTGTGAGAATTTCCAGAGCGCCGGAAGCTGTGCCGCTGCCGGCTTCAAACATCGTTCCGCAGGCATATGCACCTTCATCGTTGGTCAGGTCATTTTTTCCTCCTTTCTTGAGAAACTCTTTGGCGAAGCAGTCACCGATGAGTGAGCCGCAGCTCAGCTTCTTCTCGACGTCTTTAGGGTTACTTAGTAGTTACTAGATCCTTGATACCCCCGTGCCAGATTAACCATCATCCTAATTATGAGTTGGCATTGCTGACAGTGAAATCTGACATGATTTGTCCTCTAATGCTCCCTGCACTATTCTTCACCCCACTATATTGTATCTTTCCTTTCCATTTATCACCTCTTGCTTGAACTACCCTATTATCTTGCCTCGTACTTTATGCTTGCCTTCCATTCCTTTTTTGTTTTTTAGCTAGCCTATTTTCGGGCTCCAGAGCCTTGTCCGACAAGAATGGGTGCAGCAGCAGAGCACAAGGCTGAGACAATATGCGAATAAGCAATAACAAGGCTGGACCGGGACGAGGCTGCTGCAGTAAAGACAGGCATGGGGCTTAATAGACAACTTAAGAGCCCCCTCCCCCCTTCTCATTTTTTCCTCCGTGGTACGCTTCCTGTCCTTCTCACAAGTTGCAGAATATGGCCTCCACTCCTGACAATCTACCAGCGCCCTCGTGGGAGGCTTTTGGTGACTACCCCCTCCTACCCTGGACCGAAGGACAGGGCCAGACGTCTCGATTCATTGAGAACGATGAACACGCCCCCGACCCTTCGCCGGCTCCCGATGACGATTCGACGCCTTCCTCGAGTCGGGCTCATCACAGAGAGCATCCGCCATCTGATGACGATGAAGATGCTCGCGAAGAAGATGAGAGTGCCCCACTAGACGAGGACAGCGATGCTCCCATAGAAAATGGTAGAGATACCCTTTCACTTGTTAGAGTCGAAGGCAATGCCAACCCTAAGCATTCCTCACGACAGTCGAATTGGGTCCCACTAGCCCTACGTCGCTGGGTACTCATTGTCCTTGCTCTTATCTTCGTCGTTCAGATCGCCGTGATCGAAGCCCTGTTTCAGGTTTCCAGTAGGAACCAGGGTCTGAGCACAGGCAATCCTACAAACCATTACCTGTGGACATATGGCCCGACCGCCGGTAAGTCGCTGCGCAATGTAATGTGAACCACACTGACTGCGTGGCGGACAGTGTTCATGATCATATCGGCCATCTGGAACCAAATCGAATACCGCACCAAACAGCTCACTCCATGGGCTTTGCTAAAAAAGAAGCCCGAGACTCCCAAGAGATCCATTCTGCTGGACTATGTTTCCCCGTGGAATGTGCCCGTTCTCTTCAAAGCATTGTGGAGATTTGACTGGCCCGTCGTGCTCGCCATCCTGGGAACATTGGTGTTGCAGTTGGCTGCCGTTTCATCTACCGGTCTTTTTACGCTGGAGTCGGTCTTCTTTGAGAAATATCGACATAGAGACATCGTCGCAGTATGCGTTCAATCCAATTGGGTTTACTGCTAGCCAAGGAGATGGTCTCATCCCGTTCCTCACGGTGGGGATTGGCTGGCAAGGCCTGGCGTACCCCCCTGGGACAAGCTCTGATCATGCTTTTCAGCCCTTTAGTCTGTCGAGCAAAACAGTTACAAGTGCAGACACCTTGATCACGGCTGATGTAGACGTCTTCACCCCGGGTCTCGACTGCGAGCAGGGAACCGTGATAGCAAAAGAGCTTCAGTGCAGCAACAGGCAGTGTAAGCCATTAAAGCTCAATCTAACTATTGGCACCTCGTCCTGCGCTGGGTATTTCTCGACGAGCCTTGACAATCTCCACGGCGGCTTTGGGTACTTTGGCAGTGCCCAGCATTTAACATGCAACGTAACTGAGAGCAAAGTCGAGCGACTCATGTTCATTACTGCCCATTGGAAGAACACCAGCTCAGTTGACGAGCTGCAAGTGCTGTCCTGCAGGCCATCTTACAACATTACTCGACAGCTTGTATCAATTGACACCTCCGGACAAGTCAGAGACTTGCGCCCAAGCCCGCGCAGTGTGGGATCAGGAAATCACGCACTCAATACCTCATCACTACCACCGATGGACATAGGCGTGGCATTACTCTCTCGCCTTGCAGCGTCTGAAATCACACTGGCTAGTCTGTGGGAATCAGCGACGGATGATGTCAATGGCGCCAATTTCGACCCGTTTTTCAGAGTCGCAAATTTGACCAATTCATACAGCAGCGCACAATGGATGATCAGGGATCATCTGGAGGATGGAGTCAAGAGAACGTACCGGTCGTTAGCTGTCCAGCTTGCCAGGCAGGAACTCATGCAGCCTTCAGTAGAGCCTTTATCGGGCTTTATGTCAGCCACCCAAGACCGCCTCGTTGTCCGAGAGCTGTCCGTGCGAATCATGCAGAGCTCGCTCGTTACACTCATCCTGATATGTGGCGGCCTCTTCGTTCTGAGTCCCGTTCAATGCACCCCGCGGGACCCTGGGAGCATCCTGGGCCAGCTCATCGTGCTGCGCCGGAGCCTGGAGCTAGCTCGTACGGTAGGTCAAGCCATCACCGATGAGAAACTGGAAGGTCTGACCACGGGAAAGCTCTACCATGGCACGGTGCCAACTGGCGTAGATGCTACATCGGCATGGAGCATTCATGTCGTGCCCGATGCCGGTAGAAACGGACCACGCCGCAACGACAAGAAGAGGGAGAAGCCAACAAAGTCCGAATGGTGGCAGCCCTGGTCCTTGAAGCTATTGGGTCGGTGCCTGGCAATATTAACTCCGTTTCTATTCATCGTCGGTTTGGAAGTAACGTATCAAGTGTCTCGCCGCCAGAATGGACTAGGCGCCCTGGGCGACAATCGATATAGCAAGTATGTCGGAGCATATGTGCCAGCCGCTTTGATGCTGCTTGTACGCATTCTCTACGAAGGGATATTCTCAAGCGCCAAGATCCTCCAGCCATATCTCCGCCTAAAGAAAGGGCCGTGCAGCATCGGGGGCGCTGCGATCACACAGAACTCCCAGGCACGCCTGGCAGTGCAGTCCTTTTGGGCGGGTCGGTCAGGCAACCATGGGGTGTCTGCGGCGGCCCTGGCAAGCGTTTTGGCTCCATTGCTCACCATCGTGGCCAGTGGACTGTATGTGTTTGAACCGACCGACTCGATGAGAGAAGTTCAGATCAACCGAGCCGATGTGTTCAACTCTAGCATAGACAGGCAAAGACCCCTGGAGATACAAGATGCTGCCGAGGCCAATTTTATCGGCGCCCTGATCGTGACAGTCGGCGTTGCGTATCCTCAATGGACACATGGGGAACTCGCGCTTTCAAAATTAGATATTGGATCCTTGACGGACTCTAATAATCATGCCAGCATCAATGATTCAGCCATTGACAGCACCAACTCCACAGGAGCCCAAGTCACGACGGGCTCAAACGTACCTGAAGCTTCAAGGAATGAAACCAGTTTCCTGCAAATCAGGATACCCTCCATCCGAGGGGACCTCCAGTGCCGTCAGATAAGGAGGGAATCATTGAATATTACGATGAATACAGCGTGCCGCTCCCAGACAATACCCTCGTGGGTGACTATTTTGGGGCGTATGGGGGCGTGCCATTCAGGGATGGTGTCTACTGCCCTGAAGTCATCCTCGCCTTTGGACACCTGCCCGACAACCACACCACCGACCAAATCAATGCTTTCCTGTGCCATGCATCGATAGATGTCCTCGACGCAAACACAAAACTGCTCCTGCCTGGGTACACCATCGCCGCCGCTGAGCTGGTCGAGGCATCCCGCCAGCCACTAATACCCGACCTGATACCCTATAGCACCTTCGACCTTATCCTCCCAACGGCCGTCGGGAACGACTCGAAGGGCTCGCGCTACGACGAGTTCTGGTCTGCTGTCATGAACAACAAGGAGCTTGGCCTCACGGCTGGCGACCTCGTCCAGGATCCTGAGCGGGTTCTCAATGGTGCGAAACATATATTCCGCGTGCTCCTGGCACAAACAATGACCTCCTTGGGTCGCGTCTCAGCAGGTCTGGGTTCCACCAGCGACGCAGCAGACACCGAGACCGACACGCAGCCCATCACGCTCAACGGAACCGTCACAAACCCTAACGTTATCCGCGTAAAACAGACCACCATATCCACTCGCATCCTGGAGGCGCTACTCGCGGCAATGTTGGTCCTCTGCGTTATAGCTTTCTACTTTATCCATTCTCGCGACCTTCTTCCGCTTAACCCCTGCAGTATTGGCAGCGCAGCGACTTATCTGGCCCCGTCCCAACTGGTCTGGCAGAACCTTCTGCCCCCTGACGCGGCACTGAGGCGCAAGTCGGAACTTCTGGAGAGCTCGCGCCTTAAGGGGCTTATGGTTAGTCTGGGGTGGTGGGGGGATAGCGAGGGGAGAAGGTATGGTGTTGATATTGGCAGGGCAGAGTAATTAGTACCATTCTGGCCATGTAGGCTGGGGTTCATAATATCAATAATCCAACGCCCTCATAACTTGGTATTGACCCGATCCCCGCACCAATTCCCCCGAGGGCGAGGACAAGTTGCAGTGGAAATAGCAACTCTCGGCTGTCGGGATATCTGGTGCGAACTGCGGGGGAATTCCATGGCAGCAAAGTCTGCAGCTCACCGGCCTTCCTCTCCGATGACACTCTTTCATGCCCTATCTATCGTGACATGGACGAGTACCACGGCCCAGACTCCTCGGGGTCGCCCGAGAACCAGGCTCGGGGCCCGGAGATCGGGCATGCTTGCAACTCGTGCCGAAGACGTAAGCTGCGCTGTTCGAGAGAGTTACCAGCTTGTCAGCATTGCCGGAAGACGGTCTCCGAGTGTCGCTATGAGACCACGCGGGCCAAGCCTGGGATGAAGGCTGGGGCGCTGGACAATATCCATCGGAGGCTTGGTGGGTCGCCCATTGCCCCTTGTCCTGGCCCTCCCTGACGTTGACATCTTGCAGACGCAATAGAGCGCTCAGTCGGGCGGCAGCAAACCAGAATAGAGAGCTTCGAAGGGGACGGGGTTTCTGCGCATAATGACTCGACTTTACATACAATCCTGTCCTCCCTGGCAGCAGGCCTGCAGAAACTAGACAAGAGACCAGCCATATCAGGGCCCGGTCCCTCTTTAAAGCGACCGCGACATGACGCCGACGTAGGACATTATATACCTCTACCGACTGGCCTGCCGCCCATCCCAGATGATACAGTCCTCAGTCATGTTCTCGAAGCTTACTTCATTTACGTCCATCCGTGGACTCCTATCGTCCACGAAAGCAGGCTTCGAAGGCGACTAGTCGAGGACCATCAACGAGAAAAATTGCACCTTGTCGTGTACTCCATGATCCTTGTAGCTGCGCGATATATTGAAGACGGTGACACGGCAGCCTATTTGTCGCAATTGGTGGACGAGCCAGAGAATAGGAGGGACTGGTTAGTTTCTCAAGCAATGAAGCAGCCATCGGTCGAGAATCTGCAGGCACTTGTCATGGTTGCCTCGGACGATGTATAACGCCCTAGTCTACTTCGATTTCTATACTAACACCTAGATAGATTGGCAGTGGCCATACAGCCCGCGCGTGGCCACTCGTGGGCTCCCTCTCTCGCATGGTCGAGTACCTGCAATTGACAGTCGAGCATGACGAGGCAGTCCAACACCCCTTCTCGCAGCCATACAGGTCGCTATCGTCCCCAGCCGACTGGACCGAAGCCGAAGAAAGGCGACGGATCTTTTGGAGCATCTTTGCACTGGATCGATTCTGCTCCGTGAGCATGGGCTGGAATACCAGCTTAACCGCCGATGATGTCCGCCGTCGCCTCCCCTGCGATGGAATCACCTGGCGAAAGCAAGACCCCGTCGTCACGCCGTACTTTGGAATCTGGGATAAGTCTGCCGGTCGGATTGGAAACCCAATTGCCTTCCTCCCTGCGCATCCCGCCCCAGCTCGGCCAGCAGCAGAGGATGAAGCAGACGGCAGCATCTCTGAGGCTGGGACATCTCCAGGTACAGCCTCAGCAGCAGTCGATATGTCTACCGTCGGGGCCTACGCCTACTGCATCGAAGCGACAGAGTCATTGAGCCGTGTAACCACCTACTTCCTGCAGCAGAAACTCAACCTGAATGACCAAAAGGAATTTGGTGCCTGGCTTACGCGCTTTAAAGAACTGGATCTCCGTCTGGTACACTGGAAGATGCTTCTCCCTCAGAAATGGACCGTCAACGTCTCGCCTTCGCAACCGGCGTGCACAAGGATGGATCCGAACCTGACTCTGGCTCATGTAACGCACAATGCATCCATGATCCTCCTGCATCAGCCGATCGCGTTTCCCCCGTGCGACTGGCCCTTCAAGAGCCGTCTACCGAGTCTCTGTAGTATGGATACATGTCAGACTGCCGCAATTGAAGTGGCCACCATTACCAATCACTATCTAAAGGGCTCCCTGCCGACAGCGCCGTTGAACAGCCAGTTCGCTTTCTGCGTCTTTATAGCTGGGCGGGCACTGCTTCTGTACTGGCAGCATAGTCATAGCCAGGAGGCCGTTGCCCCAGAGTTCTGGATGTTGACCCAAAGCCTCGATGCAATGTCTTCTCGCTGGGCTGGAACTGGAACTGGAACTGGCGTTAAGAACCTGGCTGCTAAATATTCGTCAACCTTGACTAAACTTCATAGGCAAACTGCAGAGAACGAGTCCTTCTCCATCAGCATTTCCGCATACACTACAGAGGTAATGCACTTGCCTAAGCAGCAATCTCCATCTAGCAATCACCCAACTATGCCTCCTAATATCAGCGGTACCACGGCCCAGACGCATAACCCCAGTACAGGAAATCAAGCAAACCCTGCTCCTGATCAGGGTGATGGGTTGAGCCCTCCACAATCAAGAAGCAGCAACGGTAATATGCCGCAGCCAGTTTATCCCAACCCGGAGGTGGCAGCCCTGACACCCGGCGCATTCACTCTCAATATGGGCATTCCGGCCCATAATAATGCGGTTCCCAACATCCTCCGGCCCGACTTGACCGGGAATTCGGACGATCCAGTGGCTATGTCTCAGATGTTGCTTGATCAGCAGTTTACTGGCTTGGATCGAGTTATTAGTTACAGTGATGGATTGTTCGGGTCCGACTTTGAGGGGCGGAGATGGTGATGCTGTAGGTGGATATAGTTGACAGCTCATGTATGCCTCGTTCAACAGAATGTGATATCAAGATTACACAACCCCCTAAGCCTACTAAAAACGTCAAAACTAGTAGTTATGTTTATTGCATTTAGACACTCTTATGCAAGGCCCAAATCAAGTAGGCGATTGCCGAACTCTATCAGATAATAATCACCATACACTAACCCGTGGTTATAATATCGCCGCCGCGCATGCTGGTTGTTGTTTGCAGTGCCATTCATGAGAATAGAGTCGAAGGTAGATCCAGGAATACTATCCTCAACAGTAATGCTCTTGCCATCACTCACGAATCGAGCCTTCTCTTTGGCTAGACAAAGCTCAATAGTGTCCTGGACAATCTCGACAGCGGCGTTGAGGAATCTTCTGGCTAGACCATCCTGACCAAGACTGACAAGATTCTGAAATATAATGAGCATTCCATTGGCGGCAATAACACCTGCAGACGAGTCTCGCAGTACCTCTGCCCGGTCGACTGGTGCATCAAAGTCCCACAGAGGAACATGCCGGCCCTTTGTCCTTCTTGGATGAAACAGATCCTGAGACTCGCTCACGTCAATCTCAACACAGGCTGGTGCTGTCGCTAGTCTATGCAAAAAGTACTCTGCGCAGCCACAAGCAGCGTCCAGGAATATCGTCTCTTTGGTCCAGATATACACCTGCGCATAGCCGAGAATCGCCCACGCTTGGCCCCGGGACCAAGTCGAGTTGTTGTCGTACCCCTGTGCTGTCCAACGCCATTTCAAACTCCCCGTTGCAGGATCAATATTCGCGACATGGCATGTCGAGTATAATTGCCCCTGATACCCACCCTTGGGGACAGAGATGCCACGTTCGGGACGCAGATGGGTTTGAAGCACAGTGCGAGCATGAGCTGTTGCCAAATCCGCAAGCCTTCTATCTCGTGAATGGGCTGAGGCGTAGTAAAGTAGATCCAAGTTGCACAGGCTGTCGATGATGACGAGCACGTTCTCCGTCTGGTCTGTAACCGTGATCTCTTTCTTCACTAGGCAGTCCCAGCTTCTGATTGCCCCAGCCATGGACACATATCGTGTTGCGAGGCTTCGAGCTGCTTGAACGATTGAGCGCAGACTTTGCTCGTTTCCCAGTATCTCCCAGTCTCTCTTCAGTGCTGGCATCACGATGAATCCGATATCGTGGGTGTCTGATCGGAAGGCCATGCTATGCAGGGACTTTGACCATCCTTTGCTCAGGACGCGCAGTTGGGAACGGACGTCTTGGAGCTTGGGTCCGAATGTACTGGATTCAAGAAGAGCTCGATGAGGATACTTGGTGGTCCTCTCCAGCAGGGCGTACAGACACCCAGGAAAGAACCCGCATGTCCAGAACTCCGGGTCCCGAAACTCATATCGCCCTGCGTTGGGACCGGTCTGGGGGACTGTCTCTGGGTATCCTAGTGGTACTCCGTCCGGCTTGGTGAAGATATTGGGGTCATTCAACGACGAGGACGCTGTCCGGAAGATCTTTGCGATGATGTTCTCGTCGAATAGTTCGGCGATATAACGTGGGCAATCATTGGATATATGAGAACTTTCTGGCGGCCCTTCAGCATCTGTTTGCTCATCAGACAGAGAAGTAATGCTTTCTGCCTTTCTCTTCTTGTGGGTTGGAGATAAACCGTTCGGAGAGGAGGACGTGCTGGAGGTCTGCGAGGGCGAGAAAGCAGCCATGCTCCCTAGATAACTTGGATTCGATATAGAATGGCTGACTTGTTGCCAATTGAGCCGAAGGATGAAACCTAGGTGTCTTTCCCTCTCCTGGTGAAGATCGATGGCTGCTAGAGAAGCAATAGTACGTATGCTATGGCCGCGTCCGGTTATATTTCCATATGCTACACCCCCAATTCTGCATTAAAAAGCAGGCAAGTCTCATCCAGGCATGCCGTTGCCAATACTCCGTACTCCGAATGGATTCCTCCGGTGCTCAGTTGATTTCCACCACTTACCTTGAAAATATTACACGGGGCTCTGTCCACTCGGCTGCCATTATTCCGTCGACCGATGGCATCAAGGAGGCTCTCTCACCACTATCTCCATCCAAACTATGGCCTGACACTCCATGCTAGGGGTGCTATTCCACGGATTGAAATTGGGCCTCCACCAACATGCCTCCCTTACCAGGCTTCTCAGACAACCCATTCGAATCACGGACGGACCTCGTCCGAGCCGCAAAGGCTATTGTTGCGGTACTGGAGCCGTACAAGAGCGAGGCCAATTCGAGGATCAAAATCCCGGTCGCGACAGCAGCAGGATTCGACGAAACCGCAGCGCAACTGGAGGGATTCGCTCGTCCGTTATGGGTAGTCCCATTCCTCCTGAACGACCATGTCGATAATGTCAACCTAGCATCATGGGTTCACGGTTTACAGGCAGGTACGGATCCAAGCTCACGAAAATATTGGGGCGACCTTACAGACTTCGACCAGAGGATGGTTGAGATGGAGTCCATTGCTGTTGCGCTCCTGGCTGCCCCCAAAGCGTTCCTCGGACCCATGCCAGCTTCTGCGAGGCAGAATCTTATTACCTGGCTGCGGCAGATAAACGATCATAAAATGCCCCAGAATAACTGGCTCTGGTTTCGAGTGTTCGTCAATCTTGCACTGACAAAGACCCTTGGGATACCCCGAGATGAGCTCCAAGGGCAGATCACCGCCGACCTCAATGCACTGGACACATTCCAGATCGGCGACGGATGGTCCAGTGATGGTATCTGGGGTGCTGAGCGGAAACAAGCAGATTATTACTCTGGAAGCTTCGCCATCCAGTTTGCGCAATTGCTCTATGTCCGTTTCAACGGCGAGGATCATGCCAGGGCAGAGCAGTATCGTCGGTCAGCCAGACAGTTTGGATCAGTCTTCTGGCGGTATTTTGACACCAATGGTATTTTCGCATATAGAGCCCCGGGTTGAGCTCTAGTAGTAACTGTTTTACAGGTGCTGCTATTCCCTTCGGTCGGAGCATGACCTATCGCTTCGCCTTTGCGGCCTTTTGGTCTGCCGCAGCTTGTGCGGACGTTCAGTTGCCTGAACCATTAGGAAACATTGGCTCCATTAAAGGGATGCTCCTGCGACATTTACGCTGGTGGTCAAAGTGCCCTGATATCTTCAACGTGGACGGCACGATGAATATCGGCTTCACATACCCGAACATGTACCTGGCCGAGAACTACAACTCTCCACAGTCGGTGTACTGGTGCTTAAAGTCATTTACTGTCCTTATGCTACCGGAAGACCATCACTTTTGGGGAGCACCGGAGCTCCTGCATCCGTCCCTTGTGACGCCTACTCTGCCACGAGTGCAGGTCGTCTGGCCGCCACGACATATCCTGTGCAGTAGCCCCGAGCATCACTTCCTGCTGTCATCAGGCCAAATGACGAGAAAAGCGCACAAGGCTCGGGAGGCTAAATACGGGAAGTTTGCATACTCCTCTGCATTCGGATTTAGTGTACCATGTGGGCCTCTCCATGAACAAACTGCGCCGGATAGTGCTCTATCTGTAAGCCATGATAACGGTGAGACATGGAAAGTTAGATCGGAACCATTCGATGAGAACATTGTCGATATCAAGATATCGGGCCGGAAACCAGGAGTAATTCCAGCTATTTCCAGCGTCTGGCGCCCATGGAAGTACCTCGACCTGACCATTACGACGATCCTGGCTCCGCTAATGGTGGAATTCCCAGGATGGCACGTTAGGTTACACAGAATTCGGACTCAGCGTGCACCAGAGCAATTGCAGTGGAAGAGGATTGAACTGGTGGATGCCGGGTTTGCATTGGATGCCCAAACCTGCGCTGGTGGCCTCATTCCAGAGGTCCAGTCAGTGTGCGGTGAGGTGGAAGGACACTACGTAACCAGCTCTGAGTGCCTGATCAAATCTCGTTCTGGGGCAAGCGGCATTGTGGATTTGACAGACCAATCTGATATCTCGGTCCACGATATCAAGCTGGATGTCCAAACCAGGGGTTCCGTGATGAGGGCAGACCCAAACACCAACATCATTGCTTCCAGGAGCTTAATCCCGTGCATACGTAATAAAATTGCAGTCGTTGGGCAAGGGCACACTGGCAATATGGACGTTGAATACTGGCTGGTGTCTGGGATCTTTGCGGTAACAGCGAGTGCCGGCTTGGGGCAGGACACTATTGATAACATGTGGTTGAATGGACCACGGCCATCTATTAGAATACTGGGTGATGATGTGAGCATTACATTTGAATAAATATATTTCAGTCTTCACTACATCTAGTAATCATGTAGAACAGTACACCATATCAAGACGCCCAGTGTACAGAGTCACCGCCACCAATTCACACCACAATCAGACAATGAGATCGGTTGAATCAGGCCTACCACTTCTCTATGGTTCTATTAAGGTCGGCTTAGTTTAACCGACATTCTGAGTCTGCCGGAGGAAGATCGTCCGCATCCCGCTGCAAATACTCCGCCGCCAGGGAGCATCACGAACCTCCTCCAGAACCCCGCACTCCGCGTTCAAGGGTCCTGGGGTGCGCAGGTGGTGTAGTCCAATCAAAGCTATACTCTGATATGCTGGGCAAGGACTGTATATAAGGATGGCGAGGATATGCGATAACATCTCAGCTCCTCGACCTGCCATCCCCACCTACCATCTACCAGTGTCGCGTCTCATAACAATGGCAGAACAAGTTGTCAAGGGCAAGACTAGTTTGGAACAACCGGCAGCAGTCGATGTTCAGAATAACCTGGCAACCTTTGAGAATTCGAATGCCAGCGACAGCGAGAAAGATCCTGGTGCCCCCAGCTCGGCCAACAAGCCTAAACCGCGATCGCTGTGGGTAGCTTGGCTTTATCTCTTCGACTGGTATCCAAGTCACTATTCGAAGCAGGAGAGAAAGCTGCTCTTCAAGTTAGACTGTGTTCTTCTGCCGCTTTGCTGTCTTGCGTGTACGTTGAACTCGGATAATACCTAATGTCTAGCGCTGATGTCCCCAGACTTTATCAAATGGCTTGACCAGGTGAATATCAACAATGCCTATTCTTCAGGCATGAAAGAGGACCTGAATCTCTACGGTAACGAGTATGTGCCCAGGCCAACGCAGCTGAGCGTCACTTACATCTCTAGGTACTCGCTCTTCGGGACCTTCTACAACATCGGCTACATGATATTCGAAATCCCGTCCATGATGGTCATGTCGCGGCCCAAATTCGCTCGCTTCTTCCTGCCCACGATGGAAGTTTGCTGGTCAATTATAACCTTTGCCCAATGTCGTTTGCGGAATTACCAGGACATCTACGGCCTGCGCTTTCTGCTAGGCGTCCTGGAGACACCCGTATCGTCAGGGACCATGTATATTCTCTCGTCATGGTACCGCGGCGACGAGCTGTTCAAGCGAGCTGGTGTGTGGTTCGTCTCTAGCAATATCGGCTCGTTCATGGGTGGCTATCTGCAAGCCGCAGCACATGAAACCCTCGATGGCGTTCACGGTATGGCCGGGTGGAGGTGGCTGTTCATCATCGATGGATGCATTAGCTTGCCCATTGCGCTGGGGAGTTTTTTCTTCTTCCCTGGACTGCCGTCTGGGCCAAAGGTGTGGTGGCTAACTGAGGCCGATCACAAGCTGTGTGTCTCGAGGATGCGCAATGAGGGTGTCCGTGACAGCAGGAAGATTGGCAAGCGTATGCTCAAGCGTGTTTTCACGCATTGGCATTTCTACGTTGCTGTGTTTACTTACATCTTGTGAGTTGGATCCAGGCTCTCGGTTCGCCATGCTAACTATTTAGCTTCCAATGCACCTCCTACGTCGCCGGACAGATGATTTTGTGGCTTAAAGATCAGGCTGATACCCATGGAACATGGACAGTCTCTCAGATTAACATGATCCCGACTGGAGTACAGGCCGTCTCCGTCTTTGCAGGTATCCTAGCGACATCTCTTGTGATGGTGTACCCATTTTGGGCCATCATGTCCGCCGTCGCCGCTGTTCTACTATTTGGAAATGTCTGCCTTCTTGTCTGGGATATTCCAACTGGTCTTAAATGTATTCTCCTGCTTGTCGAACTCATCTCGTATGTTACTAACTTTGGCGCAGTCACTGCCTATTATCTGCTCGGATTCACGTCCTGCGTCACCCCGATCCTCTTCCCGTGGGTGAACATGGTCATGAGAGATGATTCTGAAGCGAGGGCCTTTACTTCTGGTGCAATGGTATTTCCATCTTCGTACTAGCTAGTCAACCTACTAATGCAGTGGTAGATGACCTTTGGTTGGGTGTTCTTCAGCTTCTATCCCATCACGGCATTTCCGGTCGTGGAAGGTATGTTACCCAGCCTCATCACGTCTTTTTGCCCTGAACTAAGAATATGTTTCACAGCGCCCAAATGGAGGAAAGGATATACTGTTAATACAGTCTTCGTGGTCTGCTGGTGGGCCCTCTTCATGCTCGGTCAGTTTCTATGGAGGCGGGACATCAAGTCCGGGAAATACTCCAGTGGCGAGTATGCCATTAAAGACGAAGGTAAGGATGGCAAGGATGAGAAAGCCGGTGACCTGGAGCATGTGGAGTTTTCGGAGAAAAATGCGAAGGCTTGATCGTGTCCCAACTTTCGTTAACGTGCGTAGCCTGCCTGCCCTGGTAGGCAAATGATACTTATGGATTGCGTCGTGCGGACGACACCGAAACTGGCTCCCCGTCAGTCCAAGCAGTAGGACATTCTCGCAACCGGCTTCGTTGCTTTTTCTTCTCGCTCATATACAGCCGCTGCCGGATTCCACGCGTTAAAGACCCCATAGACACCAACTCAATGAGGTTTGCAGGCTGGCTGTCACAGTGCCGCTGTACCTTTACCCAAATAATGCTGTCCAGCTTAGAAAAGTAGTACACTTCTTCGTCCTTCATCATCCACTGGCCTTGGTCCTCACGTACTGTGCGAGTAACAGCGGTTTCCAGCAAGTACATATCATCACAGCGAAGCTCTCTACACTTGACAGTGTCTGTTTCAAGACAGTCCATTGTGATGTAAGCAAAGGTGGCGGTGTCATGGGAGTCGGCTAGAATTCGTGCCCAGGAGCTGTGTCCTTCCAGTGGCACTTTGAAGCAGCGTGAGACTTCTCCCCGAAACGGCCAAGCGATACAGAAATACCTGTCCGTGGAATCTAATCCAGTATGTTGAAGACTGTCGAGAATAGTGCGGACGATATGCAGGATCCGTTGGCGTGAGTCGGGAGATATATTTCGGAGGAAGTCATCCAGTTGGCATGGGTTATTGCGCAGTGCAGCCTCGAACCGTTGGACTTCAGGCTCGGTGCCCCCTGGGAAAGTCCGCAACAGGTCTGATATGAGTGTCCGAAGAAGAACTCGTCTGGCTACCCCGGTACAGTAGCTCACCTGCACACCCCAGTACTCATCCATATACTGAATAAGACCCTCAGCCGACATTGCAAGTGCCACCTCTTTCACCGAAACCCCACGCTGTTTATTCCAAGTGTCAAGAAACTGGCCAACAACGTACTGCCCTCCCTGGAGTCCTATTTGCCGCTGAGACTTGACCCACGAAGCAGTGCTCGTCCCGAGGTATTCTAGCACATTGGCCGACTGCCTCCGACAGGCTTCCTCATGAAGTCGGCAGTCAGCATTGATTGAAGTTAACGCGCCAACTCGAATCGGCTCGAGTGGGTTGATTTCACGCAATATGGCCGACTCGTCAATTTCTCGGGCCCAGTGGTATGTGGCATCCTCGCCTGCGAAGATGAACCCGCCACCTATTTGAACCGCGACGGGAAAGCCTGGAGTATCCCTTCGATATATCAGATTCCCCGGACCCCATGTATCTATGATGTCGTCTATATGGCCCACTATATCGCACCTCTCACTTGTCCGAGTATCGAAATCATACTCTTCTTGGCCGTTGGAAAACATCCAAATTGGCCCACGGGTCATTTCGCCCAGGCAGCTGATGTTGACCAGCTTTGCCGTCAAGTGTGGATACGGTCTATGCTGGCCTGTCCCCAGGAGAGTTGCTCGGTGTACAGGTGTGTCCAAGAAAAAAGGCTCAACGGGGCCAATATGGGCTTGGATATAAGACAGCAGCCCAAGAGACAGAAACTGGACGGCCAGCGCGCCGAAATGAAGGCAGGCATCGGCGTCCAACTCGTCGTCCTCATGGCGCCCCTCGTCAGGCAGGACCAGCTTAAGAATTGCAAGAGATTCCTCGAAAAGATTGGAAGTTGCCAACGGAGTCTCTGTGTTCTTGATATTCTCCAACGCTGCAGTAAGATTGACCACAAGTTGGAAATCCACCGACACGATATCTCCCCTGTCTGCATCCGTCTCACACTTTCGGTATCTGACCACTGTAAAGGACTCGCAGCACAGGCTATTTTCCTGGAGATATCCAGCGGCAAAACGGACATTGTCAAGAGCACGGCTGATCCCCGATACATCGGCGTTGGTCAAGGATACGCGCCTGGCAACTGTTGGCAATGGGTATTCCACCGCTATTGCGTTTGCCTCGTGGGAAAATTTCGCAGTTCCGACCCAATCACTCAGTATTCGAGTGTTTGGACAGATTCCACCTATACCACAGAGCTCCTCAACAAGCTTGATAATATCCTCCCGATCGTCTGCTCCCAACCCGACCCTTGGTGGTAATGTCAGTGATGGGTCTGTCAATATGTGGTCTTGGGTTACTCGAAGACGATGAGGACACTGATTGATGTGTCTGTTCACCCCCATCGCGGGCGGGGAGATCACAGTAGGCTCAAAGTATATCCAGGGCGAGTCCCGCTCGTTCTCCACTAGAAGATTATGTATCTCCTCAATATCGTATCCGATAGTTTGAAGCTTTTCTAGCAGGTCATCCCTATATACAGTCCGATCCTGCTGGCCTGCTGCCATCTTGGCCAATTGATCTTGGGGCTGAGGAGGGTTTGCATTATATACAGCGGCCAAAGCCTCCGATGCTGATAATGATACCCTGCCGCTTGATGCTCCTCTGCCTTCCGCCATCTCTAGTTTCAGGGCAGGCTCGGCCAGTATCGGTGGCCGGGTGTTGCGCGGAAACATCAATCGCTGCTTCCGCTGCTTTTCCTTATTCTTCTTCGGCCTGTAGGGTTTCTGTATGACATGCCAGCCCTGTTCCTCCGTCTGATGCGGACTAGAAGCTTGGGACGACTTCAGCTGCTCCACTTTGTTGCTCGTATGAGATGGAACGGGCGAGATACGAGGAAACGTCTTGTCGCTCTCTGCGTCAGTTTCATACCCGATCTCTTCTTTCTCTGCACCGGAACGAGGGGATTTATGAGAGACGAACAGCCCCAGGTTGAAGTTGTGTGGCAGATTAGGCATTTCTTGGGGTTCATTCAGATCCCATGTAGGTTGTCTTGACGGACCATCACCCGGGGCGGATTCCGGGGGTGACAAAGAAGAGCTGCTGGATCGACTGAAGACGAGGCGATGTCTACGGGCAGATTCCGGTGACGAGCTGGTTGAAATCCGACGGATCTCTTTGCTAATACTCCTCCTCGCCTGCCGGAGCTCCTCGCCAGCCTGACGAACCGTCGCCGATTCATGAGTTCGCATTGGGAAACAACTAGCCAGTCGAGACGCGTGGGTCTCGTATTCTCGAAGGTCCTTCACCATCCCGTAATCGTCGTAATGGTTCATCCTCTTCTGCGCGTTTTCGTACGACGTACAGAATACAAGAGTAGCCACCACAAGCCAAGAATGATAAGAATTAGCAGAATCCTCCGAATCAGCGGCTCGGGGGGTGCCCATTAGGCGATCCATTGTCTCCAGTTCAGCTTGGCAGAATCCTTGTACAACACTGTGGATCTTGATCATATCAACAGACCCTGAATTGTTGTAGGTGGGAAGCAAAGCCCCCTGACTACTCTCCGTTTGCCATTCCCACGAATTGCGGGCTACTGCCTTCCTATCAAGGAGGTTATCCTTTTCAGACCGGGGAGGAACAGCTGTTCCCTGCAAGGCATATGCATCGGACGTCCGTTCGATTAGTCCGTATCGGATCAGGATCCCTAACGTGGTGTCGATATCCCCGCGTTCCCCCGGCCGAGCGCTGGTTAAAATATCCACGTTGCGTTGTTCCAAGGCGGACCTCCCAAGATCAATCAGCCTCACAGGGACATGATGATCAAAGAAAGATAGTAGGTTGATCAGGTTTAACGCTTCAAAATGGGCCATTCGGTAGAGGTCGTGCATGATGCTCAGGAACGGCTCGGACAGTTTCTTGTCCGTGAGATGAGACCGAATATAGTAACTTTCAAGTGGCTTTCCTGTGCTACCTAGGTGATGGCCCATAGCATGAATTGCCAGCGGAAGGCATTCGTAGTGCTTCACTATTTCGGTCGCTTTGCGGATCTGCTGTTGGTTGGGGCTCCTGATACCCAGGTCCTTGAATAAGAGCTTGCGTGCGTCCTCTTCTTGGAGAGGAGAGGTCTGAAGACAGTAAGGCTCGTATAATCGCTGTTTCTTTCGCAGTGTCTTGTCCACAGAGGTATATATGATGCTGCACTTTTCCTTGAAAGGCAGAAATTGTCGGAAGGTATTGATATCCTCGTCTTGCCTGAAGAATACGCCGTCAAAGACAATAAGCCAGCCTTCACGCGACTGGAACCAATTGCGGACAACGCCCACAATCTTCTGAGAGTTGGTCGAGTCTGGGAGATGGTAGCCAGGGCTCTCTATCAACATGGCCTTCTCCGCGATATCCCAAAAACACTTCAAAACTGACTCGGTGGACTTTGCATCAATCCAGAAGATTCCTCCCGGATAGCACTCGCGACTATTCCAGACACATTGTCGGGCCAGATGGGACTTCCCCGAACCAGGAACCCCGCTTATGAGGACAGCCATCAGTCGGTTGGACCGTGCCCTCGCTTTATACAACCGGTTATGGAGTACCTCGAGCTCCTTTTGCATCCCGTAAAAGACGGCATTTGGATGGAACCCCGGGGGTGCTATTAGCAGCGTTGGTGGAGCGTCAGGGGAGGTCGTTATTCCCACTCGGTGACCTGGGGACATCTGAAGTCAGCAAGATCGGGCTGCACAAGCAAAATGTATCAGATATATAGGACGAGCAGATATAAAAAAGGCTCCCCGATCTCATATCTCTTTCATGGTAACTGTAGAAGAGGGTTTATACCAGGTGTGGGTACACAGCCAGAGAGATTGGACGCGATGAGATTTTGTGAACTGTTTGCCGGAACGGCCTCTCGTTCTGCAACTTCATTAGCATTGCAGGCTTGTGGGAAGTGCATCACATACCATTTGGGGCAAATATTTCCCTCGCCTTCTCCTTCATGAGAGCGCGAGGTTTATTCTCCTCGGTCCAACGCGCTGCAATCGTGTCGGGGGCATGCTGGGAGTAGCGTAGAAGCGCCTCTGCAACGGCCTCATACCCCGGCGAAGAGTCATTGTCGAACTTGCATATATGACGATGGTCCGCCTCGATTCCCATCCGCTCGACCCCTTCTGCTGGGGGCGCAGCCGAAGCCTCATCCACAATCAACTCACGGGAGCCCTTCACATCAGTTTCCACGGTTTCGTGAAAGCAGTAGATGCGGAAACGGCCCATGTCCTGGGAGAAGAGCGAGCTGATGTTCTGTAGGGTCTCGTTGTTTGCTTTAAGTGACTCTATTAGGGTGGAGGACGAGTCGAGCAACTTCTTAGGCGTTAGGGCCGTACAGATGTTTTGCAGTAGCAGTTCCCATTTGGCGACGTCTGATCCAGTGTGAGGGGTGCCCAGGAAGAGGATTCCGTAGGTGGAGACCCAGATGGATCGCAGATGTTCGATTCGTTCGTTCGCGATGTTCTTACAGTAGATCAGAGCGCGCTTGACGACCAGGCCCCCAAGGGAGTGGCAGACGAAGATGATGGGGCGATGTAGACAGTCTCGCAGACTCCGGTTCGCGACAAGGCTCGAGGCAAGCGTTTCCGCATGGCGATGAATGTGATTGTTAGAGACGCTGTCGGTAAAGGAGGCCACATTCGCATTGTAACCGTAGGTCAAGATGCGCACCCGACTCGACGCCAGGGCCTCGGGGAGGAGATCCGTCGGCCAGTAGACACTGGAGAGGCCTTGCTCATTATGCGGGTTGGTGGCCCAGGTGCTGTAGGGGTGTCCGTTCAGCCCGTGTACAAAGACGATGTCCACCTGGGGGTCGGGTGAGGTGTAGACCGGCGTCAGGCCAAACTGCCTGACTCGACTGGCAGGGCTGGCCATCTGGGGGGAGAGGATGCCTGGTCCGTGGTCACCGACCGTGCGGGAGAGCAGTGTCGAGAGGGTGATACACTTCGACAGTTGGGTGATGAAGAAAGAAAAGGAACTGCGGATCACTGGGAGGCGGGGCACGGGCCGGTCAGGCTTACACTTTCATTTATAGACTAAATTTATCTGCGGGGCTGCAAATGTTGCTTCTTCGTATGGACAGTAAAGCCCGGGTGTGGCAATCAAGCATCTAGCGTGAGGTCTTCTCTAACATCTCCAAGTACCGATAGAGATCAACAAATGATGCCAGCCAAACTTGCTCTCTCTCGTCATTGGGTTCGCGGGCCAGCTTTCTCACTGGCAACCTAAACTCCTGAGCTGATGCTATCCTGTGAACCGTGAAGAACAGCTCCCGTGAGCCAGAATCTGCTTCGGGGTGGACTGTTCGTAGCACGCCACCTTTGTCATTTGTTACCGAACGCTGTGCAGGAGGAAATTCTGTAAAGAAATGAGGCATTCCTGCCACCACAATATTGGCATGCTCCTCCATGGATGGCGGGTGTGCATGCTTCTTGCCATCATCGATTTGCCCATTGTCGATGATGAATCCATACTTCTGAAGCCACCGCAGCAACTTCGTCAATTCCGTATCAAATGGGATGAGTGGGAAAAAGTAGAAGGCAAAGTATTCGCTACCGACGAAGTATTTGACATCACACTTTCTGAAGCGGTTGGCTTTCTGTCGCATCCGGGATACGATGTGTGCTGTATTTGGGCGCTGCTTTTGCTCCGGATCCAATGTTCGCTTCAGAAGATCGGGATTCTGCTCCATCAGGGAAGCTGCCCAGTCCAATTGGTCGGAGGATTGCTTGAAAAGGGCTTTCTTTGCATGCAGGACAGCGTCCATGCACTCTCCCAAGGCTTGCACTGTGCTGCAAGTATACAGTTTTGGCATTCCATGAGGGAAAACCGCGCGATCAATATAGCGCTCCAGGTCCATTGCGTATATCTGGGTGTGCAGAAAGGACTGTATGGGCTCTCTCAATTCCTTCATAATAACTTTGTGCGCCGGTTGTCCCAGTTTATGTGCCAGCAAGACATCAATGCCCCAAGATAAATATCCATCCCCCGCAGGCTTGGATGGGAGCCCTGCTTTGACGTACATGGCAAAGTAGCATTTTACGATCTGTCGTGTCTGCGAAAAGGTCTCATCGTCCTCTCCCAGCAAACTGCGGCATTGGGGGTGCGACGAAACAACGGCAGTGAGTTTGGGGTCATCGTACCACAGCAGCTTGAGGACATCCCAGACTTTGAGGTCGCAGATGATTTGGTAGGCGAGCTCGACAGGCAATCTCGCCAATTCCTGGCATATTTTCTGGAATGGCGGCATTTTAGTGAAGAAAGGCTCGTAAGTACCGTCTAACCAGAGGCCGCGTTGCGCTTTAAACCTGCTAGCACTGGGGCCAAACTCAGTGAGTCACTGCTGATTCTATGCGTTTCTAGCGCGAGCCGTCCTGTAAATGCTTTCTGGCTCTGTTCGTATTTAAATCGGAGGTTTCGTGCCCTCTGTATTCCTCATTTTAATTAATATGGAGCTTCCTCCATTTCTTCCGAACGCGGAGTTCACGATACAACACGCTGCACCTATCGCCGAGCAGCTAAGAAGGGATCAAACCAGATGCAAAGAGGGCCTTACACCTAGCAGGCTTGCGCTAGTGCTACCAGGCTCGCCATCGCCGTTACTAGATGCGATCGCAGCGCACTTCACCCCTGACGCTGAAGTTTCGCGAGCGCTGAGGCTGGCCCGATGCGAAGCCATAATTGGGGGCATAAAGTCTTACTGGAATGGTCTCAAACATACGACGAGTGAGGATGAGGATACTCTTCTCAGTGGAGGGGCTCATATGCCCAAAGTCGAGGAACTCGAGGCGACTCTCAAGGTGCTACAATACCTCGAGAGAGGACCAGTCTCCAATATTACGCCTAGCAGTTCCTTGAAGGAAGTTTTCGCGGCAGTCAAGTCTCACCTTGAAATGAGTGACGACGTGCGAGAGCACTTTCATAACGAAGGCCGAAGAAGGGTTTCCAAACAACGATGCTACATGTGCCGACAACAGTATGAGACCAGCGGCGCCCACGATCTATACCCTGCGCTTTGCATTCACTGCGGTGCATTCAATATCAGTTCGTCAAGACTATCCCTGCCGGAAAATCTAGTGCTGGATGGGAAAACAGCACTGGTCACTGGAGGGCGGATCAACCTGGGCTATCACACAGCCTTGAGGCTGCTGCGATGTGGTGCACATGTTATCGTCTCTTCGCGGTACCCAGCTGATGCAGTCAGTCGATATGCTACGGAAGCCGACTTTGAGCACTGGCAGTCAAGGCTAAAGGTTGTCGGTGCTGATTTCCGGGCTGCCAAAGACGCATTTCGGATCGTGCGTGTCGTGAGAAGACTTTTATATTCCTGGCATGAAGAAAGCCCTTCAACCGAGCGAAGATTCCTGGACATTCTGATCAACAATGCTGCCCAGACATTGACGGATCCTGTCAAGGCCGAGATCAAGGCAATTTCTCGAGAGCAGCGATTAAAAGATCTTGCGCAGGTCAAGAGGTTGATCGCTGACACGACTGAAGCCGAGTATCTACCGATGGTCAGAGGAGGCCTTGATGCATCATGGATTCCCAAAATCGACAACGGGGAGGAGCTGTTGAAGATTGGAACTAATGAAGAGAAAGTAGACAATCTTTCCATCGCCCAGAAAGGCCTTCACACGGGCGAGGATGCAGGACTTGGGAAGTCGTCCTGGAAGCAATCGCTAGACGAGATCCCGTATGAGGATTTGATCAGTGCACATTCCGTTAATGCGTTTGTGCCTCTCATATTATGCCGCGAACTGCTGCCCTGTATGGGCACGGATGATCCCAAGTCTTCCAAAAGGCCCATGGGCTATATTGTGAATGTCTCCTCGCGCGAAGGCATCTTTGACGACGTGGCCAATTCTCGCAGCAAGGCAGGCCACCATGTTCACACAAACATGTCGAAGGCTGCGATCAACATGATCACCGAGACAGAGGCGACTGCTGCCTGGAAGACTCGTCGTGTCGCAATGAACTCGGTCGATCCGGGCTACATGAGTGCGGCACCGGACTGCCAGCCTCGAGATGGCTGCCCGATTGGGTTTGAAGACGGTGCTGCTCGTGTCCTCTGGCCCATTGTCGTGGGCGAGCGCGAGGGAAGAGTGGTCTCAGGCAGGTTTCTGAAGCATTTCGAGGAGGGTGCTGCCATCGTTCGACGTGGGTAGAATAGATATTATTCACTGAAATACTGGTCTATGTCATACTCACTGAATACTAGTCTATGTAATATGCACTAGTGGTATACGTGTATTTAAGCCCCTCTTGTCCTCCACTCAGCACTACTGAGTAACCCACGCGAATAGTGTCAACATGTTGCTTTCCCTTCCCAATGAGATCCTGTGCCTACTGCCCGACTTCATCGACAACATCGAGACCTTCACCAACGCCGCTGCCTCCTGTCGCCGGCTGCGAGATGCCTTGAACGCCGCGCCACCACAGACAATCCTGCGTTTGGCTGCCGCGTCAGCCCCCACGTTCTTCTCGCCTCACCCTCATTTCCTCGTCCTCGCAACAGCTCGCGCTGCCAGCATCTGGGCCCTGGGCGATGCGGAGCGCGTTCGCGAGCTGCGTAGTGCTCTGCAGGGCGGGATCGACGGGTTCTACCAGTTCTGTCTGCACCGCTCTGGGCTGACGCTGGCCGATATCCGGCGCACCCACCTCGCTCGTTTCTCGATCATCAATCCCCTGTCCGACAAAATCGACAAGATGGCCGGTCAGCAGTGGTACAGCACACCTCGCTTCTGGAACGGCGGTGTCAGCGAGGCCATCACCCTTCAGACTGAGGCCGACCGCGCCACCTTCCAGCTGCTTATCTACGGCGAAATGTTCGCGAGCACGATGGAGGCCTTTCTAGAGCCGGAAAGGGGACTCCCCTTCCATGACCTGACCACTCGACTGACCTATATCACATATTGCATCCCCGACTGGAGTTGCCGGAGCTACTCGGGGTTCGACGTGCTTCCCACCGGCCCGTACGCGGACGGAGACCCGCCTGAAGGTGACCAGGTGGCATTCCATCATATCCTGTCATGCTGGAGGTGGGAGTGCCTGTGGGGGGATGCCATTCGGAGTCTCCTCTTTGAGAACCCGGCCTCGTTTCCACAACGCAGACGCAACGTTCCACAACGCAGGCGCAACGAGGAGGAGCACTGGCGGCAGACGCTCCTGCGTGATGCGCTTCAGGTGCAAGGCCTCGAAGGGATGCAGTTGGTCACTTTACCCAAGGAGCAGATCTCTCCTGCTGTCCTGGAGAGGGCCATGGCTATCAAGGCGAGGGTTCGTCAAGTACCGTGCCCGCCAGCCGTCACGACCTTTGGGACGCGAAGGACTCTCACTGTGGCCAGCGATGCTCCTGATCCTGCACGCGAGGTGCGAGTCTGTTGTGCTTTCCACTGGGGAATGGGAGGTGTATAATAACAGGCCAACACAGAATAGAAATAAACATGAACTAATAGAAGAGGAGGCTTTGAAAGCATCCATGTTGATACCGCATGCAGTCCAACTGCAAACCATATATATTTGTAATAAGCTATATAAGTATAATACTCCTGCCCCAGGTTCGAGTGTACCTGGAATAGATTGCTGGATTACACTTCCTCCTTTCCAGCCAGATAAATCCTCCCACCTTGAAGAAAGTCAGTTACGCCCTCGATGGCATTTCCACGCCAGTGCTGTGCCCCAGAGGGCTTGCACAGCAGTTTGCCAAATCCATCTCCCACAAGCCATCGCTCATCTATACTCCCAAGCAGAAGATCACACGACTGGAGCTCACTCTCCCTTTCTGACCTCCAAATCAATGAACTCCCGCATTGGCCGCAGAACCCGCGATATCGGCCGGGTGACGAAGGGTATTCTCTGTATGTCGCGAATGTGTCGAGTGGTGGAGAGACTTGATCCGGACAGATGGACAGGTACTGATAGATCAGCGCACCGGTCCATTTCCGACACATCGTGCATTGGCAGCTTTCGGACTGGCCATTAATTAGCGATACAGATTCATATAGGAACCGGCTGTTGGAGACAGATGTACCACCGGTGGCCATTGACCGTCCTTGTGGAATGATACCTCGAACCGAATGGCCGCACAGAGACAGCCCCCCGTCAGAACGACGGCTGTATCTTGAGCAGACATTGATGAGACAGTCCTAAACAGATACTGATTATAAGCAAAGCTGTTGTGGGAGCAGGGAGCTTATACGACTGCTTCCCCGCGCCTTGCTGGCGAGGCCTTCGTATTCTTGACGCATTGACCTGTGACGTCAGACAGCCTACAACGTTCTTATACCCTGGTTGTGGATGGATTGGAGTTAGCGAGACGAGTAAGTTGTATAAGTGTATAAGTAATGATTGTGCGTAGACTATATTGCAAAGGGTGGTCTACGGCCGTTGCATATTCAGCCAACACAGTAGATAGACAGACAAGAGATCACTCAAGGAATAAGTCCCTGCGAGTGAAGTCTCTCAGACAAATGAGCCTCTCTCATCCTCGACTCCTCCGTTGTAAGCTCGTCGCCAGCCCTCCAATAATAAATATACACCGTCTCCAGGACCAAACAGAGCAGCGTCATGAAGCTGATTCACAGTTAAACAAGCCACAAGATAAACTGTCGATCACCGACTTACAAGGCAATGAAGCTAAATGCCTCTGCTGCATACTTTCTACTACATACAGTCTCGCCGTTCCAGGGGCTCACCCGGCAGCTCTGATGGTTGAAATTGAGCGCCAGGAGAACGAACGAGACAAGCCATCTGGTGGATATAAGGCCACGCTCTGACGAGGAAAAGAGATAGAATACTCACAGGTAGGATATGAATCCATCGCATACCACCCACGGAACAGCAAACCATTTCTGTCGTCTTCCAGGATAGCTGGTACCGATCGCCAAAACGTACACAACCGGTGTCAGGGCAGCCTAGACACTATTAGCATTCGCAGCGAGAGTACCAGCCGGATCGTACGATAATCAGAGAATAAATGACTGTGAGCGTCTTTGTGCCTCGAACCGCCCAGCCTGTAATGCCCAGGACAATCACCGCACTGGCGACCTGGAGGATGTGCAGGACGTGAATGATGATCTTAAGGGGGTATGTGCTGAACCCTGCCATTTGGTTGTCTGAAGCTAAAGGCCATGCAAGATTGTGCAATATTAAGCCCCTGGTTAAGTTCCAAATGTCGAGGTTCTGGCGTCTTTAAGTCTTGTCCATAATGTATGACCTCATGGATGGATCTGGGGTAGAAGTCGTGACAACGTGCTGGACAGCCCAGCATACGAACCGTGGAACAGCCTTCTTGGCCAACTGAAAGTAGCAAGGAATAGCCTGCGGATTATATATCGAGGCAGTCTTCAATTAACTACAATAATCTCTAAGGTAGTCTTGGACCAGGCCAGCTCGATATCATACTAGCACGAATAGTCTCTCTATTAAGGCACTATCAGCAGCCCTAAGAATATCAGACGAACAATTTCTACGCTGATTTTATCTACTTATCTATATCTGTTCGTAGGATGATTGTACCTCGGGCGGTGCCTATTAGGTAGCTTGGTTGGATATCCATTTTTCAGCCTCGTATATTGCCACTAAAGAAGCAGCACCCTGCCAGCTCTACAAACAGATTTTCTCAGCGAGTTCCGACTTCCGGTTGGATCCAGTGGAACTCTGGCCATTTTTGTTACTTAATATGCCCGAGCCAGAAGACGGCGATTCGCGGGTGTTCCTGGCTGTGGGTATGCTGTGGACCCAGCAAGGCTTGAATTTTTCCTCTTCACATCTACTCTGTATGCCCGTCTGTGTCCATCGTGTCCATCGTGTCCATCGTGTCCATCGTATCCATCTGCCTGCAATGCTTGACTCGCGGGGTTTGCTGCCCCGAGTCCCACCTGGGGCACTGGCCACGCGAGAGAATTTTTCTCCCACAGGCTCCGGGGACATGTATCTCGACTGCCTGCATCTCCTGTCCTGACTCCCATCCGACTCATCTATTGTATCTGCCAAAATGAGCATCAACGGCGTGAACCCATTCCCTGCTCCTGCAGACTCGGAGTCGGGATGGAAGGAGAACCCCGAGGACGAGAAGGCCACCGCGCCGCGCTACGTGGATGCGTTTGGCGATGAGTCCAACGCCGAAGTCAAATACAAGACTATGGAGTGGTGGTAAGTCTAGAGCTTTGCGTTCTTTTGGTATATCGGGTCTCATGCTGATGAAATGGCACAGGCAAACCGGGATGTGTAAGTAACGGCCCAGAACAGAAGCCCTGCAGCGTTATCTAATGGATACCATCTAGTCATGATTGCGGAGTCTGTTTCTCTTGGTGTGCTGTCGCTGCCAGCAACTCTCGCCCAGCTGGGCCTTGCGCCGTAAGTCTCTGGGAGCAAAGCTGCCTGCCAGCGTGCAAGCTAACCGGCCATCTACAGAGCTATCATCTTGATTGTCGGCCTGGGTCTGCTTGCCACCTATACCGGGCTGGTCATTGCCGACTTCCATCACCGCTATCCGCACATCCAGAACCTCGCTGATGCTGGAGAGGTCCTGATGGGTGCATTCGGGCGTGAGCTGTTTGGCATTGGCCAGCTGCTGTTCTCCATCTTCATCATGGGCAGTCACATCCTGACATTCAGCGTCATGATGAACACCGTTACAGAACACGGCACCTGCACGATGGTGTTCACGACAGTTGGGTTTGTTATTTGCATGGTCTGCTCACTTCCCCGTACCATGAAGAACATGACCTACATCTCCTGCATGTGTATGTTGCCAACCTCCCCGGCCTGTAAAGGGTGGTGCTGACTGCTGCCAGCCTTTGTCAGTATCTTCACTGCTGTCATCATCACCATGGTTGGTGTTGGTGTCCAGGGCAAGGGATACACTACCATCAAGGCCACTGTAGATACCGATCTGTTCCATGCCTTCACCGCGGTGACCAACATCGTCTTTGCTTACTGCGCTCATGTGGCCTTTTTTGGTCTCCTCGCTGAGATGAGGGAGCCTCGGGACTTCCCCAAGGCTCTGTATCTGCTGCAGACATTCGAGATCATCTTTTACACCGTTGCAGCCGTTGTCATCTACTACTACGCCGGCCAGTCGGTCGAGTCGCCTGCTCTGGGCTCAGCAGGCCCGGTCCTGAAGAAGGTCGCCTACGGTATCGCGATCCCTACGGTACGTCAAACTCATAGGGCTTAGGTTATTGATGCTAACAAGTCCAGATCATTGGCGCCGGTGTTGTCAATGGCCACGTTGGTCTCAAGTACATCTACGTCCGCCTCTTCCGTGGAACAGACCGAATGCACCGCCGTGATCTTTTCTCGATTGGATCGTGGGTGGGCATTGCGTTGACCTGCTGGATCATTGCCTGGATCATTGCCGATGCCATTCCGGTGTTCAGCGACCTGCTCAGTCTAATTGTAAGCTCTGCTATCACACCGTTGCTTTCCTCAACTAACGTCCCCTGCAGAGCTCCCTCTTTGCTAGTTGGTTCAGTTACGGACTCTCCGGTGTATACTGGCTGCACCTTAACTGGGGCAAGTGGTTTTCGTCCCCCAGAAAGATCTGCCTCACCATCATCAACGTGCTGGTTGTTTTGATCGGTGGCTGCATAGTGAGTAACTACATTTCCTGGCAATATTTGAATTGCAGACTGACAACATCTTCGCTGCAGTGCGGCCTTGGAGTCTACGTCTCTGGCAAGGCCATTCACGACGATGCCTCCAGCAACAGCTTCTCCTGCAACAGCAACGCATGATCAGTTACCTTGATCTGGTTCTGTATTGTATGATCCACGCTATGTATATATTCCAAAATAGTCAGCGCATATATATTACTAGCCGAGCTCTATATTGCTTCCTTATAACGGGTCCATGTAGCCTCTCGGTATATACTGAGTATTTGTGAATTGTCATTACAGTTCAAACCAGTCAGACTGTTTAATGTACGTCATGACCCTGTCTGGTTTCCGGTTCCAACCGCTGTCTACAGGTTGGGAATATTATTTAAACAACTCAGCCCACGAATATCAGTCCTACGCCAGCCCTTTCTATACCTGCCTTTCCTTTCACGAAACCGTGCATACCCAAGTATGGCACCCCACAAACACGATATTGAGATCACCCATGTCAAAGATGGGCGACCAGATAGCGGGAGGACCGTGTTGGTGGACCGAATCTGGCCTCGCGGTCAACGCAAAGACGAAGCACCGTGGGATGAGTGGCTAAAGACAGTCGCTCCATCAACAGAGCTACGACATTGGTACGGACATGACCCAGACAAGTACGAGGAGTTCGCCAGCCGGTATAGAGACGAGCTCCAGGAAGAGGAGCCCGCAGGGGCTTTCAAGCACCTTCAAGATATTCACCACAGTGAACAACTGGTGCTGATGACTGCCACCAAGGACCTGGAACTAAGTCAAGCTCATGTCCTGGCAGATATGCTTGCGGAATGATTGTGACAGATAGCGTCAGTCAAGTGATATATAACTTGCGAGCTCGAGCGGAATGTATATACAGGACACTCGTTCATGAACCCAATGATCAAAGCATTTTGTTAGAAGCCCAGTCTAGTGCTTTCGCCACTGGCTTGTCGAAGATATACGGGCAGAATGGTATTACAGATAGCCCAAGGCCCAGTGTGCCAGTCGTCCGAAGACGCGTGTTCTTTATGTCCTTCATCATCCAGCTTGTACACTTCATAACACCTTGAATTGTGGCGGCAGGGAGGGCCATGCTAGCCAGGCTGTGAAATAAAATGCGCTGGATGCCTACAAGACGATAATCCTTCGATAGTGCAGCCACTCGGGGGTGAGCTGACGCGGCATCCATATCCTGCGCTTTCTTAGTATGCTTCGCAATGCGCAGGTAGGACGTACAAGTTGTGGGATTTTGTGGGATGCCTTGCGGCTCTCATGAATAGCATCCCATAGAATGTACCCCCAGGACACAGCGTGTGCTCCGGTTAGCATATAAGGGTTAGATATAGGGCGGACCGATTCGCTGATATTGGAGGTGTATGCGAGGTATCGCTGCAGCGACAGCGTTAGAGTCCGAAGCCTTGACGTGTACGCTGCATAGCGCACGGCTGGCACAGGCTCATTGTACCTGCATTGGAATTATGATGTTACTTATACATTCCAACCAGTCATATTGGGGATCGGAGCTATCCAGACAGCTGAATAGGCTCAGATCGGGGAAGACCGTACTCTCCAGCCCAGTATTCGTCGTAGATACTCTCGTCTTCATCTTCCTGCGTTACAATCCGCTGTAGTGACGGGGGCAGCTCGGTATGCTCGCGCCTTTTTCCACTGGATGTATACTTTGGTGGCCCCTCTCTAAGATCCTGGTCTGTTTGCGTCACAGGCGCCATTTCCAACTAGATAGAAGCAGGCTCTAAACAGGGAACATCGCTTTGAAGCTTCAATCGCTATGCAAATGCAATGGGGTGCGTTTTAAATGTTTCCGTATCACAGACTGCGCTGATGTCACGACCGACCGTGTGGCGTCAGTTGCCGGGATCCAGGCCTCCCACCAAGCGAAAAGAGCCCAGTTTTCAATCGTCAGAGTCTGGGGGAGTGGGGAAGGGGCTTCCCATCCATGGTCTGGACATCAGACGACACTGGCTACGGGGTCGGTGCTATTTACTTGTTTTCCTTTATTATGTACCAGGCAATGGCGGCAGAGAATATGGGATTCTTGATATTTTATTGCAGACGACCTATACAAATAAACCATGCAATCACTGTCTCGCCACTGGCCGGAAGTGCAGCATCAACGGCGCCTTCTTCCACAGCTGCTTGAGCCTGGCCTCGTCAACCCAATCTCCGCTGCGATCTGCCAGCTCCCAGTCAAACGCAAGCACCGTCTTGGCCAGGGCGATGCGCATCTCGACCCACGCGAGGGTGACTCCGATGCACATTCGCGGTCCGATGCTAAAGGGCACTGTATAAGGCTTTGTAGGGCCATCGCACCATCTCTCCGGCTCGAAACTGTCCGGGCGCTCTCCGACAGTGCGTGCATCATGGTGGATGGCCCAGACGTCGGTGGACACGTACACGCCGCCTGGGACAAAGGTTCCATCGACGGTTTCGCCGCCAGGGGGACTGACGCGTGGGGGACCGACTGGAGAGGGAGGGAACAGCCGCATCGTCTCCTCCAGGACAGCATTGAGGTATGGGAGGCGCGCGGTCGCATCACCGGTGGCATCGGACGGGCTGGCAAAGGCAGTCCGCACCTCCGTCTTGAGTCGCTCCAGGCAGTGGGAATGAGCCTTCTGCGATAGATACCACAATGCGGCTGTCAATGCTGTCGCGCTGGTCTCTGCGCCAGCAGTCAGCATCACCATCGCCTGGTTGGCGAGCTCTGTGTCCGACATGCCACCACCGCGAATCGCGTGCTCGAGGAAATCATCGACAGCGACGCGGCTGCCAGTGCCGTTACTCTGTGCTGGCCCTACTTCGATTCGCTTGCGTGTCTTTGCGAGTGTCATGGCGCCGTGCTGGGCGATTGACTCGACAGCTGCGCGAGCGGTCGCTGAGATGTAGGGCATCCAGCGCAGCAACGGACCTACAAAGGCCAGACGCTTACGCAGGTTGAAGATGGAGCCGCTGTAAGTAGCATCCAGGAGGATAGACACCCATGGGTGGCTCTTGTTATCCCGGGTCGCATAGAAGGACTCGCCAAAGGTGAGCTCCCCGATGATATCAAACGTCAACCACTCGAACCACTTGGACACATCGAGAGGGACGGTCCCGCCGGTGCCGCGGGCTGTGATCTGGTTCACCCACAGGTCGACATGGTCGTGGATGATGGGCTCCTGCGTGCGGATGGCCGAGGGGCGGAACTGCGGTGCGAACATGCGGTGCTGGCGGGCGTGCTCCTCTGGGTCGAGCACGAAGGCGATGTTCGGGTGGCCGTTGTCGTAGAAGCGATCGGACTTGGGGAACAGCTTGCGCGTCTTCGAGGGAGCGCCGTAGATGTCGCGGAAGGCCTGGGCCGTTGCGAACGAGAGCTCGTTGGGCGCGATGCGCACAATGTCGCCGTATCGATGGTGAGCATCCTGGATCTTGCGATTCCAGAAGCCGCCCGTCCAGGCTGACGCATACCAGAGCTCAGAGACAGCTGCCAGCGGCGGACCAGGATATTTGGAAAGCGGATGGAACCAGTAGAGGTGGGCATACGTTGAGAGCCAGTACGCCAGTACGAGACCTCCCACGCCCGCCGTGAGGGCCACGGGGGACAGGGAAAGGAGCGTTTCCAGTGCCATGGTTGCTTTTTCACCACAGTCAGCAGAATCAATGGCCCAGGGAGGTCGCTACGGTATAAGAGGGGGAGAAATAAGACTCCAGAGTCCAGATGAGTAATTGCACAGCCCTTGGTGGAGGACACTGACTCGCCGCCACTGCGGCCCGTTCCCCCATGAGCCTGAGCGATGGCGACCCACGCACTTGGAGTCCTTCCTGTTGCAGTTTGACAAGGCGTGCCAAAGTACCGTCCTGGTGGCGTGTCAACTGGCCGGCTGGGCTTGAGATGGTGGAGTCTGTGGGCGAGGCCGTAAGCCAAGTGGTTCGATGGCGCACGGCCAGGATGCACTAGATGCCGTTAGGGCTTCTTAGCTGCTTGGTCTTTGCGCTCCTGCAGCAGTCAGCCTGTTCCTCCAGAGTCGTGTCCGCTTCGTCTTCCTGCTCTGCGCCAAAGTACGGGAACTGATGAGTCCAGTCTCTGATATGTCTTCGTCGACTGGCCCAATACGAGGCGGCTCACACTTCCTGTGGCAACCTGTCACAGCATTCAGAGGATGATACTTGGCAATGGCAGCAAGCCCTCGCTTAGCAAGTTAGCAGCTCTGCGCCGTTTGGACTTGGAGTAACTATCAGGATTCTTCCCGAATTCTGATACCGTCAGGCCGGAGACCCCCTGATCCGTAAGCCATCCGAGTCCCAATTAGTTTCAGTTCTGCATTAGCATCCTGGCATCCCAGCCAGGGGCGTGAAGACTCTCTGCCGCACAGCCTACCAGCAGCTTCTATTGCAGACCAACGGCCATAAGCCTCAGACTACTGGGGGGGCCTGGTATCCGGTGGGCCAGCCAACGACGCTGATCGATATATGACAGCCACTGTATGTGCAGGGGTCACGATTCGATGTATCCAGAATCCTGCCCCCATACCCGTCGTCCCGAGACGGGTCTGGGACTTTGGTTGATTCAGTGAAGGAATATAAAAGAGTCAGGGCTTTCAAGTCCTCCCCGGGACAATACTCCACACTCTTTTGGTCTTTTCCTTTGTATTCTGCCTCCTGGAAGTCGAGGACCAGCGATTAAGGACAATATGGCTTCCAAGTATGTGATGGAACCCCCGCCGGGCGAGAAGCGGTTTGGGGGTGAGTCCATCCAGTCCAATATGGCGGCGTGCGCCATCACCACGGCCCTGATCGCCCTCGCTGTCGTCGTGCTCCGTCTGTACACTCGTTTCTTCCTCACAGAGGCCAAGTTCCAGCTCGATGATGGTAGGCGCAACCTCTTCAGAAACAGAAAGCCGTCAGCTAACTAACTCTTCGCTCGCTTCAGCATTCGTCTGCTGCGCGGCAATATGCTCCATCGTTCTGATTCCGGTCTCGTACGAAAGTTTGTCTCCCCGTCCAAGGTCGACGTATAGATTGACTAACTCATGCAATGTTCAGTCATGAGCACCGGCGTCGGACTGCATCTATGGGACGTGACCATGGAGCAGTACTATCCAGGGCTCAACATCGTCAGTTGCACTCGTCGTGATATAGGCCAGTTCCTGGCAAACTGACTCTTCTAGTGGACCCTCGTCGCCACTCTCGTCTACGCCTGGGCCGTGATCCTCTCCAAACTCTCCATCCTGGCCTTCTATCTCCGCCTCTCTCCCCAGCGTTGGTTCCGTGTAATCACGCTCTCGCTCATGGGCGCGGCGGCCTGCTATGTGATGATCTACACCTTCATGTTCATCTTCCGCTGTGATCCCATCGAGAAGAGCTGGTACAATATGATAGAGAGGGGCAGCTGCATGGACTCCAAGACCATCATGATAGTCCTCAGTGTGCTGAACATTCTCATGGATGTCATGACGCTCATACTCCCTATCCCGGTCATCATGAAGCTCAACATGCGGCTCGCCCAGCGGATATCCATCATCCTGATCATGTCTTCGGGTGTTTTCGTGTGCGCCATTGCCATCCAGCGTACCGTGCAAATGATCGCGGCTCTCACGTCCACGGATTATACATGGGATATCACAGAGCAGTTCTACTGGTCATACCTGGAGGTCAACGCTGGCATCCTGTGCGCCTCCGTGCCGGCTCTGAAGCCCTTTGCTAAGCGGCACTTGGCCACCGTGTTTGGAGGCTCTTCGCAGCGATACGGGGGCAGGAACGGGGCGTCCAGCGGGCCTGGAGGTACAGAGCAGGACACAGACGCCATTATGATGCGGTTGACTCCAAAGCGCTCCAGCTATACGCGGTTCTAGTACATAATCTGTTTTGTCACACCCTTTCGCCTTTTTCAAATGTCTGTAATATAATGGAAGGACAGAGAGAGTTTGAAGGTGACGAACTACACTGGGTTGACAGTAAAACTGGTGTCCAATTGCCTGAGTTTGCTCGACTTTGGGTGTGAGACTTACGGTAAACAGACATTGCTTCCTTCGTAATTCGTATACTGATAGCGTATACATTAGCGGCGAACGGTCTACTCTAGCTTTCCATCGTCTGTCACTGCTTGCCCCTTCCGTCCCTTTAGTTTAGAAAAGGGGCTGTCGATCTGGTATTTTCCGCGGTTGGAGGGAGTTTGGTCATATTATAAACTCCGCGGCAACCAGTGGTTAGGTCGTTCACTTGTTCATGGTTGTTTTAAAGGGTCCTCTCTATTACAACCCCATCGACAGACCCCGAGTCATCCATGGAGTGCGTATTTGCCGATGCCTCGCTCGCTGGCGAGTCTTCAGGAAGCCGTTCAATCGGGTCAGTCCACAGCGCCACCACAAGATCTAGAGTGTGGGCATAGGGCTTGAATTTGCAAGGTTTAGTACCCCTGCAGCCATCCTTTTGGCAGAGATGGCCAAGATAGCACTTTAGAGATCGGCAGCGACCACCTTTAGGGCAAGCACTCTGCCGCAAGATATACTTCATCACACTGAGTGAGTCGGAATCAAGCGGAGTGTGGCCATATTCGCAATTCTCGGTGTCGCAACCCCCCGCGAGGTGATAGTAGTTGCACGGCCTGGATGGTTTGGAAAGTCGTGCATAAGTATCCCGGCTGTCCTGCGACGGCATGGGCACATAGGTGTCAATACGATCTCCGTCCTTATTCACTGCAATAAACTGCAGCGACCTAGTATCCATATAGGGAAGCTTTTTGCTGTAGAATTCCACGTCCCGGGTGGCGAACCTGGGCTCCTTGGTATAGTAAGATGATATTCCGGGTGAGGTGTTATCCACTGATTTCGATAACTGTTGACCTAGCCCTGTGTGTACTTTGGTACACTGGTTGCCGTATTTGCAGATTCCCTGTTGCAGCGCCACACGTTAGATAGCGCCGCGGTGATCGTGGAGAGGACAAACAACCTTTTGATAATGGGTGCAGATCTTAGCACCCGGCGGGACAGTAGGAGATGGGATATGGCTTCCGCCAACCTGCGTCGACATGAACACAGAGGGAAGCTCTCGGACAGCGAATTCAAGGCTGCTAAAATCATAGTGGAATGAGGCAGCCTTGATCAAGGTGATGCGGTCAGTCTTGCCGCGGTACGGGGTTAGCAAGGACAGATAGCCAGTATCGTGGCATCCGGCAAAAAAGATGTGCTTGCACTGGTTGTTATCCGCAAACAAACGAAACATTTCTGCCAAAGGTCAGTGGGGTACTACACATTTTAAATCCACATGCATACCTCGGATTTTATAGTCAGCCCCTTCCTTCTTGTCCCCGGCATCCACATAGTCAAACAAGTCCTGGGCAGCAGTGAAGCCCGCTGCAAAAATGGAAAATGACCGTGCTTCTTTTCCGATAAGACCAACACGGCCCAAAGACTTTGACAGCCCCAAGATGTTGGAGTATATGCGCACCATGATCCGACATTCATCCGCCTGGGTTCCCAGTCGCTCGTGGACAAGGTCTTTTATAGACTCGTTGAGTAGTTGCGCCGCTTTCACTCCGCCTTGATGGCCGGATTTGATGAGGTAGTCCTTGAACTGTTTGAGGGTCAGACAGAGCACGTTGTGGTGGGTGTGACTGCGTCGGGGTTGATCCTACCAGATAGCCATCGCCGTCGACAAGAACAAGGACAAACGGATTCCGCTCCTAAGCAGCATTCACGTCAGACAGTACTACCGTGAATAATTGGGGAGATTTACCTGAGTCTTTGCCAGTCTCTTGTATCTCTCTCGGCCCTCTTTCTCCTCCTCGTAGTCACTCTTCAGGCGGTTGTAGCTGTCGAGGAGGAACTGGAACTGGCCAAGAAGCTTCTGCAGGTCATCGTGATGTTTTTGACTCTCGTCCGAGACAGACTTGAGGTTCCCACCGAGGGCTTTCAGGTCGGCGTCCCCAAGCATGATGCTAAATGTGGTGGCACGATAACTAAAAAGAGGGAGTAGCGACGGAGTGGCCGGGAGCCATCCACGGCTTAACAGGTCGCATCTAGCAGTCGAGCATGTCTTTGAGCTGGTGAAGGAGACGCGATGGAGACAGCAGATAAATGAAGAAAATTGTGAAGGTAAAGATGAAGATGAGAAAAATGAAGATAAGAAGAATGGAAAAACTGCGGGGTGACAAATTACCCGACACGGCAGGCGGTGACTCCTGCCAACAACAGTACATTATTATTTATATTATTTATTACGATATGTCTATTTTATATTTACAGATCGATAGTGTCAGAAACGGAGATGGGGAATAGTGTGGATGTGTCCTGTACTGGGACTGGTGTCGCGCGTGTAACGCACAGCAAACTATATATATCCTTGAACTTACACGTACACTGCATACTCGGAATGCTGTCGGGGCTGTAGACACAGGGCCAGCAACATTTTAAGCCGGTGTATGCGATGGGCATTTGTGATATTTGAATTATGCTGACCGTAACTACGATATATAACAGTATACATGAACACAGTTCTTGTTTAGTTCTTGGCTATGATATAGCAATAGCTCGTTGCACTAGACCTCAATGGCCTTCAAGAAGGAAGGGCTCTCGTAGTCCTGGACAACCTTGGATATGGGAAGCATATAAGCATCCGAGTCCTCCTGGCTCTGGAGACGGCGAACGTAGGCCTGAGCGACTCTGATCCACGACGCCTTCTCTCTCTCACTTGCTCCCAGTCCCTGCCAGACCCAGAGACGATTTCCCACATCGTACAAGAAGACGTCGTTGCCATCAAAGTCTGCCTTGCGCACTCGTCCTCCGTCCTTGACCAGGTCAAAGGAAAGCTGGCCCGAGGCATCGCTCAACCGGAACAACCTGCGAGAGTGAGAATCTGCGCTTTCTTGAGCCCTCTTGGACTGCGATATCGGACGAGGGGCCTTGAACGTGGTCTGCTGGACATCCTTTCCTCCGAGCATGTCGACAATGATCTTGGACCGCGACTCATGGCGAGACAGGACTTCGACGTCGATATGCTTGGCCAGCGTCATGTCGTTGACCACCTGCGCTGACTTGGCCTTTTCCATCGGGCTGCAGTTCTTGCCCTGCCAGACCCAGATCTTCTCGCCCTTGTCCAAGACAAAGACGTCGTCGTCGTCGAGGCTCTTCCAGGTGGGCTCGACTTCGTAGACGATGATAGAGTCAATACGGCCAGCGCCCGGGTGTTTGAACACGCGAAGCAATGTGGTGAGCTCCCTGGGCGCCTCTTTTTCGACGTGGGTGAATCCAGAGTCGACGCCGCCGGAGCGGATGGTGATACGGCGGAAAAGCGAGGTAAAGTCCTCGGACGGATACTCCTGGACCTCACGATACTGAGTCGCGGCGCCATGCAGGAACTCATCGAGCTCGACTGTTTTGTAAGCAGCAGTGCCTGCTTCATCTTGGGTGGTGTTGCTTCCCAGCCAGAAGAAGACGTCGTGGCCCAGCTTGTCGCCCAGCTTGTACGAATGCAGGACGATGTAGCTGTCGCCGTCGAAGAACTCGCCGTACTTCTCCTTTGGCCAAGGGATGACCTCGAAGTTCTCGATGCGCCAGATCAACAGGCCTGGTTCCTGGCCGACCTTGCCGTTGTTCCAGGCGGGCTCAGTGAGGGCCGAGGCGTGCTTGACGCGGTGGTCGAGATCGGAGCCGACCAGCTCGACGTTGCTGTCCTTGATGTCATATTTCTTGGGGTGGACGAGGCCTTCGTGGGGGGCCATTTTTAATGTATTGCTGTAGTGTTAGTTGTAATAATTGAGAGTTCGTGTTAATTGGGAGTGTTGGTGTTGGTGTTGGTGTTGGTGGTGTGGGTCAGATCGAGATCGAGCGGGGAACTGCTCAGGTACATCGTCACGGATTCTGAATAATCCAGTGCATAATAGTTCACAATGCATTCTATCCAGTCCAGACCATGCTGCAAGACGAATAATAGAAACAAGGATAAAGAAGGGAGAATGAAGGGCGACAATCAATAAAGATATGCAGAATAATGAATTGTGAATTATGCAGTCACATGCTGCCCCTGACTCGCCAGCCAATCACATCGGAACATGTGACTGCAAGTGGGTCTGCAGATTCTGCCTTGTACATTTATACATTTATACATTTATACATTTATACATTTGTACATTCACGTTGTGCATTATCTGCGCGGAGTAGGAGGACCATTATTGAACAACTAGGACTCGTAGATACCGTGGCATCGGGCTGGGTAATCATAATTATTACTGCGTATGGTGTCAATGTGTATACGGAGGACAGCCTACGGAGTACTCTGTAGACGAGTGGACGTCTGATCTGCAGCGGCGGTGCTGATGACGCAGTTGTTGACGAAGCCTCGGCCAACCGATGATACTGTAACCGAGCAGGTACAGTCGAATTGACATGGACACCAAGTGTTTCATACTCTGTACTCTGTACTCCGTACAGAGTATTAAATGAGAAGGCATGCTTTGTATGTGGAGTGATATCATGGTTACTGGTTGCGTGTCGTGTCGATCACAAGGGATGCAACGGGCCCTGTGGAGGCTGGAAGGGACCGACCCTGTTCTCCCTGAGTCTGCCAGTTCTGGTCTTCGATACGAATCCTGCAGACTGTCGCGACTCGCGAGACAGCAGATATTGCCGTTCTGATTGTCAGTCGAGCACAGCGCCTTGCCCTACAGGCGTCTCCGGACTGCGGCTCCTGCCAAGCACCAGGGCTGAGTGATGGAAATTTGGACCATCTGGCAATCCTGATCCTTCTGTTGGCTGTGCCCTGAATGGCCCCCAATCTGCCCGTTTCCCAGCCAGTCAGACGGTGCTCTGGCGTGTCCACTTGTGCCCAGTGCCCACTACCCCCTCCCTGCCTCTCCTGGAGGGTCTCCCCATTCGGCCTCCCCATTCCACATCCCTCAGGGCTGCGATTCCCCACGTCGTAGCGAACCCGAGACTAATGATGCTTTAGCGCTCATTCCAGGGTCTGCGAGATGTCCACGAGGCTGTCGCCCATTCCCATCGCCAGTCCTGAATTCTTCGGCTTCATGTCTCGCTGCTCGCCTCCATGCGGTACCAGTGGCTCGGACTCCGCCGTGGCCTCGTGAGCCCAAAGCTTCTGCTGCTGGAGCTCAGCGCCTGCACTCGTCGCCTGCTGCCCGCCTTCCTACTGCTGTATCTGGTGTTGCTGTTCGTTGCCCGCCATCACTCGCTCCGTGATCCGACCTCCAGTTTCTTCCAGGAGTCCACCGGCTACTCGCCCACCTATTCCACCGTCCGCACCGCCCAGGCAAACCAGTACATCCAGGATGTTGAAAACGGCGTAGGAGAGGCCTGGCGATGGAGATCGTCCGATAGCCCGTCCTTCTGCGTCGGCGTTGCGACCGTCGCGCGCAACAACACCCGCTACTTCAAGACCATGGTGGGCTCGCTGCTCGACGGCCTGAGCCAGTCTGAGCGCGCGGACATGCACCTGCTGCTCTTCATCGCCCATACCGACCCTTCGCAGCACCCGGCATACTCGGAGCCATGGCTTAAGCGAGCCCCCGACCAGGTCCTGTTGTACGACAATGCGACCGTCGATATCGACCACATCCGCAGCCTGGAGTCCAGTCAGGCCCGGTTTGACGGGCGCGAAAAGGCGCTGTTTGATTATACCTATCTCTTGAAGGCCTGCGAGGCCGTCGGTGCGAAGTATGTGGTCATGCTGGAAGACGATGTCCTGGCAATGGATGGATGGTACCACCGCACGCAAGATGCTTTACGCTCTATAAGAGACCAGATGACTGTGAAAGGAGCGGAGGCTTGTGAGTCTAATAGTCCTTGCATGCATTATATTATCCCTTGACTGACCATGCCATGTTTAGGGCTCTATTTCCGTCTCTTCTATACGGAAGACTTCCTTGGCTGGAACTCTGAAGAGTGGCCGACATACCTGTTCTTCTCGCTCGTCGCCGTCGGCTGCGTCGCCTTTCTTCTCCTTGGGGCGCGGAGTTACCAGCCCAAGATTCGTCCCTTGCTTCCAAACGACCTGGTCCTGGTGGTGTGCGGAGTGTTTACGCCTCTTCTCATCGGCCTCTACTTTGCTTCGGGTCGAGTCACCATGCGTCCCATCCCTGCTGGAGTGCACGAGATGCCCAAATTTGGCTGCTGTTCTCAGGCCTTCGTCTTTCCCCAGTCTCGCGTGCCCGACCTGATCAGCATGTACGAGGAAAAGAAAGTAGGATACGTGGACATGCTGACGGAAGACTTTGCGAACGACCGGAATGAGATCCGGTGGGCCATCACCCCCAGCGTCATGCAGCATGTCGGCCGCAAGAGCTCCAAAGATGCCCTCAACGAGCCCGAGGCAAAGAAACTCCTGGCGAGTCTCTGGAACTTTGCATTTGAAACGAACGATCCCGCTGCTCTGCGCCGGGAGCATGAGGATTATCTGCGTGGTGCCACGGCTCATCCTGGCGGTTCATCATGACCCGAAGCTATGTTGTATATAGTATATAGTATATATTGTGAGGCTGTCTGCCATGTATAATATTATAACAACCCCACTGATTAATCTTGTGTTCTTTGTATAATCAGCCTGTGGACCAGACTTGCCTAATCAGGACACACCAGGGTCTCAATGCTGATTGGCTGCGGCAACGGCCGGAATCACGGACGCCGGGATTAGATAATCAGACTCGGGCTTGCCAATCCCCGAGGTTATCTCCGAGGGCCGAATGACGGTTATACTTCTATATAAACCATCACATCCATGTAGAACGATTATCTTAAGGGGTCATCTCTATTCTCTTCCAAGGCGCTTACAATGGCATTCGTACTACTGCAGCACGGAACTGTCCTGGGACATAACGACGGCCATGTTATAGTGTTGAAAGACCACGATGTACTTATCCAAGGAAACAAAATCACAGAAATCGGCCAGAATCTCACCTCTCCTGACGCCGAGGGAACCGTGATATCGTGCAGGGACAAGATCATCTGTCCTGGATTTGTCGATACGCATCATCACTTGTGGCAGACCCAGGTACCATTCTATGACTGACCAAGCAACTGGCTTACTGACCAATACAGCTCAAAGGTAGGCTTGGTGACCTGGGCTTCATGAACTACATGGTTGCAGGTACATCGCCTTAATCTCCATTCAAAGGCTTGCTTACAGATGGCGAGGCAATATACAATCATTCAACTATACCCCAGACGACATCTTCTGGGGCCAGCTCGGGGGCTGCTTGGAGAGCGTCAACAGCGGCGTCACCACCGTAGTTGACCATGCTCACATGAGTTACTCCCCTGAACATGGTGCGCTTTCTATATCTGTTGAAGGAAACACATCTCACGTCGTTTAGTAACCGAAGCAATTCGTGCCTCGGCCTCGTCCGGGCTACGTTCGATATTCTGCTACACCCCAATCTGGCGTATCAAAAGTTGGACCTCTGCTGTCGACTACGATGATGATCTCCTCCCAGAATGGTGGTATGACACCCTGGGGACACTCGCAAGGTCTGCCCCATTTGGCCGTGGGCGAGTTCAATTGGGGCTGGCTTTTGATGGCTTCAAGCTGTCAAAGGAAGTCGTCAAGAGCCTTTGGGACAAATGTCGCTCCCTCGGTCTTAAGCTCTTTACAACACACTTTGTGGCAAATTACATGACGAGTGAGTAGTCACCAAGCCCGCTACTGAATGAACCTACTCATAGACAGACTCGGTCAACCTGCTTTCTGAATATGGCCTCCTTGACAAGGACGTCCTTTTCTCGCATGTCAACGGAATCGCCCCATCCGATGCCCAAACTCTTGTTCAGCACGGAGCCTACTTCTCAACTACCCCCGAGACAGAGCTTCAGATGGGCCTCGGTGAGATTGTGGCTTTCCGCCCAGACGTCAAGTCCAGCGCCTCGATAGGAATCGACTGCCATGCGAACAACTCCGGCGACATCCTGACGCAGCTTCGCCTCAGCATGCAGCATGCTCGTGGAGTTGAGAATCGAGAAGCCATGGAAGCGGGGAAGTACCCGTCTGTGCAGATGAAGTTAGAAGACGTATTCAACCTGGGCACTATACAAGGCGCCAAAGCCGTCAATATGGAAGACCAAATTGGGAGCATCGAGGTGGGCAAGCTGGCTGATCTGGTCATCTTCGACGCCACCTCTCCCAATATGGCCTGCGCTGCGGAGGAGAATCCGGTTGCTGCCGTCTTGCTTCATGCCAATGCTGGAGGTATTGAAACGGTCATAATAGATGGGATTGTCCGGAAGCAGAACAATCGCCTCGTCGACGTACAGGTCCTGGATGGCCCAAATAGACAGACAGCAGAGTCCCTCTCGTGGCCTGAAGTGACGAAGAATATTCTTACGAGTCGCCAGAAAGTACTTGACAGATCGCAGGGACAGGATTTCCAAGCTGGGATGCAGTTCTTGTACAAGACATTTGGATAAAGGCCGTGGCTCTGGTTATTCAACATATCCAGAACGTCTGCTAAATTTCCTTAACTGATTCCGATACAATGCCAGTTATGAATTATAAGCTATGTTTAATCATTTAGCTATCTTCCGCGGCGTCAATCTGACCGTGAGAGGCGCCTTGATCCAGTTGGTAAAGACTCGCATGTTCTCGTGGTCGTTTTTAGGATCCCATTGCGTCCATGTTTCATCCCCAGTCATGGAGATATCATTGTGCCATAGCAGCTTTGCCGTGATAAGCCGCTGTTCCATGTACGACAAGCTAGCAATCGTCAGTACTATGCTGTGTGAGTGGTGTCATGACTTACTTGCGGCCGATGCAGCCCCTGGGTCCCAGTGAAAAGGGATTGCTCGCCCTGAGTTTGTCTGTTGTATTCTCCTTGTCCATCCACCGTTCTGGTCTGAACTTGTAGGGATCGCGGAAGTTGTCCTCTGCGTGAGTTGCCGCCCACATACACGTTGACACTGTTGTTCCTGCTGGAAGCATCTGGCCATCGACTGTATCACCCCCATGAGGGACGGCCCTGGTGAACCCAATGGGCGCACTGGGGAATAGTCTGAGGCCTTCCTCAAGAACAGCTGTCAACCACGGAAGCTTGGCCAACTCCTCATATGTGATGTCTTCGTCGCGCTGGAACGCCCCCCGTATCTCGTCTGTGAGTCTGTCGAGAACTTCCCGATTCTCAGGCTGCAATAGCTGGTTGAACAGCCCTGTCATGAAGCTCCCTGTAGTCTCCGATCCAGCAATTATGAATAGAGCGCCGTTAACTATAATCTCTTCCTGGTTCAGGTTCTCTTTATCCTGCTGCGTCATCAAATAATGCAGGAAGTCTCGGTGCTGGTTATTACCACCCTGCCCCATTCGTTTCAGTATCTTCTCTCGCGAGTAGCTCAGATGCTTAATCCGCTGCTCACGAAGTTCCTTCGGCGCAAATATCTTCAGCATAAGTGTTTGCAGGACACCGCCGGTGCTTGCCAGTCGTCTTGTTGCCTGCTCGATTGCACCAGCCTTGATCGACTCGGAAATCAAAGGGACCCAGAATCGAAGGTCACTACTCGTCAGACATCCAAAGGGCTCGCCGAGGGACAGATGCCCAATTATGTCAAATGTGGTGTATGAGAACCAGTCAGCGATGTTACAGGTCTTGCCAGAGCGGGCGAATTCGTTCATCTTGTCACGGAAGATGTCGATATACAGCTTGATCAAATACTCTTGCTCCAGAAGGGCCTTGGTGCTAAAGGCGTGGGATAGAGAGCGGCGCTGGCGGGCGTGGTCAACATCGTCCGCCATCGTGATGGTCACCGCGCCCGGAACAGCTTGGATAGATCCAACATGGATTGGGTCTTTATGGAAATTACGGTGGCCTGGACGGCTGCCGTAGATGTCCTTCCACGAGTCGGCGGAATTGAACGACAGCTCTGTTGGCGTAAGACGGACCACTGGGCCGTAGACATCGTGCAGTTGCTTGACGTAGAATGGCAGGCGACCCCGAACCAGATGGTAGCTGAGAGGGATGGGCGAGATGCGATTGAGAAAAGGTCCAGGATATTGGGCCAGTGGGTGAAAGAACAGTCGGTAGAGGATGTTGGCGACGAGATATACGAGAATCTGGCACTGTCAGTTGGATAGCTATGCAATGTTGGACATCAAATACCGTACCACCGCAGCAACAACATAAGCTAGGGCAGTTAACCCTGTGGCTTGACCAAGAGAACTGTCCAAAGCAGCCATGTCTACCAAGTAAGTAACTTGTGTGTTTAATCTAATCGGGAGTCGTGGCGATACTAATACGCAGCCCGGGAAAGCTTCTCCGTGTCCAGAGAGCCCGGAAAAGCTGTTCCAACCCCGCAGCCTACAACTGTTGGAAATGGATCGAAACTGACTCGCTGCTGATGTAGATGCTTTGTAATTAATAGCTGGATAATGTGGTGTGCACACAGTGCGAGTCATGTAATGTTCAAAAGACAATGGGTTAAAGTAACTCAACACTTCGCCGAAGTCTAGAGATAACTATTTAATATACACCATTCTATCGCTGATATCTTCGAATTCGAGTATACACTCTTATTCCTCCAATGCCGGTACCTGCTGCGTCATGCAGTGGATGCCACCACCGTTGACTGCGATCTCAGCCAGAGATACCTGGACGATCTTCCGTTCAGGAAAGACTCTCTGGAGGATCTGTTTAGCCTCTACATCGGATTTATGGCTTCCAAATTGTGGGGAGATGACGGCACCATTGACAAGGAGGTAGTTGATGTAGCTCACTACCATGTCTGGCTCCGATCTGTCGATATCGTTGGCATCTGCATCAGGCAGTTCCACAACCTCCAGGACTCGCCCCCTGGCATCAGTAGCCTGGGATAGAATCTTTCTGGTGTCGTTGTAGACCTTTGTCCACACCGGATGCCCCGGACTCGGACGACTCAGGACGACCTTGCCAGGGCTGGAGAAGCGGACCAGGGCATCGATGTGAGCATCAGTCACGTCCTTGTCTTTGACACCGGGAACCCAGATCACTTTTGTAACGCCCAAAATCCGGTGCAGTTCCTGCTCGATGGTCTGTCGGGTCGCGTTCTTGTTGCGGTTTGGGTTCAGGATGGAGCTCTCTGTTGCTAACATGGTTCCTTCACCGTCGACATCCAGCGCTCCACCCTCCAGAACAACTGAGGACTGCAGTCGAGGGATATACCAGTCATCAAGAAGGTAACGCGCCAAATCGGCGTTGCTGGACGACCGATATCGCCCTCCCCAGCCATTGAAGTTGAAGTCTGCCCCGAAGAGATCATGATGGGGCCCCCTGCTAAACACGAATGTTGGTGCGATGTCTCGCATCCAGGGCTCCAGATCATCTGCGGTGGTAGGTTTGATGTCGACGCCGTACTCTCCACAGCTTGCAAACTCCCGTTCGGCGTCGGACACCTGGTCAGAGCTGACTATCATAGTCACCGGCTCAAAGTCAGAGATGGCCTTTGCTATGTCGACCAGCTCGGCCTTCATACGCTGGAGACTTCCGTGGTCCTCGTAGTTTTGGTTGTTGTTCCCTGGCCAGGCCATCAGAGTTGCCTCGTGGGGTTTCCCTTCATCGGGCATGTAGAAGCGACTGTTTGCAGCCATTGTCGAGGTGACTGCACAGCAAATCTGCAGAGGCAAGAAGCGCATTGTCGAGCGGAGAACCCTAGAGGGGGTAAATCTGCGAAGAAAGAGGATATTGAAAGAGTGGGTTGAATCTGAAGAATAGGATATAATCTTACTACAGATGTCAATTTACTGGGACCGCAGGGCCCTTTTATGCCCGATTTCCAACACTACTACCACAGAATACGACGGTAGATCCTGATTTCGTGGTGGAAAGTGAGGGCCAGTTGCAAAAATTATAATATATACCCCCACGGCGGCGAGCGAGTAGAAATATTTATATATTATATACTTCCCTGCCAAGAGACTATCGCCAATGATCCCTTCCATTATCAGAATATGAGGCTTGATGACTCTTGCAGCCTCCAGGCGCCAGCATTTCTGTGCAGCAGGCACCATCGTTCCACCCAGTCTCAACCAGTGTGATTCTCTTGTGCTACGGCATCCAATACATGCAGGAAATGGTATAGCTCCAACGCAGTTACATCACGATTGAAAGAAATAAGCAGAATGAATGACCAATTAATGTACACGAGAAAGCTAGGTATCCGTCAATGGCTGTGATAACCCCTTTATTTCCCAAACCTGAAATGATCCTGCCGCGTGTGGTGCGCTGAGTCGGCATCATTAACCTCCAGATGGATGTCCGTTTTCATCAGGATCCCCTCTGATCTGCCTTGCCCTAATATAATGTTGTCCTGGCTCCCATTCAAGTCAATCGTATCTGACAGCCGCCGGCGGTTGGTAGGACGTGAGTTGAATCGATACGATCCACCAGGGCCAGAGGGATGGCCATGACTATTGCCTGTGGGACCGCTGGATCCCAGGAGTGCCGGTGCATATGTCTTGACTAGAACTGATAGCGCGGGGGCAGATCCACAGAAGACCGCTGTGAGAGGCAGTTAGCTAGGCTGACCAGAAGTATACCTGATTTTGGGAGTGAGAGTCCATACCAACATATATCTCGATACTGCACCAGTTTAGCGAATCTGCCAGAGTGTAGTATTGGTCCTCATTGTGGGCCAACTTCTTCACAAAATCATATCGAACGCAGCCAGCTACGAGCATGAATGATTAGCTGCAACACCTGGACATTAGAAAGTAGAACCATACCCGCAATAGACAGAATACCGAGGCCAAATACTCCAAACAGGGCTCCTTTGCGTCTCTAAAGATTGTTAACATATGAGTCTAGCCCGGTTGGCGAAATGCACACACCCTGGAAATGCGCACACCCCAGAGCATCGGGATGGGGGCGAGGTAAATGCAGATGTCGGTGATGATATTAAGAATCCCGTTTGCCTCGTAAAAGACCTGCTGCGCATTGGGATCCATGCATTTACCCTCGGCCTCACCAGTCAAGTCCCAGAACTTGGCTGGTGGGAAGCAGGAGAAGGCCAGGATGAAGACACTGGCAATGGTCAATCCGACAACGACAAACTGGAGGGCGTACACGACCCATTTCATGTACGGACGGTGGTCCAGACGGAGGTAGAAAATGAGCAGCGACACCTTGACAAATCCGAGAGAGAGCACGTAGACGATTCGCGTTGAGTAGATGCTCTTCAGCATTGGCACCATGTTTTCGTCGGGAATATCGACGGCTTGGGCGTTCAGTTAGCAGATGGAGGCAGGCTTGAGATCTTCTAGGCCTACTCACCGTGTCTTCCGACTCCATAGTAGGCAGCTATGACTGTCAGCATGGACATTTCTTTGAGTTGCGAATGAGGCTTACCGGCCATAGACGCTGCAGTTAGGCCAAACCCCAGTAGCTAAGGCACGGTTAGTATGCAGGCTGACGCTGAAGTCGTGAGGCCTGTACTCACCGAGCCAATAACCATCAGGACTTATCAGTCAGTGAATTGTTCTGCAATACGATATCGGCACTTACCATCATCAGTTCCCAGCGCGTGGAGCATCACCACTCGCACATAGACTCGAGCCGCAATGACTGCTGAGATGAATGCAACAAAAGCACCCCCAACGCCAAAGACAGACGCCTGTCGTGAGCCCGACTCCAGTTCCCGCGCAGTGAGAAGACCCATCGTTCATGTATCTGTAGCCTCGAAGTCGCATCTGCTGTTCAGAGTGTCAGGCTGTTAGCACTTTAAAGCCATTGCCAGGTCACAGACAGGGGAAACGCCAGAGCTCGACGTCCTAACTCCTAAGTAAAGCCCTCTTACGGTAGACGATCATTACTACACATAGCTGGCCCGCTGACAGGGATTGGGAATCGATCAAAGTGCTCGAGCTCAGGCTTGTTAGCACGAAACCGGCGTGGAACAAGCGACGCTTCAGAAATCCTTCGAAGCCAGACGGCGACCGGTATCAGAGATTGTACCGCCCCTGGTGAGTTCGATCGTAATCCTTTGCTTGTAATGGCCTTCTACGCGACCGATCCGATATCGTGCCCCGGATCAGTGGGAACGGGATATCGAGGCTCGATACACAGGCGGGAGGCCGATGGGCCTGCGACAATCGACGACAGGCACCATCCTAAATGAAGCAAGCCGCCGAGACCATTGTTTCAGGCCGTTGGGGGCCATGACAGTTAGCAAGATATGGAGAGACGGAACAAAGTCCCTGTTAGTGCTGTGGTCGCACGGATGCTCTTCCCCGGCCACCCATCGGCTCCATAGAGTCCAGACGAACGTGTCTGAGTCGTGCTTGAGCCTCCCCACAGGGCCCACAGTGTTTGACATGACTGATGTCGGCCCAGCCAAGACGGGCGAGAGGGCGAGAATCGGCAGAGCTGCTCAGCAATACAGCAATGATGTTCACTACAGCGGCGCTAGGGCTGTGCCACCACGCCGGCGGTGCTTGGCTCCCAAGCTGTCGGTTCTGAGAGTGCAATCAATGCCATTCTGGGCAGGAGAACCATTAGCCGACCACGATGACAGTTCATAGAGCAGGGATTGTTTGCTTGGACCATCGTAAGCCATCCGACCCGCGTATAACGATCATCCGCGGACACTGGACAGCGGCCCGCGAAGGAGCAGGCTATCGACCCATCGCATCGAGTATATCCACTTTCACATTACTCGAGACAATAGAATGAGGGGCTAGCATATAAAGGTACGTGCGGGCTACGATCGGGTCCTGGTCTGAGAGCTTCCAACTGTCTCAGTGTAGCAAAGGAAACAGTTTTCAAGATGATCGAGTCCCAGAATAATGTGGCCCTCGTCTTTGGCGCCAGTGGAATCTCCGGGTGGGCAGTGACCAAGAACCTCCTCTCGTATCCCTCCGCGACGACCTTCTCCAGAGTCATTGCATTGACCCATCGCCCGCGAACCGTCGAGGACAGCGGCCTGCCCCTGGACCCTCGCCTCGAGCTGTACTCTGGTGTTGACCTGCGTGCAAACCTGGAAGATGTCAGGCAGCAGCTGAAGAGCAAGATTCCCAGCCTGGATCAAGTAACCCACGTGTATTATCTTGGTGCGTAGTCCTACTGGACAATCGCAGCTGCCACAGTTGCTAACGGAGATATTGGTTCGATAGCGTACACCAACGCCACAGCGTACTCGGAGAATGTCATGGACATCAAGAACCTCAACGTGGGCATGACCTTTAACGCCGTCCATGCGGTTGACCAGCTCTGTACCAGCATGAAATTCTTTCTCCTGCAGACGGGAACAAATGTAAGGCCCTTATGTGGTCATATAAGGCAGGCAACTGACGAGTAATCATAACTAGAACTATGGCGTGGCCGTCTTCCGGTACATGGACAAGATCGAGATCAACCCTCCTCTGAGAGAAGACCAGCCTAGGATCCCCTCTCCATGGGGCGATGAAATCTTCTACTATGACCAGGTCGACCTGATCAAGACGGCTGCAAAGGGGAAACAATGGCGGTGGTGTGAAGTGCGCCCGGACCAGATTGTCGGTAGGTTATACAATGTCTATCGAGGAGGAAAATATGCTAATCGCAGCGTCACTTATCAAGGACACGTCCCCGCCGTCACGAGCATGACCTATGTTGAGCCCATTGCTCTCTACCTCGCCCTATACCGGTATATCAATGGACCGGGGGCGCAGGTGAAGTTTCCCGGCACGAAGAAGAACTTTGTCTACACCTTCACCGAGTCTTCGCAGGACATCATCACTCGGGCTGAAATCTTTCTGTCAGTTGAGAAGCCCGAGGAAGCCAACGGGGAGGGCTTCAACATTGCCGATACCGACACTCCCGGGCCATGGTCTGTCAGATGGCCGATTCTGGCCCAATACTTTGGGCTGGAGGGTACAGGGCCTGAGGAGGACGGATGGGGAGAGCTTGACAAGTGGTGGGCGGACCACCAGAACGAGTATCAGAAGATGTGCGAGGAATATGGCCTCAGACATCGGACGGTGGACCAGGCTTCTTGGGTTTTCGTCAAGGCCGGATTCACGCTGCTGGACAGGAATCGAGAGATGAGCCTCGACAAGATCCGTGGATTGGGCTTCACGGAGGAACTGTCCATCGGCCAGGGCCACTATCTCGCATTTGACCGGCTGACAGCAGAGAGCATCATTCCAGCCAGAACCAGTTTGACCAAGGGTCAGTAGAGTAGATTGATGTCCCTTGGCAGTGCAGGCATGATCAATGTGCTGGGAGGGCGAAGGTCATAGAGTATATACCATTAGATGAATTAAAGACACTAGTATTTACAGCAAAGCAATAACGAACCAACCTTGAGGCCATGCTCCAGAATTTTGTCAGTCTCAAAGCACACTTCATGGAGTTGATGCAGTAAAGGTGCCGCCTTGAGGACAAACTCAATACAGCCACGGCACGATCTTCCATCGCACAATCCGCTTGTACTCCGCCCAGTCATCTCCATACTTCTTGCGACACATGGCATCGTCTCGACCTTCGCGATGGATCAATAGTACGGCGAAGTAAAGAACATAGAAGTAGGTAAAGACCATGCCCCAGCCAGCCGCGGGTCCTTGAACCACCAGTCGGCCATCCAACATCGGAATGGCATCGCCTACGGTGCTACCCGCCGGGAGAATAAGGTATCCAGCGAGTGCCGTTGGCAGGCTGAACGGGAGAGACTGCATCCAGTCGCCAAAGTAGTTGATGTGTCTAGAGATCCCCCACCATCCAGCTGTCAGGAGCCGTGTGCCCCGCTTAGTTTGGATATAAGACAGCTTAGCCACGGCAGGGTTATTAGGATCGGTTCGGAATACGTGTTTCTGGGTATTGGCAGCCCTGAAGATATATATCCCAAGGATGAAAACGGCGCACATGGTCGCGATGTGTACCCAACCCAGGTGCACGGGGTATGTCGAGAGGTAGCGGCACTGCGTGGAGTACAAGAAGGGAACCCAGGCGAGGTCGCCAAAAGTGAGCATGAAGCCCATGCCGTCGGTGGTAATGTCCATCATGGTCAGGATACTGGATTCGCCGTACTGGCTGCTGAAGATGTAGTACGCTTGGACGACGGCGGTGAAGACAATACTGTCGGAGATGTAGCCGTAGTTGCGATATTGCTGGGCGATGAAGGCCAGGTCTAGCAGGGCCCACAAGGTCAAACCGGGGCAGACTTCGCACCAGGTCTTGATATCGATTTCTCCGAAGAATGGCAGAGTTACACGGGGATTTAACTCGCGGCCGATGTAGAAGTCGTAGATCAGATTCCCGGTCGTGCCTCCAGCGGCCAACTCGCGAAGATCGCGGTTGGGGTATTTCGTGTCCACGCTAAAACTGTGGATGTAGAGAAACACAGAGAGAGCGTATGAGATCAGAATATTAGCGGTCAAAAGCTGCACATAGTTGTCGGCGATATAAGTCCAGACAGCGAAGTGAGCACCATGCAGGTATGTTCCAACAGCACAGATGGTGAGTGTAACCACACTGGCATAGAATGCTATTTATCCAGATCAGACCGTGTTCGGGAAATGCGACAGAATCGCCATACTTACAATTGAAGCGATATGACAGCGGGCGGCCATGGTGGACCAGTTTGGTGCCGTGAACCTGGCTGGCAGGCAGAAGTCTCCAGAGAAGCAGGCTGTAAGCATAATAGCCGACAGTGGCGAAGAGAACTTCCCATGTGACGAAGCTGTTTATGCTGAGATCTGCAAGGCCCGTCTCGGCCTTCACATTCTCCCAAGTCAGAGCACGACCAGGGAGCAGAGATGGGATGGGGCAGCCAGTAACATCGTTACAGCCAAACGCGAAGGAATAGAGAAGCAACGGGAGGCCGAAGACAATGCCGGCGGCACCAAGACTACAGCGGGTTAGAAATGACAAATAGCAGGGAAAGGGTTCTTACGGTCCGCCAAACTCGTACTCGACTGCCATGTTGATGAAGGCTTAAGGATTAAGGATTGTGTGTTAGTTGTGTGTTGGTGAGTCTGTTTGGAAAATCGCGAGATGCAAACAACAGACATGCAAACATGCAAACATGACTCAGCACGGTCAAAACAACCAACAGACTGTGTACAACAACAACCACAACAACAACAAAAAATACCAAAAGCTACCAGAAACCATCAAAAACCAGCTGCGCCGCTGCCCACCTTGGCTAGTGATGAATATACAACAATAGGAGCTTGATGATGGTCGCTTTATCCTGGTTTACACATGGCTCCCCACCAAGCCTTTACTCGAGACATCCTTTCTAGGGGCGCGCTGTACGCACACCTCGGCCGCTTGTGGTTATATTTCACTCTCCTCTCCTACTCCAACGGCAACTCGCTCGCTGGATCGTCGCCGGACAAGACTGGTTTGAGCCAACTGCGGTATTTTGTGCTCCCCCAACTGTGCGACCTCATCGTCTTTCATTGCGTCGGCTTGCTCCAGCACTCGGATAGTGTCCTCGGAGACAACCTGCGCGATAGCCTGCCAGTAATGCCCGAGAAATGAGTGGTGCGTGGAAAAAATGAATATAACCAATATGATCAAGAGAATGGTAAGGTGCGCTGCAACCAGCGAAACTGCAACAATGAACCCTGTCCATTGCATGGGGATCGAGGCAATGGTAGAGAACGCGGTCCTGGCTGATTCAGTGGTATTCTCCCGTACAAGGTCTTTGTAGTATGCCATTTGAGCAGCCCGAGTGAGGAGGCCTTGCGACGCGAGTGCTGGGCTGTCGGTATCATGCAAGGCATCCTGGAATAAATCCACGTGGCTCACGTCGGCTCTGAGGACATCCGAAACATCCCCTTTTGACAGCAACAATCCAGTGTCGAAATTGGCTTCCTCGTATTTGTTCTCAGGTGGCAGCCCGCTTAGAAAACCGGGCACAGACTGCTGAGGAGTCACTAGGCCCTGGTCCTCACCCTGGTCCTGGGTATCCAAATCACTATCGTTCCGCTGAGAGTGCATTATCAGTGCTAGCACTCCCCGTTCACGCAGGCTCTGCGGTGACCTGGACACTCCAAGCTGGCGCCGGCTTGGTTCGGTGTTATGCCCGTCGGCCTCAAGATCCCAAGTTAATTTGGGCTCCAAGCCCTCCCAAGAGCTGTTCATCTCGACTATGAATTCTGCCGCATGGAAGTCAGTAAAGCAGGCAGATACCCGCAGTGCCTCGACATCAGAACCGTTATTCACTATAGCCCAAGGACCGTCCTTGCGCGCAACCTCGACGTGTGGCCCCGGGATGGCCAGCCCTTGATAATTCGATATTCGAGCACCGTGGTCGAGGCTGTCAAGAACAAGGAACATGTTCGCGAACGAAGGCCAGCGATTCTCGATAGTCTCGACCAAGGGTTCTGCCAGCTGCACAGTCCAATTCCCCGGAAGTTGAGGAAAGCATAAGCTACCCTCACCCCACATTCTCTCCCGGACATACGGCGAGGGCAGCTTGCAGGTAAAATTGACAAATTGGTTTGTCGGCAAGCCTGGCAGCTGATGGTAAGGTGCATCTATCGCTACCTGGCCGGATAAACCATCCGCGCCAAGGGGGTTGAGTGTCATGTCATGCAGGAAGGGTTGCACACAGAATACGCGGTAATCGATTACTTGCGCTGGTCCACGGAATCTGCGCAAATCCTTTCGTGGTGCCTCGTCGTCGAAGGGCAGGAATGCTCGATATGTGTGGCCTGTATCGTGGTAGTTGGGGCCGTCCGAAAATGGCTCTGACATCTCGGCAAACGTCCAGCTTGACGTCGGAGGCATCTTCCACCAGAATGATACTCTTCCATAGTAGTCTATCGCGCCACCAACCTGGGTAAAGTTATCTGCGTCGGTGAAACGGCTGTTCATGAAGTCGGAGATCAGAATCGTAGACAAGAATTGAGACGCCACAATCACTGCAGCCTCGACCACGACAAGTAGAGCGATCAAAAGAGATAGGACGCCCTTAGGTCGGAGACTTGCTGTGAATAGTAAAGTGTTCGGGCTAACGCTGACAGCTCTGATGATTGAGTAGAATGGTGCATAGGATAATGGCGTGCCGATTGTTTCGAGCATGATACTGGCAACCATTGCAGTAAACACGCCAGCCTGAAAAGCAATGATTATCCTAATCACTGCGGTACAGGCTGTCACGAATCGGGCAGTCCATTCAGCATGAACAACTCGCGTCCAAAGCATATTAGGGTGGCCCCCGGATATGGCGACCACTGACTCTCTCCATACTAGCCCCAGAAGCACCAGCGGGGCAGCTAGAAAGATTGACCCCAACGCCAGAACCAGGAGGTTGAGCGTTCCAATACGTGCCCAAACATTGGCTGCCTTGGAGCGTGGGATTTGCCATTCATCCGGCGGCTCGTCATGGTCGGAGGTGGTCGTGTTCGACAAGGCCAGAGGAGCATAATCCGCGGCCTCGGAAGAGAGTCTTGTCATGATCTCAAGATTGGTCAAAGCAGGACAGGTGGACTGGAATGAGAATGATCGAAATGGGGGAATTCGCGATTTAAGGGGCTTTGTTCAGCCTTTCGCTTCAGCCTTTCGCGCAACCATAACCAAGAAAAGATGTTCAGCCTTTCGCGCGACTGCTTTGAGCATCCCTGCAACTGTTCGAGCCAATACCCAACATACCATCATTCTAGCCTCATCTGCCTGCGTAATAGCCCTTTCACCAGACTATTTGCACATTGAGGACACTAGACAGGGTACACAGATAGGGTACACACAGCCAATCAATCATTAACTAATAGGAAAAGATGGGTTATGAGAATGTGACAAGGTACCTTGATGCAAAAAGTACCTTTTGATGAGAAGATACCCTGGGATGACAGCTGCAAACACTACTGTTTTACTATCAAACAGTTGCATTCTCAAAAATTCTCAAACAATTGCTAAATCCAATGTTATATGTAGGGAGCTCGGCCTTAACGTGACTGCATCTGAGACTCGCACCGTCTATTCGGGTCTGGTGTTCAAACAGACACCTCCTTATTGGGAAAAACGCCGACAGATTTTGAAGGCTCATTGTCATCCGTATCCAGTTCCTCCTTCTCTACTTCCTCGTTCTCCTTCTTCCAAAGTCCTGGCCACTTGAATATATCCATTGGTCGGTGTTCAGCAAAATGAACCTCGTTCTCAATATCAGCAATAGTCATGCCCCTCGTCTCGGGAATCAAAAAAGTGACCAGAGCATTGAGGACCATGACGCCTGAAAAGAGGCCCAACACACCCGGCAAACCAATACGGTCAGTCACAGTACCGAATGCGAACGCAGTCAGAATGGCGCCGAGCTTGCCTGCCGCCGCGGAGATGCCATGTGCCGTGCCGCGAACGCAGGTGGGGAAGACTTCGACAGGCATGAGCCAGGTTGTGCAGTCAGGGCCCATGTTGAGGAAGAGCTGGGAGAGCGTGAAGACGGTCATCAGCCCCCCCACGCTGGTGTGGTTGGTTATGCCGGCCCAGATGGCGTATAGAATGGCGACTATCATGCACGTGTAGAACTGTTGGTGAGTGCGTCCCAAAAGGTCGGGTAGGGGGATTCCGCAGAAGTAACCAGGAAGGTAGCCCTATATTCTGGTTAGTTTTTGGACACCACAAATCAGGGAAGACGGGACGGGATTTGCGGCAGCGTACAGCAACTTGGACAATGATGTTTCCGATGGCAGTATTGCGAAGGGTGAGCCACGGGGTAGCTCCATCGGCAAAACCGATTTCCTTGAGGATGACACTTTGGTTGAGGTTGACGCCGTAGTAGGCAATATCACTGGACAGAGCCATCAGTCAGTCTGGATCAGGCGCCAGAGGGACCTCGCGTTATACACCTACAAGAGAAACCAAGACGCTGAGGTCGCAAATAGAACCTTGGCATGTTTCCATTCGCTGAAGTAGACAGCAAAGTCCCGGAATTGCTCTCTTAGGCCTCGCTTGTCTGTCTGTTCGGTGTCCGTGCTCGTGGATTTCGATACGTCTGGAAGGGTTAGATTCACGTACAGGTGCATCCCTGGTGTGAATGGGACATACACTTTTCATAGGGCGCCGTCTCTGCCATCGTCCATCGGGCGTATAGCGTAATGGCGGCGGGGATCATACCCAGGCCAAATAAGAGCCTCCAGACCCATTCGACGTACTGAATGTCGGACTCAATGCCGGACTGGAACGCTTCGACCAGTACGAGGAACGTGATACTGGCAGCTATGTTGCCGAGACCCATGCAAGCAAAGACAGACAGGGACAGAACCGCTCTGGAACCAAGCGGCGTGCTTTCAGCAGTGAGAGACGATGACATGGGGTAGTCTGAGCCACGATAAACGTTCAGTCTGGATGATTGCATCGGCAATTTCTAGATCTCTTACCTGCTCCAATGCCTATTCCTGTCACAACGCGAAAGCATGCAACCCATGCAACAATTGACTGTTGGTCAAAGTTGTTCCAGGGAAGCAGGATGACCATGAGGGTGCCGAACAAGGTGATTAGCAGCTCTTTGCCGTACACCTTGTGGCGACCCAGGGCGTCTCCCAGTACACCAAACAGCAATTGACCGACGGCCATCCCAACATTCAGGGTGCCCTTCATGATGTCACTTTGCACCGAGGGGACTTCGCCGCCCTGGTCCTGCCAATACAGATAGCCCAACATCGGGACCACTGCAGATGGGTTGGTTAGCTACCAGAGAAGTACTCATTGCGAAAAGCACAAACCTAGACCGATGGTCAAATTGAGAAAGCCATCAGAAAACAGGCCAACGCCCGCGACACAGAAAAACTTCACTTTGTCAAGCAACGATACCATGTTGGCAGTCAAAGTTGGAAGGATAGATAGAGAGAGCGCGTTATGTCATTACCTGGAGCTCGGTGGCCATAGTATTTATAGTCCATATCGGCTTCAGGTATGTTGACATCCTGCGCATTGGCCCAGCCAGCATCATATCGTCGGTGCGAAGTGCTGCAGTAACTGCAAGACCAAGAGATACCAAGAGATACCAAGATACAATACCAAGATGGATGTTCTCCCAGCCAAGATACCAAGGAAACCACGTGCTCCCACGGGCTCCCACGTGCTGCCATCCTGCGACTGCAAGCGTTCTTGAATCTGCAGGGCTCCCTCAGCATTTAATTACATCTCGCCAACCCTCTCCTGCGGCGTACTCGGGGAGAAGTCCTCGATCGTCGTCCTCGGGTCTGTGCTGCTTCTTTTCCCGTCGATATTGTCGGTTGGTTTGCCCAATGACTTGGGGATATACCACTTGCCTAGAACCTACTAAGATAACGTCTACCGATATGTGCATGCTGCTGTCAAGACCCTGGAACATGTATGCGGGGTCTGCCGAGGGGCGTTTTGGCTGAGCCAACTTCCTTGGGTTCCTGTCGGCACGGGTCAGTCACTCGCCAAATCTGCAACCTAAGTCGTTGAAGAATCGAATCTATAGGTAATCGGGACACTAAACATGTTATTATGCACTAAGAAGGCACCGTACAGCGACGCTTCATACGCCGAAGAGGTGCGGTCTTCATGGCTGGAACCTTTGCCTGGTCGTCCCATCGTCGGACCTGGACCTTTGCCTCCAACTAGCGATCTTCTTGTGCTTTTTCGACTTGGGAAATGGGCTCCCTGATATAGTCTACATCACCTTGAGCAATGATGAACTAGAACGTCGTTTGGGAACTGATATAGGGTCCTGGTTTTCAGGTTGTCTGATGGACGGATACTAGCATTACGTGAATATATACTTCTGCCAGAAGCCCAAGCTTGCCGGTACGTAGTCACCACACAACGCAGGACCTGGACATTCCGGCGTGAAATGCGACCAACTCCATTACGTGCATGTAAGTGATATACCGACGATCCACTCCGGTGCGAAGCGCGAGATATCGGTGCGAACGGCGGGACCCAATGAGACCGGCATTATGGAACCACGCATGGAGATAATGGGTTATACTGGATGAGAATAATCGTAAATAGTAACCACCAAGCCGGCAAAAAACACGAATGACAGAGGCTGTTTTTCCCATCCTTTCCCCATCCTAGAGCCGTCCCACGATGTCCTCCCTCACTCTTACCCCCGAACAACTCAACCACTACCGCGAAAACGGTTATCTACTGCTTCGCGTCCACGAGCACAATCTCGTTAGTCCCGACAACCTCAATGCATGGGAGAAGGAAGTGCGCCAATGGCCCCGGGTGAAGGGCAAGTGGATGCCGTATGATGAGGTCAACCAAAATGGCGAGAGGCAGTTGATGCGTACGGAGAATTTTGTTGATTATCATGAGGGATGGAACAGTTTGGTCTGTGGGAAGAACCTGATCGGGATACTGGAGCAGTTATCCGGCCAAGTAAGTTCCCATCCAAGCATATATACGTATGCATATCTGACCGTCCCACGCAGGAGATGCTCCTTTTCAAAGATAAAATCAACTACAAACTGCCCTTCGGAAATGGCTTCCAGGCCCACATAGATTCCCCAGCCTACGACCACATCGGCCGCATTAAGCACATCACCGCCAACATCGCCATCGATGCTGCCACGCCTGAAAACGGGTGTCTGGAGGTCGTCGCCGGCTCGCACAAGATGGACGTCGAGATTTTGCATGGCGGGCACATCTCGGAAGCCTGGGAGCGTGCACAGCCTTGGGTGCCCGTACCGCTGGAGAGAGGGGACATGTTGATTTTTGGAAGCCATTTGGCGCACCGGTCGGCGAAGAACCAGACGAGTGCAAAGAGGGCGAGTTTGTATGCCACGTATCATATGAGGTCCGATGGGGAGGATTTGAGGGGGCAGTATTATGCGCACCGGAGGGCTCATTTCCCCCCTGATCATGGTAAGTTTTCTGCATGGGTGCTAGCTAGAATGCTGAATACTGACGTGTTTGGTACGAAAGAGCGTGAACCAGGCATAAACTATGCAGAAGGATTTAAAACATATGGATTCGCTGCTCCTTTTTCACAGCCGGATGCCGTTGCCAGCCCTGCTGCCAGCAGCCAGACAGCTATTTAAATAGTGACACATAACATGTTGGGAGGAACATCACTATTCCTGTTGTATGAAGGTTTATCATTACGATTTACTTGTTCATTACCGCCAAGTGTCATCTCAAATTTTGTAAACCTTTGCCAAGATCGCCAGTAAGAGATTGCTAGAAATATAACCAGCAAGACAAGCCCATAACTAATAACCCCGCCGAACCCTTTTGGTCTCGGACTGGTCGCTAAGTGGGCGCCGGGGCCGATCTGGGGCACAACCCTCCAGGCAACTTCCGACAGCGTTAGGATTTGTCTCCAATTAGGAATGGACTGACCCAGGAATGCATAATCCAGTTAAAGAAGATGTTCATTCATGTCCGGTGATAAGCGCATTCCGCCACACTGGAAGCACAGCTGCAACCGCACCAGATCCGCGCCACTGCAGATCCATGCTAGGGCAGGCAACTTATGGCTGGTCCTTAGTGCTCTACCAAGACGTCGCAACTACTCAGAGTATATCAGTCTATTTACTGACTGGCCGAGGTGCCGCGGGCGTGAAAAAGTGTCGTCCCCACTGCAAATCACCCCGCGAGTCTTCGCTCTTTGGATGCGGGGATCCGGCGCAATAAAGCCCACAGGGGTCGCGTTCTGCTGTTTTTCTGCGAAAAGATGCAAGAATGAACCATCGCTGGCAACTGTCCATGTCGACCTACACCAAAAGAGCCTCCAAGGCCTGTGCCTGGTGCCACGCCCGCAAGGTGCGCTGCGACGCCACCACCCTGGGCCGTCCCTGCACGCGCTGTCGCCAGGATGACCGCAATTGCGTGATGCGAAAGAAAATACAGACCAAGTGAGGTTGTCCACGAGTGGAACCTGGTGCCAGAACTAATGCTGGACAGCCCGACACGCCGACGCGCCCTGCCAGAGCCAGAGGTGGACTCGATGCCTGTCGCTGTTGGCCACGACCATGCCCCTACAACCACTCCCATTCCCCAGAACCACGTTCTTTTCTCTTCATACCCATTCCTGGAGTTAGACGGCTTTTCGTCGCTGACCCGGGAGGATGTCGCATTCTTGAACTCCAAGGGCTGTCTGCAAGTCCCTGCTCCTGTCTATCTGGAGGAGTTTGTGCGGCAATACTTCCTGCACATCCAGCCCTGCACGCCGATAATCGATGAATCGGTATTCTGGGATCTCTATCGTAGTAAAACCTGCGATCCATCTGCCCCTAAACTGTCGCTTCTCCTGTTCCAGACAATCTTGTTTGCAAGCTCTCCCTACATTTCGGTTGAGACCGCGCAGCTCTGCGGGTTTGACGACAAGAGGAATGCGTGGAATACCCTATATCAACGAGCAAAGGTCTGTATATAACATCCTTATACAAGTCTTTTGCTGACAGGTGCAGTTTCTATACCATTTCCAGAGCGGCGAGGGAGCGCTCGTCCGCGCACAGGCTGCGCTCCTGTTGACCTTCCATACCTCTGCCAGCCAGCCCCAGGCTGCCAGTCTCTGGCTCACGCACGCCGTTCACGCAGCATGCGAAGCGAGTTTTGATAGTGAGTGCGACGAAGATGACCACGAGACGGTGGAGGCAACCCGCAGTCGGCTGTGGTGGTCAATCCTCATCCGGGACAGAAGTCTTTCCCTGGGCCTTCGTCGCCAGCCACAAGTCTCGTCCTTTGAATTAAGAATGCTGAAAGATCTGCCGAGGGAGGAATGGTTTGAAGACGAGGTGAGTGGCTCTCACATATACGATCCAGCCACCAAACGAATGCTCTTCGTCGTCTTCCGAAGCCAGTGCCAGCTGGCGCTTCTGCTCACAGAGATGGTCTCGATCGTCTTCGGCACCCATGGCCTCTCACTGCCCTTTTTATCTCGCGAGGGATTTCAGAATACACTCGGCATTCTGAACAGGATCAGGACGTCGTTGCAGCTGTGGAAGCAAGATTCGCCGCTCTCGCATACTCGGCACTCTACTGCCCACAGTGCTGTCATCAAGTTCACCCAGGTGACAATGATGTACTATCAGTGAGTTCCTGTATGCCAGAATATTCTCCTGTATTCTAACAACTCCCACAGAACAGCTCGGATGGAGCTTGCTCATTACGAAGCGCTGTTGATCGAGCGACACCGGGACTACGTCGGCGGTGATTATACGAAGCACCTTTTATACACTGGAAATATGCTTCACGATGCCACAACTCGACTAGTCGCGCTGCTCGAGTATTTTAGTAATAAGGGCAAGGTTCAGATTCTGCCTCTCACCATGTATGTAGTCCGGTCCCGTTCACTTCTTCGAGTTCTTGCTGATTATGACTGCAGAGTCGGATACATGTCAATGCCACTCATTCTCAGCGCCATCAACTTCAAGCTGTCGTCGACGGATAAAGAGCAGAGATCTCGCCGCCTGCCTCTGGAGTGTCTTTGGGAGTTGATGTCACACTCACGCCGAGTGTACGACGTGACTGATTTCATCAGCACCCAAACCGACGACATTCTGCGCCTGGCATACCTAACATCGCAACAAGTCTTCCTCGATGAAGGCCCCCAGACGTCTGCGAGTGCGAGTGACTTCCGAACACAAACGCCAGGCAGCTCCGCAAGTAATGATATGCAACTGGGAACGGGCCGAGTCAAGAACTGGCACGACGCCTTCCTGCGACATACGCGAGCATACCTCTTGATAGCCACCACCGTCGACTATTTCATGTCTGTTGGTCGACTACCATCCAACAATGCTTTGCCAGAGTTGGTCTGCATCATCCCTCCACTGGGAAAGATCCGACTGCCCTGGTTGTCACAGCCGCGCGCCTCTCGCATCAAGGCGAGGCCGAGACAGATTCCCGCTGCCAGAGAGGAAGAAAGCGAGGACTCGTCCAGTCCTGAGACTGTAGCAGCATCGAGTGCCGTCATATCAAGTACTGAAACTGGAAGCAATCCGGCCATACATGCAGCTCACGAATCCATTTCGCATTTGGACCTCGGCGACGACGATGGCAGCGACAGTTCAAGTCACGACTACGACCAGCGCTCACTCTTGGAAGTTAACCTGGATTATCTGGATCTGAATGTTCCTTTAAATCAATCTCCTCTAGTAGATCAAGCGAGTATTGTGGGATGGGACCCCTCTCCGCAGTCCAGTTCGACTGTGGCGATGGAACGTCCCCTGGCGACATCAGATCTCTGGCATATGACGGACATGAATGCGTCCTATGATACTTATCTTCACGGATTGGTGGAAGACTGCCTTGGATCTACCGCTTTTATGTGTTCATGATAGTACTGGCCGTCAATGGCTGTAAATGAGTTCCACACTTCTGCATTAGGTGGAGTCTTCCAATATAACAATTCTTTTCAGAACGAGTCCCACTAGTAGTCTCGAGTCTCAATTACCAAGCCTCTAGTAATTACTGCTGCTCGCCTGACGCAAGTAATGACCCCTCATGCCACGGGGAAATGAGCTATGCGGATCGACGAGCAAGCGTCTAGAAAGTCCGGAGCTCGCATGATTAACACAAGCTTCGATCTATTCTACGCCGTTGATGGCCGGGATACTCCAAATTGGATCGTTTCCAGACAATGAAAAGACAAGGCGTCCGAGGCTCGGTGTTCGGAGATGGCCCCTCCTGTTATAGAAGATATAGTTTCCAAGCCATCGCCTTGTTGAATGTATTCTCTGTCATTCGAAATATTCATACCCTACCTCCTATCAATCACAAGACAACAGATATCAACATGGTCTTCGGATTTGCTTCGCAGTCCCCATGGGAGAAGGCTGACGCCTCCATCGAGGATCTCCTCGCTGCTTCACGTTTGTCCCCCTGTTCGCTAGTCTGTTCTATGCTAACGCACTCCAGGCAACCTATACAAGACCGTCGAGCCGGACCCCTCAAACATGGGCCTTGTCGGGGCTGGGTTCATCGGCGGCAGAGCCGAGAGTGTCCGTCAGTGCGTCAACAAGTCAGACAAGGCGCTGAAGGCCTGCGGCGAAGCGGAGGATGGCGGCAAGATGTTTGACGAGCACGTCGAAAGCGTGGTGAAGCGTGTCGAGGACAACCTCTGGCTTCTCCTGGACGGCCTCAAACGGATTAGTGTCGTACATTACCACCGGTTCTGCGAGCTGGGAATGGGGCTACCCAGTGTGGTGAAGATTGCGTTGGGGTGGATTCAGTCGTCGACGACAGCATGGCTGGCTACATTGAAGGAGGTCAACAAAAATCCCGAACTCGTGGAGCGTATTCAGGCCGTGACTGACAAGCTGGTGCCGGCGATGGCGAATGCAGTGGAAGTGTACAAGGGCATTAAGGAATAGTTTGTTTCAATTGTCCATATACCATCTAGTATACGAATCTACGCACAGTTATTGTGAATCATAATCTACTGCCCGATTTATTCTATCAATGATCCCGCTCTCAACTATGTATCAATATCCTAGTCGAATAGCAGGGGCCTTTACTCTGGTTGCCAACAGACTATGAAGCACATCTGCCACTTTCGTCTTGAAGATCACCAAGAGCAATCGACGCCCGATAGATGCCTAATTCATAAGCTCGAGTTAGAGGACGTTAGAGGACGATCATTTCAGCCGCGAAATACCGAGCGGGGTGGAGGATCGGTGGCAAAATGCCGCAGACGCCCAGATGGCGGGGATCTTAACCCCTCTTCCTACCAGTCCTGTGAGTCCTGTTAGTCCTGTGAACAGTCTGAAGAGCGGGGAACGCCGAAAGTCCTTCAGAGCCAACTGTGGACTGCGGAGATTGGGAAGGTTCTCGTCCCTGGAGTCCCCGAAGCTCCAGGGGACGAGGATCGGCGCCAGAAGCTTCACTAGACTGCGTGGCTGAGCCAAATGCGAGCAGTGCAGGGTCCTTTTCCAGCTTAACACCAATCAGACTGTCTCCAATCCAAAGTCTGCATGAGCTTGCTTGGCCTTTCAAACTTTCGTCCCCGCGTGCACTCGGTGCCTCGATCTCCTCGGCTTCCTCGGGCCTCACGAAGTTGCTGCCAGTCCTACCCCAGACCTCGTGCACAGGCCAAATTCTGTCTGGGGAAGTCGGAGATCGCAGCCCCGCGGGGAACAGCAGTGATAAATATAGAGCGCCGGGGTTGCTTGAATTGCAGAAATCTGTCTGCTGGATAGCCCTGCCGCCACAATGGAGCCGATCGTCCGCACCATCAGCGAGCTGCCTGCCGCCAACGCGGTCATTTCTGCCTTTTCCAAGATGCTGTCGAACGGAGTATCCCTTGAGGATATCAAGAGTATCCCCCCTGCCAAGGTTGGCGCCGCCGCGCTGGCCTATGTCATTCTGTGCTCATCGCTGCGCTTCCGACGCATGCGGCGCATGAAGAAGAAGCTCAACAACCCTGACCGCAAGGCTCTGGCGAAAATGACAAATGTCGAGGCCCAGAGTATCATAGGCGAGCTGTACCAATATGAATTCCCTCTGGTGTTCTTGAAATCGCTGCAATTCGCCCTCTTCAAGGTAGACCCCTTGCCATCCAAGAATAATATACAACGCTAATCAGACAGACCTATGCCATCCCAACAATCTCCAGCCTGCTTGTGGCTACTCGCATGTTCAGTACCCCGGCCAGTGCTAGCAAGCGATACGAAGACACCACCGTCTTGATTGGCGAGTTCCTATTCCAGGACCCTCGCAAGAGCAGAACGGTGGAAGCAATCTCGCGCATGAATTACCTGCACAATCCTTATATCAAGGCCGGCAAAATCTCCAATGAGGACCTCCTCTACACCCTCAGTGTCTTCATCACCGAGCCTGTCACTTGGATCAACAAGTTCGAGTGGCGCACGCTCACCGACTACGAGGTATGCGCGTTGGGCACGTACTGGAAGAGCATCGGTGATGCCATGGGCATCGAATATAAGGGATATCTCAGGCAGGAAGAGTGGAAGGATGGCCTTGAGTTCTACGAGGACATCAAGGACTGGGCCCAGCACTACGAGGCCAAGGAGATGGTCCCCACTGCGACGAACAAGCAGACAGCCGACGAGCTGGTGCCGTTGCTTCTTTACTACATTCCCCGGCCTCTGATGCCAGTCGCCCGTGAGGCAGTGGGAACTTTGATGGGAGAGCGTCTGCGGTGGGCGATGATGTATGTCCCTGCCCTTGTTGTTTTGTACTGCTATAATTCCAATACTCACATGTGCCCTACCAGATACCCCGAGCCATCCAACATCGCTCAGGCCGCAACATTCGCAGCATTCAGTCTACGCCGCTTCGTCCTGCGATATCTGACACTGCCACGCTTCTTCGTCGGTCCAGAGTTCAGCAACAAGGATCCCAAGACGGGTCGGTACAACCACAACAACTATCTGGTGCACCCTTACTACGTGAAGCCGACTTTCAGCAACCGGTGGGGACCCATTGCCTGGATGACCTGGGCCTTGGGAGGCATCGTCCCTGGTGGGAAGGGTGGAGAGAAATATCAGCCCGAGGGCTACCGATTTGACGAAGTAGGCCCGGAGAAGAGAAGAGGCGTGGGGAGGAAGGAGATGGATGAATTCGAAGAGAAGATCAAGTCTGTCCGGCACATGGGATGTCCATTCGCTGTTAGGTAGTGTGTATATCTTTGCATATGTCGATTGGCGTAGGGAGAACCGCGCGATGTCTTATGCTTATGAGTGTTATGAGACTGGGTAGATTGGATATACCAGCATGACAATATACAATGCAGATCATACCAGACCAGAAGGCTTACAGCTTTCAAGGTCGACGTGGAGTGTCCACGAAGAGTAGCTGAACCTGTGCCTGACTTCCTGCCCACTCCAGCGTCTGCTTCAAGATATCCTCGTCGTCAATGTCACGATAATCCGGAGGAACAAACGGACCACCAGGCCCACTGCCCTCCTTACTAGAGGTATTAGGCCAGACACTGCCAAACACCATCATCTCGGCCAATTAAGCATCAGAGTCTCCGCAACGACAAGCAACTCGCTGTATAGAGGCTTCAAACTCAGCGGCGTGTTGGCGAGTTGCTACCTTACGAGCGACTTAGACCACTGCATTAAGCCAGATGATGTAGACCTCGCATTAACATTGCCCTTTGATTCTATCGTGGTCGACGCCTCAACAGATAATGAGGAATCTCATGTCCAGTTTTGTAAGAGCATTGTAGACCGAGCTCGCTCTGTGAATATCACTATCGAGGCAGAGATCGGCCGCATTGAAGGTGGCGAGGACGGCCTTCCTACTGTCGACATGGGAGGCGTGATGACGAACCCCGAATATGCGGTGGCTTTTGTCCGCGGGACAGGAGTACACTTCCTAGCTCCTTCGTTTGGGAATATCCATGGTGGATATCCCCCTGGTGGTGCAGAGAAAGCCTGGGACCTGGTATGCCTTTCAATATCACCACTAACCTTCCGTCCGATCTTGCTGCTATCGGGAGTTTTACCCCGTTCGCCCTCCACGGAACGCATCCTGTTTCAGAAGAACTATTCCAAAAGTCATTTCCTGTGGCGTTCGCAAAGTCAACCTCAACCGCACTGTGGGAGACGAGTATACCCAATTTGTTAGTAATAGCGCCGGCACTCTAGAATCGACCGCTGCAGGTAGAGGGTGTGAAGGTATTCCCATTAGATTGGGCGCATGATAAGTGTTCTAGGCTCGGCTGGGCGATACTGATGATTTACACTCGGAGTAATATCTAGGAGGTCTAAACAGAGACGGGCGTATACTATAATTGGCAGTAGGACTTTCAAGTTGAGAGCGATGTATACATGCAATGCTACAATCAGATCTTTTGAGCTTAACCTACTTGCCTGTACTATATTCTATTGGCTGCTCACTTCATGAGGACCTCTTTGTGAATGCAGTGATGTGTTATACATTCACTCAGTGTCGGGCTGCCGTTGTCAACATTCATCGCCGCAATGGGATTGGCCGATAGGAAAGATAAAAAATAATAGAGATTGTCCAGGGAGCTAATATTCATGTCACGCACTGCCTTATGTTTCTGTCAGACTTCCTTCACTGTAGCCCGACTCTAGCAGACTATATCTTGCTACTCTCTACCAGCGAGCCTGCGAGTTTCATTCAAACCGCACACGATAACTCCTGCAACTATCAAGCGCCTCTTTGAGTAGTCCTCTCTTTACGCTATCATGTCTCGCGTTTTAGTCTCCCTCTTCCTGGCGTTCTACGCACTCATGGCCTCTGGTGTACGTACCCCCTCCCCCCGCTGCATCGTATGCTAACCACCCCCGTATTTCCCACAGTTACGCACTGAAGATGGTTCTGCCAGCGATGACCAGCTCGTCGAAATGTCCTGGAAGGTTGCAACCCATCCCGGGGCTCCGCCAATTACCCTGACTGGCACCGCGGAGCAAGTCTATGCGAAGCTCCTCGAAATCAACCCCAACTACGACGACGACTTCAAAGATATTGAGCCGGAGCCGGAGCTCGAGCTCACCGGAAGCCTCGACAAGCGAAAGGATACCCTTGTCTGTGAAGGCGAACGGTACGCCGCGACAAACAGGATCCAGGAGTGCATCAGCTACCTTCGCAAAGTCAATGGCTCGCCTCAACTAAGCCCCTACGATTGTGGTAGAGTGAGCTGCTCCTGGCACTCGGCAATTGTTTGGTGCAATGATGTGAGTAGGCATCGCCTCTTGGACAGTGGCATCAGGTCTAATATGTGACTACAGAGCCCCCACTCGAAGACCCTCCCTTCCTTCATTAACATTGCCGAGGGCGCACAGGTGATTGTTAACGGGTGCGATGATGACGGCCTAGTCAAGGGATGGCTCGACCACACTGATCGCTGGAGGGTGGTTGTTCACTCTGTAGAGTGCTAGACGAGATCGCTTCTACAGTGTCCAGTCTACAGTGCCCAGTCTAACATGGCAGCTCATCTTACGTCCGCCGGTCATCCCCCTCAAGCAACCGGAGCGGATCTGGAATTGTTCTGATTAACATAGCTACAAAGTACAATGTATTGTCCTACTGCTGTGACAAGATATGAAGTTGGCAATTGCACTATTCCGTGATCCATTCTCTATCTAGAGCGTAATACGGGTAACCCTCAGCCCAATGCCGGTGTGTCCCCAAACTCATAGTTATCCGGCATCCTATCAATGCGTCAGTCTCAGTAAACAGCTGTCAGGAAGTAACTTACAAAGCGCTGGGATATCTATCACCCACGAGCTTTGTGGCGTTGGCGGCATCGGTGATGAGTTTGTTCTCTTCATCCGTAAGCTGAATATCGGCACTGGCTGTATTCTCTTCCAGGTACTTGATAGACCGTGTTCCAGGGATCGGAATAACAGAGAGTTCACGAGCCAGCAGCCAAGCCAGAGTGGTCTGGGTGGGAGTAGTGCCCTTTTGCTGGGCGACGGTCTTAATCACCTCGAGCAATTTCTGGATCGCAGGGAAGTTCTCCTCCGAATAACGGGGCATAATGCTCAGGAATGCATCCTTGGTAAACGATTCCCGAGTTGCATATCTGCCTGTCAAGAGCCCACGGCCGACGGGACTGTAGGCGACGACGGCGACACCCAGTTCACGGCATGCCTCGAGCAGGCCAATCCGCGGGTCTTCGATATCAAGGGCAAACGGGCTGTACTCGATTTGCACCGCAGAAATGGGGTGAACGGCATGGGCTCGGCGAAGAGTGTCGGCCGATACCTCGCTGAGACCCAGATATCGGATCTTTCCTTCTCTAGACAGTGTTAGTTTAGCCTTCTGACGATAGAGAGAGCCTGCCTTACTTCTTGAACTGCACCATCGCCTCAATGGTCCTCTCAATTGGAGTCTTTCCGTCGACTCGGTGAACATAGTATAGATCAATCGAGTCGGTCTGCAGACGCTGCAAGCTCTTCTCCAGTGCGGTCCTTGCATACTCGGGGCTGGTGTCAAGCACCTGGCGAAACCCGCCCTGCATCTGGATGGCAAATTTCGACGCCAGGAAGATGTCCTTTGCTTTCTCAGGGTTCTTGGCTCTCCATGTGCCAATGATGTCTTCGCTGTCTGCGTAGATATCGGCGGTGTCCCAAAACCATTGTCCAATGGCATGGGCACGGTCCAATAGGGCCAGTCGGTCCTCGTCACTGGGAGCTGCGCCGTAGATGCCACCGATACTCATGAGGCCGAATCCGACGGAGGACACCTGAGGTCCATTGCGGCCAAGGGTTCTAGTAGGAACAGGCATGGTGGTTTGCAAAAAGAAGATTTGATAGTTGGAATTGCTACAAGTCCGGCACATTAGCCAAATATATGTGTCTCAATGCTGACAATGCTTTCGGGACTGACGGACATAGCCGGGTTGTTATCTCCGCAGTGAGACCGGTAGAACCTTCTTGAATGATGTTCCAGACAGATCGAGTCGCCCTTTGTGTTTGGAAGATCGATGAGGCTGCAGCTCTCTCGATGTGAATGGTGGATGGTCTGTTCCCCTTCTCATAGCGGTTAGGCAAACGGTTGCTTCCCAGCGAATCAGAGTACAGTCAACACGATCGAGCCAATCCACATTTAGTTTGGCTGCTCCACCGTGAACTCCACCAATTAATATTGTGGAGCAGCGTGGCACGTGCCGTCAGCCTCCTGCAAAGAAACACCACGACCGCATCTCATCATCTCATCTGGATGCCATCAAGTCAGTGTACGAGACCGAATATCAAATGTGCCGATTGCCATGCCGCGTCATCGTAAGCCTACCAAGCATGTCCGGTCCGGGTGCCGGACGTGCAAGATCCGCCGCGTGAAGTGTGACGAGCAGCAGCCGGCGTGTCGCAGGTGCCTCAGTTCAGGTCGAGTCTGCGATGGCTATGGCATTTGGAGCGAGCCCAAAATTATTCCTGGAATAGCAATACAGCAGAGTTTGGGCTCGCCGGTTTACCACCCAAATGCACTCCCAGGCCTTGCTCACGAGGAGAAACGCCAACTACATCGTTTCCGGAACATATTGACTGACAAGCTGGCGCAGCCTTTCGGGTCCCATTTCTGGAACTCGCTCGTTCTTCAGCTGTCGCAGTCGGAGCCTGCTGTTTTACACGCTGCGCTTGCCCTCACCTCGGCCTACGAGCGGTTCGTCCAAGACCAAGGGAGGCTGGACTTCTCTAGTGTCGCTCCTAGCGGACTGTTCTCACTCCGACAATACAACCAGGCCATCAGAGCATTGGTTTCTAATACTTCGCTTGAAACAACTTTATCGCTTCGCATAGCCATTGTCTCGTGCGTTCTGTTTGTTTGTTTAGAGATTCTGCGAGGCGACGTGAATGCCATGCAGGCCCATTTTGCCGCTGGGATTAAGCTGCTACACCAACTGCAGCATCAAGGGCAGCAAAGCATAATTTTGGTCAAGGAAGATCCCGAAGCCTTCGACGATCATCTCGTGGAGGTATTTGCAAGGCTGAACATGCAGTTTCTGATGCTCGGCCACGTCCCCCAGTCAAAGGAGACATTCTCTCCTGCATTCCAGTACGGCCGTCATGTCCATATCCCCCGTCAGTTCTGTAGTGCGGGTCAGGCTCGCCATTCAGTTAACCCGATATTATTCTCCACCATCCATTTTATAATGGAAACGGAAAAACTGGCTTTGACGACCGACGTGCACCCGCTGTTGCCGAGCCCAAAGATGCTTGAAAAACGCGGAGCCCTTCAAGCAGACCTTTCGGAGTGGATTACCGGTTACGAGAGCTCAGTAAACCCATATCTTGCATCGATTCCGTGGAATGAAATAGTTGGTCTCACGACGCTCCGAGTCTACGCTGAAATGTCCATGATTCTGCTGGATACTTGCTTCTCAACCAAGGAAACAGCATACGATCCTCATCTGCCAAAGTTCAAGTGGATTATCGAGCGCTATCGCGAGTTCCACAAGTCACTTGAGACTCAAAACTGCAACGGACAGCCATACTTCACCATAGATCCATCATTCTTTCCACCGTTGTACTTCACCGCGTTGAAATGTCGGGATTGGAACATGCGACATCAAGCGCTCTCATTTCTTAGAGAATACCACCATATGGAGGGCCCATGGACGGGAGCCATGCTCGCCATTGTTGCAGGGCACGTTATCAGTCAGGAAGAGAAGCATTTTGAACGAGCATTACAATCGTCCGCAACGACATCGAAACCACTGGCACCAACACCACCCTCTACCAGACCCAGCATAGTTCTTCCTGAGTTCACTCGCATCCACTGCGTTGAATGCAAACTCCCCGACCGCCGTGCACAAGAATCGTACATTGCTTCTCTCACGTTGAGGCGCTTCCAGCATGAGCTGGGTAAGACTGGGGGCTGGGAAGTCAGCAAGTGCAGTATTGATCTTACCAGTCAACCACAAACTGCAGTGTCTAGTGTGATCGGTTCACAGTCCTTACATTGACTGGATTAGAAACATGCAGAGGATGTTTGCTACACAATATGTCCGGTCGAAATTCCCGACTCGCAACCCTCCGACCGAAATATTGCCGACGCCTCACAGCCCCTCCGAAATGGAAAAGAGCTTGTCCTTGATGACGTCCGTGAGATCTATCTGCCAGTTATATAACATTTTCTGGGGTATCTGAATTGACAAGCAATCGCATTCAACTCTGTCAAAATGAACCCGGTCAACACCAAGCCCTACCAACTCCCCGCCGACGCGACCTGGTTCGGTAAGAGCTCCACATTGTCCTCAGGAAAACACAGTAAATTGACTAATTAATGCAGTCACCGGGTGCTCAACCGGCATCGGTCGTGCCCTCGCAAGTCATGTCGCCTCGCAGCCTGGTCACCGTCTGATCGCGACTGCTCGTGATCCCTCCAGCCTCTCATACCTCGACGACAACAACCCATCGATCCTCAAGCTCGCTCTTGATGTCACCAAGCCGGACTCCGTCGATGCAGCATTCAAGGCGGCTGCCGCGCACTTCGGGGACGGCCACTACATTGATGTTGTGGTGAACAACGCCGGATACTCACTGTCCGGCGACACCGAATCGGTTACAGAGCAAGAAATGCACGACGAGTTCGAAACCAACTTCTTCGGCACTGTGCGTGTTACGCTCAAGGCAATTGAGGTGATGCGCCAGTCCAAGGATCACCGTGGCGGCCTGATTTTCAACATGTCGTCGCTTGCTGGCGTCTGTGCATTCCCCGGCCACGCTTTCTACCACGCCAGCAAGTTCGCCGTCGAGGGATGGAGCGAGTCTGTCGCGCGCGAAGTCCACCCTGACTGGAACAGTATGTTCGCACTATTTTTCCTTGTCTGCTGGCGCATCCGCTAACTCATATACGTAGTCAACTTCTGCATCGTCGAGCCCAGCGCCGTCAAGACGAACTTCGAAACCACCAGCAAGAAGCGCACACAGCCCCACGAGGCGTACGCTGCCTCCGACATGCCTGCTCGTCAACTGGAGACCTTTGTGAAGAAGGGACTCGAGTCCGGTGTCGGCTTTGAGCCGAGTGCCGTTGCCAACGTTCTGTACACTGTGGCCAGCCGCAACGACAAAGTGCCTCTGCGTCTGCCTCTAAGTGCTACTGCTGTCAAGCTGATCACAATGAAACTGCAGGGTCAACTTGCGGACTTGGACACTGTCAGTGCACTGAGTGCTATTGATGTCGGGCAGGCGCAGTTTAAGGTCTGAGCGGGCATCGTCTTCTTGCTGTTGCTGTTGCTCTTGTCGGTAGTTCTAGTTAGAATCAATGGAATAATGACTCTTCCCATAAATCATGATCGTGCATGTATATACTTGAATCACTAGCTGGAGCCTTTGTGATGCTCTTGTAAACAGTCGATGATCTCTGGGTAAGGCAGCAATGCAATCTTATGCGTAGAATGAATCCATTACAGGAATTGCAAGAGTATTCATTGATCCCGTTCTTTATAGTATTCATAGTTATCTGCCTATTCTACCACAGTCGCTTCCACCGCACCCTCATGTCCCGGTCAGGGGGAATGCCCACAGCCCCGATATAAGACTGGTCGTTCTGCGCTGGCCGATCCGACTGAGATCCATCGGGATGTGTCCATTCGACCAGCTCTATTTCAAACCGCGTGACAAGAGCAGCCACCGTCATCAAGATCTCCTGCTTTGCGAAGACACGTCCGGGGCAGATGGAGGGACCACCCCCTGCAATCAGTTAGACATCGTTCAGGCAGTAAATATCGGAAAACATACCAAATGGAAAGAAAGATGCCGTTCGACCGGCCATTGTGAACTCGGGCTTGCCACTATCGTATTTAATGTGTCTTCCAGCCCAGAATTCCGCTGCAGGGTGTCCATCAGAGCCCCAGACTGCCTCGTTGTATTGCCCGATCTGACTTGGTGCTTGGATGAGCGACCCCGGGGTGAGAACGTGTCCATCGAGGGTTATTGCTTGCGTAACCTGACGAGTGACATTGATCGATACATGCAGACGCAGCGTCTCTATATAGACAGACTGCAGCAGAGGCATCGACAGGAGTTTCTGAGTATTGAAGACGCGCTGGCCGGTCGAAGCGTCGACAGAGCTCGCAGCCAGACACTCCTCTCGCACCGCACGATATAACTCTGGGTCCGCGATGATTTCCATCATGGCCCAGGTCGACATGGGCACCGAGTTTGCATTCGTCCCGAAGATAAACGTCGCCACCATCCCAGCCGTTGTCTCAGGCGAGAGATTCTGCTTCGCCCATCCGATGAGCTCGCGTGCCATTCTGGACCCATAGTGAGGCTCCCACTCGGCGTCGACATCAGGCCCATTCCAGTCAAACTCCGCCTCAGCTGAATCAAGATAGCGGCGACACATGCGGTGGAACTGCTCGCGGATTTCCCAAGGCCTGGGATTCACCCATCGAGGCAACCCCCACATCAGGCGCGGTGCGAGGCGGGCGAATTCCCACATTGCCGGCCAGAAGCCAGGGTTAATCTCGACAATGCGAGCGCCCATTAATGCGACGAGTGCAGCTTCGGCCATTTCGCTCTCGAAGAACTGGCTCAGACGGAGCTCCGCCCACTCCCCCAGAGGCTGCTTAGCCAGGCGCTCGGAGAACAGATCGAAGTACTTGTCGCTGAGGGCATTGGCATGGTCCGTTCGCTGCAGGTACTCCGAGTAAACGTGATGCTGTCCATGCCAAAGCCGCGTCTGGCCTGGCTTGATATCGTGGCCTGGCACCGGATTCTTGCTGCGGCCGGACTTGTCCTGCTCGAACTTGGCCACTTCGTCCTTCCTCGCGCCCCAGACATTGGCCATTACCTCAAGGAAGAAGACATCGGGGCTGATACTGTGCGAGGGGCGGTTGATTGCCTGGATGTTCTTCTCGCCAGAGACCATGTATATCTTCTTCGGTCCAAGTCGGAACCTGACGATCTTGCTGCTGCGCTGCGCCGAACTATACCAGTGTCAGCTCCTAGCAACATTACTGAAGAGGAGGTTGTTTCGGCTTACGCAACACGCTGTAGGAAGCCGTGCATGTCTGTCATGTACTGGTACGTGTTCGACAGCATGCTGCCCCCGAGGGACGGTGGCTCCTTCGAGGCCCTTCCCATCCATCGACGGACGATGACCGCAAGGGCAACGCATACTGCAATGCTCCAAACCAGGGGTGAAATATCGCTAGTCATTGTTTCGACAATCTGCTGCAATCAAAGCATTCCATTGTTTTTATTTTCCACCTTATGTATCCGAGACGCTGGTCCAGCTGCGCCGATCGTTCGGAGTAATCAGCGTAATGGCCGGTGCAGTCGGTAGAGATGTTACTAGTATTCCTCCGACGATCGTAAGCAGGAATTCGACTCGGAGCAGATACGGATAAAAAACAGTGCAATATTAAATAAAGCAGTGGCATGACTGGTTGGATGCCGGACGTCGCTATTCAGATTTACACATCCAGGCAGGCAAAATGGCACCACGCACACAAACCGCAATTATCCAGACTGAGAAATCAACCTCGACAAGTATTCCTCTTACTATTAATCGCTCTGCACCTATCCCTGAGGTAAAGTCAGACCACCATGTGCTTGTCCGAGTGCTTGCGGTGGCATTGAACCCGAACGACCACAAGATGGTCACACACTTCAACACGCCAAACAGTATAGCAGGATGCGATTTCTGCGGCATCATCGTCAGTCCTGTTTCATCGTCATCTTCAACTGCAGACAGCCTCCCCGAGGGCACAAGAGTCTGCGGTGCGCTGTTTCCGTACAGCCCAGTGGACGCCGACAACGGATCCTTCTCGCAATTCTGCGTGGTGGACTCTCGTCTGCTGGTCAAAGTCCCTGATACCTGGAGTGATCTCGAGGCTGCATCGCTTGGAGTTGGGTGGTCCACCATCTCGCTCGCATTTTCCGATCCCAATGCGCTGAACCTGGAAGGGCTGCCTACCAAGCCTTCTCACCAGGCGAAGGAGCCTGTGCTGGTTTACGGCGGTGCAACTGCATCTGGCACCTTGGCCTGTCAATTGCTGAGTCTGTGAGTTAATCCAGCTGTTTTATTGAGCCCATCCAGCTGCTAATACACTGCCTTGACTAGGATGGGATACACACCGATCGCCATTGCCTCCAGCAAGTCCGCAGAACTGGCCATCAACTACGGCGCGAGCGCGACAGCTTCGTACGCATCCAAGGACTGCGTCGACACCGTCAAGTCACTCGCTGGTAAGCCTATTCGTCGCATTCTAGACTGCATCACGGACGCCGAATCAGCTGCCATATGCTACAATGCAATGGCTCGCACCGGGGGCACTTATGCGTGTCTCGAGGAATGCCCCGTGGCCTGGCGCACTCGCAAGATCGTCAAGGTAAAGGAGGTAATGGGATTTCAGGTCCTTGGAGTGGATATCAACCTGGGCGATTCCACATACACAAGAGCAGGAGACGAGAAGCTCATGGCAATCGGGATAAAGTGGGCGGGCGAGGTACAGGCCCTTATGGAGTCCGGACAGCTCAAGACACACCCACTACGAGAGCTTCCAGGCGGTTGGGAAGCCATAATTGAGGGTCTGGAAATGCTACGCAAGGGAGAGGTGCGAGGACAAAAGCTTGTTGTGCGAATTCCACAGGATTAGATACTAGCGGTAGTCTACTCTATGCATGGTCTATACTATTAAACTGGCCCCAGAAGTCCTTCTTCCACTCATTCACAAGCTTGGTCACTGTAGGATTCCCAAATGGCGCCTGCTGGGTTGCAAAGAAGCCAGCAACGCGCAGGTCTCTGTTCGCCCACCAGACGATATTCGAGGCTCCTCCCCATCCCAGCATTCCTTTGGGCTGCCCTATCTCGGCCACCTCCCCAACGGTCAGAATTCCACCCAACCCGTGGTTGATAGCAGCTTCCGCGATCGGGCCTGAAACAGTATCCCATGCAGGGCGCAGCCCCAGCATCATATGGACACTAGGGGACTTGGGGACCAGCTGTGGTGTAAACATCTCCTCGATAGTCGTCGGCTTGAGCAGCCTGGGCGAGTCGGAAACAAGATCAGCCAGAACTGCCACGTAGTCCTTGGCCGTACAGGAAAGACCACTGCCCCCATCCTGGTCCTCTGGGTTGTCAAACGCCCATCGATCGTGGGGCTGGAGTGTTCCGTCTGGTGCTCGCAGTGCACCTCCCATCGCCCGGGCATTATACTCAGGGTGACGAGCGATATTGAAACATGGGAATGGAGCAGAGAGACCCAGCTTCTGCCATATATTCTCTACAAAGTACTGCTCCAGCGAGACTCCACCGTGCAGTCTGCTCACCACAACCCCAGCCCAGTCCAGACTGCATCCGTACAGCCACCCCGTCCCTGGCTCAAAGACAAGCGGCATTTCGTACCGGTCAGTGACGCGCAGAGATGGCTTCTCGCCAGCACGATCGCGGGCTTCGGCTCTTAGTCGCAGAAGTCTATGTGTAAACCGATATCCCAATCCAGATGTATGCGTCAGAAGGTGTCTTGCAGTGACTGGGACCTTGCTGGGCTCAAAGACAAAGTCCGAGCCAGAGGCATCAGTCAGGATCTGCTTCTCGGAGAACTCGGGCAGGACCTTGGTGAGCGGCTCGTCCAGGCCTATAAGACCCTTGTCGATACATTGCAGCAGTGCAATGCTGGTAATCAGCTTCGTGGCGCTGGCGACCTTGAGGACGACGTCTTCGCGGAGGGGAGAGGCAGTGGGCAGGACCGAATCGTGGCCGGCTACTTTGCTGTATATTTCATTCCCTAAACTGTCAGCATAAGTCTCTGCTAGTGGAAAGGAGGAAATACCATTTCCGTCAACGCATTTACAGATGACGCCGTGGACCTTGGGATTCTCCTTCCTGGTGTAGTCGGCGAGCAGGGTGTCAAAGTCAGACATTCTTGCAGGACAACAATTGGCGACAAGAAGGAGTACCAGCAATTTCCAATGCTCGCTGTATTAATTTCCCAACGACCAAAATGAGGAGGTCCAATCAGAGAGTATTCGGTGGGTTTCGGGCGTTTCGGGAATAACTGTGCCTATACAGATCAACCCGATAAGCACGTAGCATGCTATATTAACCACCATGATGTAAGAAGCTCATGAACATGCCAGTCAATTTAATACAGCTCACAATGTCTCTAGATCGCTATGCTGCCGTCCACGCGGCCACTCCCCAAGGCAGAGGTGATGCCCGGCCCACCGCCGACCAGGTGCTTCACGACCAGGAGCCCCTCGAATCCCACTGGACCGACAAGGTAATTCTGATTACTGGGGGAACGGCCGGTCTAGGTGCAGAGTCAGCCCGCGTCCTGCACAAGACCGGGGCCAGGATCTTCATCATGGGACGAGACGCCGCGAAAGGCCGGAAAGTCGCCAACGAGATATCCGCGAGCAACCCGGACCATCCACCGATTGAGGTTATCCAGATGGACCAGAGCAGCCTGCAAAGTGTTCAAGATGGGGCAGACGAGTTTTTAAAGAGAAGCGGTGGAAAACTCAACGTGCTCATGGCCAATGCCGGCATCGTCGCGTCGCCGATTAAGGAAACACAGGATGGCTGCGAGGCTGTCTTTGCGATCAACTACTTGTCGCCATTTCTCCTCGTGCGACTGCTTACGCCGGCGCTTATTGCCTCTACGACACCGGAGTTTAATTCGCGACTTGTCGTTGTTTCCAGCGCCGGTCATCGCGCAGGCAACGTTGACCCGGACAAATACAACTTCGTCGGCGAGGGCTACGACACGTCCAAGGCATACGCACGGAGCAAGACAGCCAGTATCCTTATGGCTAATGAGTTCGAGCGCAGATATGGAAAGCAAGGAGTACACGCCCTGAGTCTCAACCCGGGCATCATCATGGACACCGAAATCTCGCGCGGTCTTCCTGGAAGCTCCGAGTCACGCCGATCAATGTACTACAAGATGGAGCCTTTATTGGCGTTCTATGAGAAGGATGTCGAGCAAGGAGCAGCTACTCAGGTATGGGCGACCATAGCAAAGGAGCTGGAAGGTAAAGGCGGGCTGTATCTAGACGATATCCAGGTTGCTGGTGAAGCTACTTTCGACGGCCAGTTATGCCGGCCAGGATGGAAGCCCTACATCTGGGACGAGAAAATGGCTGCAAGATTATGGGGAGACAGCTTGGCTATGCTCGGGCTAGCAGGATTCCAATGTTAAGCTATCAATATAACTATCCTAGGCTGCTCTGGCAATCATGTTGGCGTTGTAGTAAAACGGGGGGTCACTGTCTAGTCCCACTGCTTGCAGTCCCTCGAAACCTGCCTGCTGCAAACGCTTGTCCCATTCCTCAGGAGGTATACATGGCCCTCCTGTGCGTCCGTCTGCGTCGCCTAGCCACCATCCTGGCAGCATTCCCTGAACTCGTCAATGACTGCCCGTTGGATAGAGGGTTGTACTTACCACCATGAAATCGACATACTTGCCGGCTGCACCGTGTTAGCCTGCATTCAGGACAAGACAAGGAGCACTTACGAGGCGACAGCTCTTGGTTGAAGAGGAAGCCGTTGGGTTTCAGTAGTTTTCGAACGTTCTTCAATGTATTGACGAGACATGGCGTTGCGTGCAATACCTGCAGGTAAATCAGTAGGGTTCCAATAGCAGCAGATATCGACTCGGGTATCTGTATCTACTCACGTTCGATGCAATGACAAGGTCGTATGCCCCTGCTTCGAATCCCTGCTCAGTGGGATCACGCGAAATATCCAAATCATGATACTCGATGTCATCGCATGCCTCGAATCGGCGTGTGGCGGAGTCGAAGAACAGAGGCGAGATGTCGGTGAAAACGTAGCTGCTATACAACCGTTGTCCATTGTCTGACTTCAATCCCTCTAAAGCCCGAGCTGTCGTTCCCCCAGTGCCGGCTCCTATCTCAAGGATGTGCAGTCCAGGGTTGCTGCGGCCCATGAGGTTGAACAGGGGACGCACTTCAGAAAGTCCATTCGCCCAGTCATAGAACTTTTCCAGCAGTCCGTCTTTCAAGAGCACCTTTACCAGCTTCACACGCCCCTCGACAATATCAACAGCATTGTCATACACTCGCCAGGGCCCTTCAATAACAGGCCACAAGTGCGTATCCTTGACCCGTTCTCGCACCTCGTTCATGGCAGCCAGACGATCGTCACTGCTCATGTCCACCAGCTCGCTCGAGTCTGGAACCTGGGGATACCCTGGCTGCTTGAACTTCTCATACTCTTGTGTTATCCAAGAACGATAGCGCTCAAAGTGTGGTTTCGTGCAAGTTGCAGAACGCAGTTTGTCTTGCATCTGTATGGCGCACATCACCCACATCCGGGCAATCATTTCCTGCTCTCCTTGCGACTCGCGAGTAGGTCTCATGGCCTCGCTGACGGGGACTGGTCCTACGTCGGGGGACCATTGCAGGTTGACTGTCGCCCATTCTGGCCTGTTCGGAATTGACATGGTGTATGCAGCTGTCGATGTTGCAAGATGTCTGTCAATTAATATCACCAATACTGAAGGGAGTTTCCCTAACTTCTGGTTCTTTTAGACGGTGACAGCATCATGGACTGAACTATACTTTATCTATGTATTTCCCAACCGTGCATCGATAAATCCCGGCAATACGCGGACATTCTTACTGATCGGATGATAATTCTGGATTTCCTCCGATAGTCATTTAATCGGTATTTAGAAAGACTTACAGTGCGTTGTCCACCAAATTCAGCGTATTGCCTATTGGGGAGAGAACTACTAGCAATACAAACTAGAATATATCTTCCATTATTGCAATATGCCAGACGATAGTCAGACGTGATAATACAGCTAATCAAACACATCCACAGCATATCGAGTGTTCTTCAAACCCTCAAACCAAATGCTGACCGTCGCTCTCGTTGTCTCCTCGCCCTGCTTCTTCTTCGCGTCCAGGAGGATATCAACCAGCACCGACTTCGCAGAGTCACCGACTGCTCTACTGCCGCAGATATAAACACGAGCCCCTTTCTCCCATAATTCTATGAAGCTATCCCTGTCCTTCCACAGTCTGTCATGCACATGCCGGCATCCTTCACTGGCCTCCACCTGCCGGCTATATGCCCGTCGAACAGAGACCACTTCACTGGCCTCCCATTGATCCAATTCACCCCTATATAAATCATCTTTTCCTGGCTCACGACATCCAAAGTAGAGCACTGCAGGTGCAATCCCCCGTCCAGCAGCACGCATCCCCGCTCGTTCTTGAATAAACCCTCTAAAAGGAGCAATACCAGTGCCAGCCGCAATCATGATGACAGGGGTGTTTTCAACATCGGCAGGGAGATGAAAGGCAGCATGCGACGGTCGAACAGCAGCATGTACAACATCTCCTGCTTGGAGGGTAGATAGGTAGCTAGTTGCCACTCCAGCACGACGTTTTGCTTGACCTCCAGAAAAGACCGAGTACGTCAAGACGACACGGCGCGGGCTCCAGACAGGAGATGAGCCGATGCTGTACTGCCTAACGCGCATAGGGGGCAGCATGCGGAGGAAGTCTGAGATGGCAAGATCAATGTCGGGGTTGCTCTCGAGCAGATCCAGGACCGAGATACGGTGGGCGAGGACCTCCGAGGCGTAGTATCCATCGGCAAGAAGCGTGTCCAGCTTGGCCTTTGTAACGGGCTCATTGGCTGCATCGATAAGACTCAGTATGTTCCGTTTAGTGGCAGGCTGGGCCAATTCCACATAGGATCCGAATACATCCACAGCAGGGACTGGGCCGCTCTCCGGAAGGAAGGTTACTGCCTTGGCTGAGATTGTAAGGTGTGCATCCCATGGGAGATGGAAATGTCGTAGCGCTCGGTGGACTTGATCAGGGGGGTTGACTGGCAGCACTGCAAGATAGTCGCCTGCCCTGTACGCCATGCCCGAGGGCAGCTCGATCTCAATGTGTTGTTTCTTAACATCGGCATCGTCGGCAGTCAAGATGGACGTGGCTACCACTCTAGCCTGTTTAACATCTTGATGGAGGATCGATTTGCGAGGGTTGCTCACTGTGACGCTCAGCGAAGGGCCTTCAGGGGCTGTAGCGCCATATTTCTCCTTCATCGCCGGCCAGAAGGTCCCATCTTCCCAGGCCTCAAAGTCTGTCATCTCGTTCCCTCCTCCGACATCAGTCAGACCTAGAGCAGCAACGCGATCGCCTCCATGTTGAGCTATGGATGAATCCACCAGTCTAGGGATACGGTGGAATGTGGCGGCCCAGTCGTGGTGGCCACAGCCAAAGACAGCATATGACACACCCTGGAGGGCGTCGCTAACCTCGAGGCCTTCGAGCCAGTGCACAAATTGACCGGCATTGTCCGGTGGCTGACCCTCATATGAGGCCGTGATAATGGCTACCGGTTGGTCTTTTGGGAGCTTCTCAGTGGCGTCGTCAACGGCGTCCACCACGCTGGCAGAGAAACCGTGTGCAAAAGCATCAGCCGCCAGACGCTCGGCCATCGACTGGCAGGTTCCACTATTGGAGCCATAGTATATGCTCAATGGCATTCCTTTCGCGTCATTTGGTGATGTAGTACTGCCATTTCTGGCTGCAGCTGGACGCGAGTTCGCCGGCGCAGTTGTTCCAGCCAGCCTATGCCCTAGTTCTGTTGCTCTCAGGCCATCACGGGGAATTGCTCTGACCTTGAAATTAGCCGGCTTCACGGTCAACGTCTGTTTCAGACTGAGCGTGTAGTCTGGGTCGTCAAACTCGAAGTCAAAGTTCTGCAGGAGCATCGCAATAACAAGCAATGCTTCCTGCCAGGCAAACGGCCGGCCAATGCAGCCACGCGTACCATTTCCAAACGGTTTCCAGGAATTTGGGAATTCTTTATTGAGGCGGTCAAAGTTGGCGTCCAGCATGCGTTCTGGCTTGAACTCCTTGACGTCTGCCCCGTATACCTTCGGGTCCAGATGGGACGACCCTACCAGCACGATGATCAGCTCGCCTGCTTTCACCACGTATTGACCTCGTACTATTTCGTCCTGCTTGGGCGCAACGTTGAACACAGGAAGCGGAGGCGTGAGTCGCAGTGTCTCTCTAAGTACCTGTTGAGGTGGATCAGTGCTCCGGCGTTACCCATAAACAGTGGAGGCAAAACATACAGCTGAGATATACGAGAGTTTGGATAGGTGCTCGAATCTGATCGGCGTCTTGCCACAGACTTCATCCACCTCCTGCTGTGCCTTGCGATATGTGTCTGGGTGCTTCATGAGATGGTACATGGCGAACGAAAGCATCCCCGACGTCGTCTCGTGGCCAGCAATAAGGAACGTAATCAGGTTATCGAGGATACTCTCTTCGGTCATCTTGAGCCCAGTCTTTGGATCGACTCCATTCAGCATGGCAGAAAGCAAGTCCTTGCGCGTGTCGAGATTCTTCTCCGTCTTGCGTTCCTGCAGGATCTCGTTCGCCGTCTGCCTCATCACCTCGATATCCCCAAAGAACTTCTTGTCCTTACCACGGTAGAAGAACGAAGGAATGGGCAATCGTCGCGCTCTATCGCCGCTCTCGGTGAGAAAATCACCCATTGCTTCAACAAACGGGTGGACGCCGTCCTTGTAGTAGCTGTTGAATCGAAAGTCCATTGAACACAGCGCGATCGTGTCCAGAGTCAGGCGCGTGAAGTCGTCGGTCACCGTGATGGGCTCTCGTCCGTATCGTGCCCATTTCAAGGCCAGCTGGCTTGCAATGTCGTACATTCCGTCAAACATGAGTCGAAGGGATGAGGGTCCAAATGCAGGGACGAGGATCCGGTGCGCAATGGCCCAGGCGGGCTCTGTTTCGCCATCAATGGCCTTGCGAGTTAGATTTATCACTAGAATTTCTATAGTTGGCTTACCGTGAACAGTCCGTCGTGCATCGCATGTCTCATTTCCTGCAGTATGTTAGAAGCTGCGTGCGAAAGGACCGTCTGTACTGACCTTGAGGGCAAATATCGTCTTTGGGAAGCGCTTTTCGTCGCAGAACTCATTTACCATGTCATAACTACAGGCGATGATAAATGTATGCCCTGGAAAACGCATCCGGTAGATTTCGCCTGTGTGAAGGCTATCAGCGACGAGTTGCACGCGGATATTTGATTACCATACCATGTTTGTCTGCTAGATCGTACAGCGACTGAAGGGGCAGTTCCATATCAATATCAAAGAGATTCCCCAAAAGGGGGACGCCCGGAGGCTGTGGGATGTTGCTCAATTTTCCCATCTTGGTGGTTACAGTGGATGATGAGAGGGAGCTGCCATCGATCTATATTGACATCACGCACAGAATGATCGGGAGATATCAAGACATCGCATGATACCAATTCAGACGACATTATTGGCGAGATTGCATGTTCCCAAACAATACGCTGTCAGCACCAAAATTGCCGACGATCAGGATAAGCATCGGTAATTTCTAGGGGCTAATGGGCATCAGCAGAGACTGGCAACTGGGGCTGGACTAGGTGCACTGCCCCTGACATCTCTAGACGCGTTAAAAAGTAAGTTTCTACTGCATGCCTTGCCAAGTCGTCAATATTCCATCCTGCAGCGTATGCAGACTCACAATGTCACTCAAATTCCTAATCGTGTCCGTGACCCTCCTCTCCCCTGCCCTTGCACTGGTTCCTCGCCAGTCGACCTCGTGCAGAGCGATACCTGGAGACCCTGGATGGCCCTCTACCTCTGCTTGGGATGCTCTCAACAGCACCGTCCACGGCCGCCTCAGTGCTACAGTTCCCCTTCCCAGCGTCTGCCATGACCAGCCCTTCGGAGGGTACAATGAGGACGCGTGCACTGCGATCAAGGCCGCATGGCTCGATGATACAACCTTGTATGTTCGTCCCCTCTCGTGCTGTTCTTATCTGACTGTGTGGCAGTCTGAGCAATGCAGCCGAAATCATGAATCCAGGCACCCAGAATTACTCCTGTGTCCCGTTTTCCTCTCGCTCGCAGCCCTGTGCAATGGGCAATTATGCCAGTTACTCGATCAAAGTCACCGGAGCAGATGATGCTATTGCGGGAATTAAATTCGCACGCCAGAATAATATCCGTCTGGTGATTAAGAACACTGGTCATGAGTACGTCTTGTGCTAATACCATTGTTTACCCAGCTAACGCCTTGTCAGTTTCTCTGGAAAGTCCACGGGGACCGGGGCACTCTCCCTATGGACACACTACTTGAATACGACCGAGATCATACCCTCGTATGAAAGCACCGAGTACACTGGACCAGCTGCGAAACTGGGAGCCGGTGTTATTTCAGGCCGCGTCTACCAGGTTGTCGCCGAGGCAGGCTACCGGATCATGGGAGGGACTTGCCCAACCGTCGGTCTTGCTGGAGGATACACTTCGGGCGCTGGACATTCTCTGCTCAACGGCGCGTATGGAATGGCGGCAGATGCGGTCCTTGAATGGGAGGTCATTACAGCCCAGGGAGAGCACCTCATTGCCAGCCAGTCCAACAACACTGACCTCTACTGGGCTCTGAGTGGCGGCGGTCCCGGCACCTTCGCTGTCGTCCTCAGCATGACTACCAGGATCTTCCCCGACGGCCCAATTGGAAGTGGAATACTGCTCTTCAATATCACCTCAGACAATACTGATCAATACTGGGGTGCGATCGAAGATCTCTGGGCGTTTTTGCCTGACTTTGTCGACGCTGGCCCGAATACGTGGGACTTTGCCCTAACTCCCACGGGCTTCCAGGCATATGCTATCACCGTCCCCAACCAGAACGGCACCCAGGTGAAGAGCCTCCTACAGCCATGGCTAGATGCTGTCACCAAGCGTGGTATCAAATACTCCTACATTCCTACAGACTCGTCAAACTACCTGGAATACTTCTCCAGCCGATTCGGGCCTGGAATTGCCGGTGCAGGACCAGCAACCGTCCAGCTTGCCTCGCGTCTGATCCCTCGTGCAGCCATGTCCAACTCCACTGAAACCAAGGCCATCGTGAACGCACTCCGAGCTATCGTCGAAGAAGGCGAGAACCTCCAACTAGGCTGCCACGCCCTCAACGTCGGCAACATCGAGCACCCCGACAACGCCGTCCTGCCCGCCTGGCGCGACGCAATCGCGACCTGCAATATTGTCAACTACTGGGACTGGAACATCACCGCTGCAGAGATGCAGTCTCGCAAGGACCTGCTGGTGGACCACCTCATCCCGCAGCTTGAGGAGGCCACTCCGGGGGCAGGCACCTATCTTAACGAGATCGATGCCCAGTGGAAGGGCGACTGGATTACGGAGCTCTATGGAGAGAACTATGATCGTTTGCTCGAGATCAAACACAAGTATGATCCCGAGCACACGTTCTATGCGAGGACTGCCATCGGGAGTGATTCGTGGTTTGCGGATGAGGATGGTCGTCTGTGCAGGGCATAACGTAGAACAGGTGTATAATACTTTGCTTCAGAGCCTTCATTTCTAGGCCTTTATGTTCACATATTTTATGTACATATTGTTAATTACACCGCGATTCTGTTCCTTCCGTCGAGAAGTCAAGTACTAGTGATCCGCTTTGTTGCTTAAACCAAATTCCATTATCCTAGCAGTCTAAAGGATACTAAAACCAGGAATCCTCCCAAATACACTTCAAATTTGAATAAACCCAATTCCTCTAGAGACGGACCTCAGACAGACGGCTGCGCACCTTGACCTTAACCGTCGGATCCGAATCCAACATGATACCATGAGATATCGCAGTCGGCATAGAGATGTCGCTCATTTCCCAATCATGCTTGAGCAACAAATGACAAAGCGCAATCTTGACCTCATTCGCAGCCAAGAATCGCCCAGGGCAAGCGTGCTGGCCGTGACCGAACGCGATCTGCTCCGGGCGAGTCGTAGTGAGCTGCCACACATTTTCCTGTCCTGGTTGTTCGCGCAGACGCACGAAGCGATGCGGGTCGAACTTTTCGGGGTTCGGAAAGATTTTGGGGTCCCAGGAGGCGTGGCTGGAGACGCCGAGTCGCGTGCCTTGGGGGATCTGGAAGCCGTCTGGGAGGTCGATGTCTTCTGTGGCTGTCCGGACCATGTTTACTTTGAAAAGTTAGATTCAACTCCAGTCTATAGGCAGTGGAAGTCAGCAACACTTACTAGAAAGAACAGGCTTCAATCTCTGTGCCTCCTTGATAACGCTGTCCATCAACTTCAGATTATAAAGCGACGAATGCTTCAGCCCTCCGTCGGAAGTCACCGCGGCTACCTCGTCACGCAGTAGCTGGATGGTTTCAGGGTGTTGCAGAATCTCATACATCGTGGTTGTAAGTAGATCGGTAGTGGTATGAATGGCCGACAGAGCAAGCGTAAGCTGCATTGCAGCTGGGGAATATTTAATCCCCTTCTCTTCTGCCACTTGCTCCAGCCATTCAATGGAATCATACCTCTCCTCCGTGACGGCCGATGCAGCCTTTTGAGCGCGACGTCTCTCAATCACTGGGGCAATGATAGCTTCCGCCTCTCTAAGCTGGGCTCGAACCTTTTGCGCCTGGGGCAGAAACCGGGCAATGAATGGACGTAGGAACCGAGGGTATGTTCGCAGCTGATGCGAGGCGATGAACGAGTCCACCGTGTATTCCTTGGTGATTTTCAACCACGCAGGGTCCTGGGTGACGTCTTCGTCTCCTAGGAAGATGGTTGATGACAGGCGAGCAACGAGGTCGAGGAGTTCATCTTTCAGTACAACTTCATGCCATTCTTGGGATGATACGTTAGTTTGCAGTTTATAAGTCCTTCAGTATGGAGTCACTACCGTTGTCTTCAGGAAACAAGTCCTTGCATGCGTTCGCACAAGTCTCGGAAAGCGGGTTCGTCAGTCGTTCTACCATCCATCAGCGTGATATACAGTTGTCCAAGCAGAAGGCATACTCATGGCACTCATCAGCTTCGTCTTTGTCATATCGGTCAACAACGTCGTCCCTGTAGACTCCAAGTACGGCTCAAACCCAGGGACTTCGGCGCAAGTAGTCTAGATGTCTGTTGGCTCAGCCCAACCTCTAAAAAAATGCATAAATATACCTCTTTCATGAACTCGGCATGACTGAGCGCATCGATATTTCGGATGTCATTTGCCAAAGACGGGGGCAAGATGAGCATTTCGCCCTGATCTGAGATGATGCGAAACGGCCTCGATGCACCCACCTTTGCAAAGCCCTGCTTAATGACAGCACGGGCATTTGCTGCGAATGCCTCCCTTGCCTTCTTCCCAGTGAAGTCCCAGAAAGACTTTTCTGTGACCAAAGGGACATTGGCGAGTGGTTGCTCTCGTAGGGAATATGAGATCAGCACTGCGATGATGCTCGTCACCAGCAGGGCAATGGAGATGTAGGGGCGCGTCTCTACGTCTTCAAACACAATCTCAGTGGAAGCATTCTGAACTGCGTGCAGATCCATGCTGTCTCGTATCGTGCAGGTTGGTAACAAGGGCCAGGCAAATCCCTGCGTATGCAAGAGCTACGATCTGTGACTGACACCGAGAGTGCTTTTAGTTCAGCGGCAGGCTGAATGCCTCCAAGGGCTGACAGGGGCTTGGGCCAATGGATGAATTGGTAAATCCGTGATTATCCAGCCTCATGGTCGGACCATTGTTGCCCGTCTTTACAAAGCAATATCCGAGATGATGGCAGTGATGAGTCTGACACCGCGGGTCGGCCGTTTGTGTACAGCCTCAGGGCGCAGCGAGGGTCTCCATTTGCTGATAACGGAGCATGTAAAGCCCTCCGGAAATATTCCCGAAGTATTGCTAAAATTACCGAAACGCTGACCGGGCTTCGTGAAGATATCGGATCTACGCCATGCTTACCTGGATGAGCTTTACTGCAGTTGCATACAAACCTTCGTGACTGTGGTCTACTACACTTGCTGCTGCCAGCAAACAACCTCCTACATCATCATACAACACCATGTTCGGTCTGTTCAGCAACAGCACTCCTGCGGCGCCTGCCCAAGTCCCCACGGACACGGTCATACCGTTGAATGCTGCCGATGACACAGAGGTCTTGCGCAGCGTCGTTGTGGTGCTATCATACCGCTTTGATGACGTCCTGGATCCGGCGAAACTGAAAAGCTCATTCGAGAAGCTCCTCGATAGGCCAGGCTGGCGCAAAATAGGAGCACGCCTGAGACTCAATGTATGTGCAAGACGTAAACCCACACGAAGGAGGGTGTTCTAACAGTTGGGCGGATAGAAGGAGAATGGGCGGCTCGAGTACCACATCCCAGAGCGCTTTGACGAACAGCGACCGATAGTAACCTTTTCGCACGTCTCCCACGACGTCTCGATTCTCAAGCACCCTCTGGCGTCGAAATTGCCGCGACCGACAGAGCGCCCTGCTGTTGTCGGCGACCCAAACGACTTCGACGAGTTGACATGCAGTCCGGATGCACCGAAGACATTGAACGACTATCTCACCAGAGACGTCCCCCAGCTATGCCTGCACGTGGTTTCGTTCACTGACTCGACGCTGATATCCATTTCTCTCCCACACACTCTCACAGACGGAACAGGCGGAGCACAGATATATCGATGCTGGGCGCTTGTGTTGCAGGGCCGAGAGGACGAGATCCCTCCTTTCCACGGATATGACAGCGACCCATTGGCAACCTTTGGCGAAAAGTCCAGCGAGCCATACATGTACGCGCCAAAATTGTTGACAGGGTGGAGAAAATGGCTCTTCGTGATGTACCAAGTCTACGATGGCTGGCGATACCGCAGCTCGTCACGGATCGTCTGTGTTCCCGGGGCTTATATGGCGGCTCAACGGCAGAAAGCGATAGAGGAGATCCGCGCGGAGACGGGCGACGACAAGGCATTCGTCAGCGACAACGACGTCCTGACAGCCTGGTTCACGCGGCTCGAGGTCGGTCATTTCCCGCGAAATTCGAACATGACCGTGCGCATCATGAACGCATTCGCATTATCCGCAGTGCTGGGCAACGACCATCTGCCCTCAGCCAAGGCGTTTATATCCAATGCTGCGTCGGAGATCTACACCTTCATGACGGTGCGGGACTTCTTCGCCAAGCCGCTGAGCTATGCCGCATATGCAATCCGTCGGTCAATGTTGGAAGGCGGAACTCGCGAACAGATCGAGGCATTGCAGGCCGTCAAGAAACAAACGCTGGCAAGCGAAGGCCATACATGGCCGATGTTTGGAGACCCGTCCATGGAGATGATGAGCTACTCGAACTGGACTAAGGGCAAGTATTTCGAGACGGACTTCTCAGCAGCTATCGTGAGGGAGGGGTTTGCGCGCGAAGCTCGGGCTGAAAAGCCTGGGTTCGCGTCGATGGTGCAGTTCAACGCGTGGTCGACCAAGTTCGATCTGCGCAACCTGATGCCGATCATGGGCAAGGATGCAGCTGGTAATTATTGGCTGCAAGGGCCATTGAGAGATGTAGTGTGGAAGCGGATAGAGAGGGATTTGAAGGAGGGGAAGCCGGAGTATCAGTAGTGTGTACAGATAGAGCTGGACCGCGCGTGGTGTTTTGATCCAGGAGCCAGGCAGCAAGGCAGCCAGGCACAAATACAACATTACTAATCACTGTACACTTCCTTCTTGGCATTGTAAGTCACGTGAGTCGTCGCACAATTTCGCAACACAAGCAAAGAATTGAGTGTGTTTTAAAGTGATTGTAGTCGTGGTGAAAAGTAAACATGATAAATAAATTATCCCTGTTATCTAAAGAAAAGCTCTGGCAGTAAGGTGTTGTGGATGTGAACATGAATGTTCCCTTATACTGTCGCAGTGAAGATATATATCACCACTTCTCCAAACTGACCATCTAACCAACACAAACCCGCCATTTCTCAAAACTCTCCTCATTCGAATGGGAATCAACAAACGATGAAATTCAACTCGCTATCCAACTTATCTTTGACATTGAACCGGAAATACAACCTCCGACACTATCGACTTCCCCGAGGATGCCAGTCCCAGCCGTCTGGAGCAACCTGGAGCATCCCGAGGCGCACTGCTTTTTATTTGCGGCAACCGATGCCGACAGATCAGACCGGCCTTTGATTCGTGCAGTCTAGATATAGTGGGTCGATATTTCTGGGGCGACTGGCTCCATCCCTGGCTCGACTCGAGTGGCGCCGCATAAACAGGATTTGGGCCATTTATCAGGCCCTTGTTTGGTCCGGCGTGCACAATCTTGATTCTTGACCCCTCAACATATTTCCCCTCCATATTCACTGAAATCAAGAATGCCAGGGTTTTCGCCTTGAATGCTACTGATTCAATGCCTATGCCGACCCCCAGAGACTTCGCCGACCCGAGCTCGACCTGAGCATGCAGGAATTCCTGTCTCCAGCGCTCCGCCAACCGCCGCTGCCCGACTCCGAGAAGAGGCGACTGCGCGAGCTGTCCAGGTTTGTTTCCTCCACCTATACGCCGTAAAATCTCTTCTCGCGCTTGCGATCCTGGATGCTGACCGTTAGCTATGCGCATCCAGGTACTATTGCACAATCCCCCGCCCAGCTGGCTTCCCTGAAGACCCGACCGCAACCCCAACACCCAGCGACGATGGCTCAGAGCCCAACCTCAATGTCGCGCGACTGTCGTCCGATATTACCCTGACGGCCCTGACCCAGCTCGGTGTATACAAGTTCGGATGCATGCGGTCCTATGTCTCGCTCATTGACGGCCAGAACCAGCATATCGTCTCCGAAGCGACTGGATCCATCTCTCTGCGCGATAGGGCCAAACACGAGCCCAACGATGGCTTGTATCTGGGTGTTACCACCCTAGACCTGGTGTTTGGGGTTTGTCCTCACGCCGTCAAGCTGTTTTCAGGCCATGATGTACCGCACCTGCAGAATACCGACAATGTCACCGCGAACAGCACCCGCTACATCGTGCGTGACTTCACCATCGAGGAATACTTCAAGGGCCGACCATACGTGACGGAATGGCCGTATTTCAGGTTTTATGCCGAAGTCCCGATCTACAGTCCATCTGGCCACATTCTGGGTAGCTACTGCGTGGTCGACAACAAGCCGCGCAGTGATTTCAGCGAGGAGGACGTCGCGGCCCTCCAGGAGGTATCCGATGCGATTGCACTACATCTTGAGAATGTGCGAACGGTTCATTTTCATCGGCGCTCTGACCGCCTCGTGAAGGGGTTGACGTCGTTTATCAAAGATCGGCCAGACGACCAGACTGTCCCCTTGACAGCTGCAAACCTACACAACACTCCTGTATCGCCTAAGCGTCAGTCAGAACTGTCGCAACCGGATCAGCTGCACCTTGGAGGACTGTCCCTGACCACCGATCCCGCTGGAGGGACCTCGCCCCTGTTTTCTAACCGTGATGGCGGGGACACCGATGCGACTTCGCTGTCCGTCGCGCTCCACGAGCCAGTGCCAGCAGGATCATCACCGTTGAAGAATGTCTTCGAAGCTGGTTCCCCGGGTGAATCGGGCCTTTTTCATAGCCAGATGAATGGATTTTCGAATGGAATGGGTACACCACCACTCGATGCACAGGACAACATCCCACTCTCAACCCGCATTGCGAATGTCTTCGCCCATGCCAGCTCAGTACTACAGAAATCAATGGACGTAGACGGTGTTTTATTTGTCGACGCTTCTTGGTCCAATTCTGGAATGTCAGTATACCAAGCGCTTTTGCCTGAACAATTGCTAACAGCAACAGTGTTCGATCAAAGACCGACCTGCTGGACTGGGAGCCTCTGCCCAAGAACGCGGACCCAAGAACGAAAAGTCAGTCTCCATATGTTCCCGCTGCTCAGCCAGATGAAAATCCCTGCGATGTTCTCGGCCTGGCGTCGAACGAGATTGGCTCTCAATATCCTATACCCGATTCGCTTCTTCGACAGTTGATCGCCGCCCTCCCGCAGGGTGGTGTTCTACATCCAGACGAAGACTCTCCAGATCCTTCGCTGCTGCCAAACCAACTGGTGAAGCATTTCCCCCAGGCGAAGTCGCTGCTATTCATCCCCTTGTGGGACTGGAACAAGGGCCAATGGCTTGCGGGCACATTTGTATGGACGAAGGACAACGATCAGGAACGCTCACTGGGCCTGGACGAACTGCACTATTTCAAAGTCTTCGGCGACTCGATTATTTCAGAGATTGCGCGACTGGATTGGTCCCAAAAGGAGAAATCCAAGTTCGACCTAATTTCTTCCATGAGCCATGAGCTTCGCTCACCATTGCATGGTATGCTCGCCAATGCGGAGCTCTTGTCTGAATCGGGTTTGCAGCCTGAACAGCGTGAAGCTATGAAGGCCCTCGAGACTTGTGGTATTATTCTGCTAGATACGATGAATAACTTGTATGTTTACCCATTATTCTGTGAAAGCCATTTCTGACAGTTGCAGGTTGGATTTTGCGAAGATCAATAACCTCGCCTCCCTCAACCAGGGCGCCTCGTCCATCACCGGTCTGGCCAGTACGTTTGAACTCGACGTACTGGTTGAGGAGGTCGTGGACAGTGTGGTTTCCGGACTGCGCCATGCTGCTACTTCGTCAACGTCAACGTCCACGCCGAGCTCCCTCCCCGCATCCGAGGCCTACGCATTCAAACGCGATCTCTCCATCGTCCTCCGATTTGAAACCCGCGACCAATGGAAGATAAACTCCATGACTGGCGCCTGGCGCCGGATCGTCATGAACATCCTGGGCAACGCGCTCAGATATACCGACACGGGTTTCGTTGAAGTTTTTGCATCGTTGCTGCCCCCATCAAGTGATTCAGGGTCTGCCGTTGCCCACCTTCGCTTCGTTGATAGTGGTTCTGGAATGTCACAGGAGTTCCTGAGGAACAAGTTGTTCTCGCCTTTCGCGCAGGAGGATGCGTTGTCGGAAGGCGCTGGTCTGGGCCTGAGTATCGTGAAGCAACTTGTATCTTTCCTCAATGGATCCATAGACGTGAAGAGTGAACTCGGAGTTGGTACGCAGGTGGATGTATATATTCCTGTTCAGCCTGTGCCAGTATCTGCCAACGGATCCGTCGTCACGGTTGAAGCAGCTGCTGATATGGAATCCCCCAAAACCTCGTTCTCCCTGGTTGGCTTTGGGGCGTATCCGAAGCTTTCCGAGGAGCCGACTGGCACCTTGAGTCCCGTTGCAAAACGGAACATTTGTTTGCAGAGCTTCTTCTCCAACTTGGTTGCAGACCAGCCTTCCTGGAGTGTATCACAGTCGGAATCACTGGAACAGGCGGATGGTGATATCGCGATCATCGAAGAGAGCGCGGTGAAACAACTCTACGACGACGAGTCTTTGCGCCGTCGTGTTGAGGCGAAACAGACGAAATTTGTCTGTCTTTGCGATGGCTTGCCTCCAGTAAAAAGAAATGAGTTTGTCGGTCGAGCGGAGGTGGTTCGGCTATACCAACCGTGAGTAGCCCTAGTATCCTTTTATTGAATTATCATACAAGTGCTAACACATTCTAGATTATCGCCGCGAAAAGTCTTGCAAATTCTCAAATCTGTTGCACATACGAAACCCCGGTCTTCGGCGATTGAGCCTTGTCCGCAAAGTGCACCGATGCCTTCTCTTGCTACGAACAGTTCAGGAGATAATGCTCCAGATATTCCCGGCCCAGAGCCCAGAGACGGCTTCTTTGTGCTTATAGTTGACGACAACGACTTGAATGTACAGGTAGGAGCATCACCCCGATATAGATATGCAGTATGCTAATGAATGTAGGTCCTCGCGAAACTCATGTCCAAACTCGGCCATCAATACACCACAGCTACAAACGGGCTTATCGCCCTGAATAAATATAAGGAATCACCCTCCACTATTAAGGTGATTCTCATGGGTTCGTACTCCGACCTTACTATTCACCGACTCATGCTAACCCAAGCCAACAGACGTCTCGATGCCCGTAATGGACGGAATAGACGCCACGAAGAGCATTCGTTCCTTCGAACACGAACACTCGTTGCCTCCCGTCAAAGTATTCGCCGTGACGGGGATCGCATCCGCCGCGATGCAGCAGGAGGCACTTAGAGCTGGTGTTGATGAATACCTCGTCAAACCGCTATCCCTGCACCAACTTGGGAGACTCATCAAAGTCCACATGTAACGGGCCATGATAGAGATCCCGTCCCTGTATATAGAATCTACGTATATATATGTTCTGTCGAGATGCCGCTATGATCTATGCAATAAACACTATACCACTTGTGCACAGGTTTCTCTGACGTAGACTATACGCGTGAGCGCAGAATTAAACCATTGGTTGCTTTAAGTAACTCCACCGCATTGCGTTATTTGCGAGACGGCAGAGTATATTGGATGCTGATATAGGGCTTCGGATTGCATGCCGACCACGCGAGTCAGACCTGCCCGGCACAGCGGCCAAGTGAGATTGCTCTTGACAGCAAAAAGACGAGGCTACACCGTAATGAGATGATGCATTGTTTAGCTCGTTTAGAATCGAGACGGCTCGTATCAAGAGGTCGGAATAGGGGATAGACATTTCCGTGTCCGACATGGCGAAATACCGAAGGCAACTATATGCGAGGATAGACTGTGATCAGCAGCTGACGTTATAATTAAGCTTCTATCTCCAGGTGTTATTCAGGCACAATTCAAGCCAGAAACGTTACGCGGTTGCTGAGTTGTAGTCTATCTGGACCGCAGCGGCATTGACATTTAAACAATCACCACCATGGGGCAATAGGACAGTAAGATGTAGTTACCCCACAGACTGAAAGGCATGAATGTGTAGATTCCCCGTGCTCGGTGCATTCGATCAAGCTCTTCTGGCCCCGCCGTATATCCTCGGGTATTGTGGTTCGCAACGCCACGGCATCGCTACTCAATGCCCCTTTCGTAGCGATGGGACAGGAGAATGACAGCCCCAACGCTATCGGGGCGGCACGATGAAGGAATCGTCGCTAAGGAAGATGGATGAACGGTTGAGCGTTAGCTGCCCGTGCACGTCCTCGCTCTACCAGGCCGTTGAGCGAGCTGACAAGCCGCGCACACTGTCAAAGAGACAAACCCTGTGAGAGACCCATATCGCATCTGGTGCTGCAGTGCCGACCTGCGGAATCCTGCCGACCTCTTGATGGTTATGGTTTGATAGTATGCTGCATCCTGCAGAGACCCGCGGGTTGATCCTGAAGGGGGCTGATGCGAAGACGCCACTGGGGGGCCTGGCCCTAATTTCGTTTATTCAGAGCAAAAGCAGCCAGCCATTCTAGCTTGTAATTGGACAGATAAGCAGCTCAGATCAAGCAAGCTTTGCGTCGGCGTCGTCGATCGTCCCAGATTAGGGCATCGCCGTATCCTCAACGTTTGTTGGTCGAGAGCGATGGATAGCTGGAACCACGTGTGATGCAGTTCTCGTCCCAGTCTCTTCTCCCTGAGTGCTGATGAGTCTGCAGAAATGGCCCCCATAAATAATTTACCATCTTGTCCGGCTTGATGGCTGAGACTTTAGTGCTGCATGGCGCACGCGCCGTCTCCAATCCCCACCGTGCCAATCCTTAGTGCTGGCTACTGATGGCACAATGACAATGTGAGCATGATTGACGATTACCTCGAGCCTCTAGAACAGCGGTCACTGGCCACTGCGCATAGCTGCTTAGCACGGCTGAAGATATCGCGCCTCGGGATGGCTGATCCCCCAATCTCTGACCAGGAGATTGTAAACAACAAAAGGGGCCGATGAGCGGATCCTTTGGGGGCGAAACGCGATATTGAGAGCCTACAGGTTACAGTTTACAGTTAACACACCGGCGTCGAGGCCATGAGGCGATGCAGCGAGCACGATACCAAGGTAGCCGCGCAGCCAGAGCCGACAAACTCGCCGTTTCCAGTTAGATTAGGCTGAAGATTATCATGCTTATGATTTATTTACGGCCTGTATTTACTCCGTCTGAGCCAATCAAGCTGTTGGGCAGGCACAGCGATGTTCGGTGAAATATTCCAGCTTCCTTCGGCTGATGTGGTATAGCTATCTGCTTTGCATACATTAGGCCCTGGCTCCCAGATGCTCAAAGGGCGCAATCTGCCTCATACTGTCTCATATTCCGGGTCATTCAACATGTCCAACATGTCCGAATCACAAGCCCCCAAGAAGAGAGCTGCCTGCGATCGCTGCCGCACCCAGAAGCTGCGATGCCTGCGAGTACCAGGCCATCCCACCGACTCGTGCATCCGATGCGTACGCTCGCAGATGGAATGCATCACCAGCTCGTCCAAGCGTCCTGGCCGTCCAAGGAACCCTGCAAAGCACCCCGATGCAGCTGCTTCGGCCGCCACCGAAACGAACCCTGCACTGCCCGCGGTGGATATACAGATACAGTCCCTCGATTCTGTTGACGACTGGTTCAACTTTGGCTCCCTGGAGACTGACTATGACATCTGTTCTGCTCCGTGGAACTCGGTGGATTCAGGGTTCCCTATGGAGGGCATCGCTACAGCACACTCCATATCTTCATTATCCACGCCTCCTCCTCTCGTCCCTTCCACCACGCCCACCTTTGTCAACACTGTGACTGCCGATACAAGCCTGGATGAGAAGTCTGCCCATGAGGCTGAGCAACAAGACGCAGAGATGCTGCAGCTGCAGCTCCTGGCTCCTCAGCCCTTTATCGGCAACTTCGACCACGGCCTGCGTCTTTCAATGCTGCAACGCGAGCTCTCCAAGCAACTATTCACACTGAACTCCATGCCCTGGGACCTGACTAGAGTCATGCGTTTAACCTGCCTGCACGACTTTGACCAGTCCAGCCCCGGCCATGGGGGTTCCAAATCAAATCCATTGGCAAGGATCGCCAAAACCTCAGCGGAGTTTGCACAGCTTCTCTGGTCTGTCCAAACCCCAATCGCAGGCGATGGGGGAAACAGCACATCGAAGAGTTCAAGTCCACTGTCTTCCATCCACCCACGTCTGAGCATGGCGGACCTGCTCACCATCCTGTCCTGCCACATGTTGACCATCTCCATCTATGATTCAATTTTCTCCCATTTCACCGAACAGGCCTCGCACAACCCGGGCGCCATCAACATCGTCCTGCAGTCAGCGCCGAAACTTTTCCTCGGGGGCATCGCGGTCCCGCCGCGGCTGGAGATGCTGAGCCACCTGCTCTACTGCGTTGCGAGCAGCCAGCTTCGGCCGATAGAAATGCTATTGGGCCTCCCCGATGAGTGCTGCGTTTCGCTGAAGCGAAATAGTGCCAACAAGGAAAAGCAAACAGGCCTGTTCAATGGGCAGAGTGGCCAGCTGCTGTTCTCCACCCTGATGCAAGTTGAGACGGAGAGGGCAAATGAAGAACGCGGTGGCTTGGGCGTAATCGAGTCGCTGAAGGAGAAGATACGGCGGATCCAGAGTCTCGAGTGACCATAATGTTGATAGGAATGTATTCACGAAACACGTAGCCGAATAGAAGCAATCACAGCAATACCTGCGCAGCAGACTTCTCCTCTCCCTCTCTCCCTCTCCTCCTCTCCCCCTCCTCTGTCCGATAGAGCTAAACTGGTGAAGCAAAGCCGTGACTTTGTGCCGATTTGCGCCTGAGTTATTTGCCTTTGCCTGCAGTGGGGGGCGTCGGATACTGACCGAGATATCGGCCATTCGCTGGCCCAATAGCCTTTGGCGCAAGAGTCTTCAGGAAGAACAAATCATGCAGCCCAAGCTCAGCTGAGACGCACCAACTCCAGCAAGCCTCAGCCTGGCGCCAACGACCTGTTGGGGCTAAGGAATCTTCGGGCATAAGCTTCGTTGGGAGCGGGTCATGCCCACGCAGGCGCTGCGAAAAGCTTTGCCCAGAGCGTCCGTACGTTGTTCCTCCTCAGGCTTGTGTGAATTACCGTATTTTTGGTTTGTTTTCGCTGTAAACTGAAGATTGAAGAATCATTCCTGCGGCTGCGCACTAGCGACGCTGGATTCTCACGATGGGGCGCGATCGCCCTGCTCAGAATGACCGATTGGCCTGCAGGACCGGGAATTTCGCTTCCTGCTGCACGCCCGTCACGCTACTCAGGATTAAGTTGTCGATTGCAAATTATTGGTGGGCATCATTTGCTTGTTCAGGCGGTGCTGTTGCTGGCAGTGCAGCAGCGCAAATCTAGGGCTTCCTCACAAGCAGTCTTTTCAACCCTCGCACAGCGCCTCTGCTTCATCGTGGCAAAGATGCTGGCTCCGAATGCGACGATGAATAACTCGTCAACTACGATAGAGCTGCAGAGTCGTCCGACCACCACGGACTCGCAGGCAGCGATCCTGGACGAACGTAATAGGACCGCGCCTGGCGAGAAGCTTCCAGAGGCCGAGAGCCCCCCAGCGGATCCTCCTGCTGAGGCTGAAGCGCCTGGGCAGGAGATTACTGGGATCAAGCTCTTTGGTATTCTGGCAAGCGTTACATTGTCTGCTTTTCTGATGCTCCTTGATGGCTCGATCATTGGCGTGGTAAGTTAGGCCGGTCGACCCTAGCTGGATCCAACTGATCGTGAGCTTCGTGGCAGGCTATACCCAATATTACAAGTCAATTCCATTCAATTCATGATGTAGGCTGGTACACTGCGGCATACCAGCTATCCAGGTAAGACTGGGCTCGGGCTCTACCTGAAACGGACACGACTGACATTGCCAGCGCCGCACTGCAGCCCCTGTCGGGCAAAATATACACTTCCTACAACACCAAAGTATGTACTCCAAGCTCCTGCCGATTCCTTCTAACAAGCAAAACTGCATAGTGGACGTACCTCATATTCTTCGGTCTGTTTGAACTAGGGTCGCTCATCTGCGGCGTCGCAAACTCCTCGTCTACCCTGATCGGAGGAAGAGCAGTAGCCGGTATTGGAAGCTCAGGTCTGCTCAATGGGGGAATGACAATAATTGCAGGCGCTGTCCCCTTGGAAAAGCGGCCTGGTGAGTCGTCCCTAGGCGCACGACATATTGTATTGGTGGCTAATTGAAATGTAGTCTACACTGGGGTCTATCTTGGAAGTACGCTGTACTGCGAACATTACCAAAGACGTTGCTAACATAGTGCAGTCTCCCAGCTCGGAATTGTCTGTGGACCTCTAATAGGAGGTGCTCTGACCGAGTATGCCACCTGGCGATGGTGTTTCTATATCAACCTGCCTGTCGGCGCCGTCACCGCGATCCTCCTCCTCTTCCTCCGCGTGCCTGAACTCACCGAAAAGCCTCCATTCTCACTTGACCTCGTGAAAAGAACAATCCCCGATCTCGATCTTATCGGGTTCACACTGTTCGCGCCTGCCGCAATCATGGCCTTACTGGCCCTTTACTATGGTGGCAACGAGTTTCCTTGGGACAGCTCCGTGGTAATAGGCCTGTTCGTCGGCGCTGGAGTAACCATCATTGTATTCGCATTCTGGGAGCGACGTATGGGTGATCGAGCGATGATTCCGCCATCGATGGTCAGTCACCATATCGTGTACACCAGTGCCATCAACGGCGCAACCCTCGTGGCCTCCATCCTCGTGGCCGCGCAGTACCTGCCCATCTACTTCCAGGGTGTTCGGGGATATGGACCGGCTATGAGTGGAGTGAATACATTGCCAGGCATTCTTAGCCAGCTGCTCACAGTCATTGTGTCTGGGGGTCTGGTGCAGAAAATTGGATACTATCTACCCTTTGCAGCTGCTGGAAGCGCCATCGGGGCAGTCGGAAATGGCATCGTCACCATGTTTTCACCAACTACTCCGACGGCCAAGTGGATAGGCTATCAGATTGTGTTGGGGAGTGGTCGAGGTATTGGAATGCAGATGGTAAGAAGTGGCACCTCTATCCTACTACGAGGTGTATATTAACGTCTACCAGGGGATAATTGCCATCCAGAACCTGCTCCCGCCAGAGAAAATCCCCGTAGGAATTGCCTTTATGATATTCTGTCAGAACTTCGCGGGGGCCATCTTTGTCGTTGTGGGCGAAGTTATCTTCACGCAGCAGTTGGTGAAGCAAATTCTCTCCCACGCGCCGTCGGTCTCGCTTGAAGCTGCTCTTGCTGCTGGAGCGAGCTCAAGTTCCGTGCGCGCTCTGGTCCCGGAAGGGAGCCCTGAACTTGGGGGGGTACTGGTCGCCTTCTCGAATAGTGTTGACAAGGTGTTCTACCTGCTCATGGGTCTTTGCGTGGCTGGATTTATCGCTGCGTTCGGCATGGGCTGGGTTGATATCAGGAAGAACAAGAAGAAGCCAGAGCCAGAGACGGAGTCGGCCTGATGAGAACGCCTACATGCCCTAACCATTACTACTTTGGCAGTATATGCCATATCGGATTTTGACATTCCAGGGCGTTATGATTATATGGCTTCCGAGTCCATTCGAAATTTGGAATATTTCACTTGCTTTCGGGTTTTTATTTGGCCCAGTCCATAGAGTATAACGAGCTAGAAAAGTACTTAATACAGAAACTTAGAAAATATAGACCGAGAATAACGAGTTCATGGAAGCCAATTCAGCGCTGTTGTTAATGTGGTAGCTACATCTCGTACAGCCCCAACCAGGAAGATGAAAATATCAGTAGTCTTGGTTAAAGGGACCATAAAACACAAAATATTCGCAGAAAAGCATCGGTAGAACAGGCAATGATCATAGCCCGAAAATAGATTAAACAGCCAGAGGACCTCCGGTGGTCACATCGGAGGGTCTCTCCTGCAAGACCCCTTTCAACCCCTTTCACCTGGGCAGATCCCTCGATCCTTTTCCCTGGTGAGAATACTACAGAGACACAAGGACTTGCAAAGAGAACCAGTCAATTCACGATCCTTCAGGGGGTGGGCCATAATGCGCCAGGTTCGATAGCAACCACTCGGATGGACTCATAGAAGCAGCTAGTGACCGAGTTTGCACGATGCAGTGGCAGTTCATTGTAAGCGAAGTTTTCCTTCGTGTCTAATCTAGGCGTATTGTGTATTCCCGATGGTGGCTGTAGTCGGGGTATAACAATATACCGGCTGTGGCTGTGGCAAGTAAATACCGAAGCTATGGCACTCGGTCGATGCCACTGATAATCATTCGGCCTTTCTCTGATCGGCGGTTGTCAAGTAATAATTGATCCCGCCATAGAGACCTTCTCAGGATAGGTAATTACTGCTGTTGAAGCTACTGCCTGGCCCCCATTCCGGAGTAATACTGCGCAGAGGCGGGAGGAAGCAATACCGTAGACGATGCAGGTTCGCGCTCTAAGCCTTCAGCTGAAGCCGAACAAAAGCCGTATAGCTGTATCTTAAAAGCTGCATGGCTGCATGTGCTGCGTGACAGACTAGACAGGCCCAATAAATTCAACATTCGCGACCCCTTACGGTGCATACATATTACATTAATCAATTGAGACTTGTGCACCTCCCCTCGTTACATACATTTGCAAACCATGGCTAAGAGCACGACGATCAACGAGCCAATTGCCATTGTGGGCAGCGCCTGTCGCTTTGCTGGCGGTGCCTCGTCACCGTCAAAGCTGTGGGAGCTGCTCAACAGCCCTCGCGATGTCCGCAGCGACATCCCCACGAGCCGGTTTAATGCTGCCAGCTACTACCACCCAAATCCTGCATACCACGGGCACAGCAATATTCAACACTCCTATTTGCTGGAAGAAGATGTCGCCGCCTTTGACTCGGAGTTCTTCGGCATCAAGCCTGTGGAGGCCAAGGCGATTGACCCCCAACAACGGCTGTTGATGGAGACTGTCTATGAAGGTCTCGAGTCCGCTGGGCTCACGATTGACTCACTGAGGGGGAGCGATACTGCTGTCTACGTTGGGCTCATGTGCGGTGACTACGAGGCAAGCTTATTACGAGACAGTACGTGCCCTGGCCAGTGGGATCTTTAAGACTGTTATTGACGATTTGTAGTGAAAAGCGCCCCGGTTTACACGGCCACCGGTATTGGACGGAGTATCCTGTCCAACCGAGTCTCATATTTCTTCAACTGGCATGGTCCGTCCATGACCATCGACACTGCCTGTTCGTCCAGTCTTGTCGCAGTCCACCTGGCAGCGCAGGCCTTGAGATCTGGCGAATCTCGCGTGGCCCTTGCTTGCGGATCAAACCTGCTGCTGGGTCCTGAGAATTACATTATGGAAAGCAAGCTGAAGATGCTGTCTCCTGATGGTGAGTGATAGGGCCCTAGTATGACCAGTAACTAACGTCAATAGGCCGTAGTAAGATGTGGGACAAGGACGCCAATGGTTACGCGCGCGGTGACGGCGTGGCAGCCTGCATTCTCAAGACACTGAGCGCCGCCATCGAGGACGGAGACGACATCGAGTGCATCATCCGCGAGACAGGAGTGAACCAGGACGGAGCCACAACTGGAATCACGATGCCGAGCGCGACGGCTCAGCAGGCCCTGATCCGCAGCACATACGAGAAGGCGGGCCTGGATCTGACCAAGGCCAACGACCGACCCCAGTTCTTCGAGGCCCACGGAACAGGTACGCCGGCTGGAGACCCGATCGAGGCCGAGGCTATATCCAAGGCCTTCTTTGGAGAGGAATACGCCAGCAGGGTGGCCGATGAGCCGCTCTACGTCGGGTCTATCAAGACGATATTAGGGCACACCGAAGGGACTGCCGGTGTTGCAGCACTGCTGAAGGCGTCGCTGGCCCTCCAGAACTCGGTGGTGCCTCCTAACATGCTGTTAAATACGTTGAGTGATCGAGTCGCGCCGTTCACTCAGAATCTTGAGATTCTCAAGGCTCCCAAGGCATGGCCTGCAGTCGAAGACGGCCAGCCTCGACGAGCCAGTGTCAACAGCTTCGGATTCGGTGGCACCAACGCCCACGCCATTCTTGAGAGCTACGAGCCTCGTCGACACCTGGAAAACGGTATCACAGAAGCTCCTGTCCAGGTTACTCCGTTTGTATTCTCTGCTCTTTCCCGCCAGTCATTGCGCGATGCTCTGTCCGCGTACGCCGACTACATAGAGGCAAACCCAGTAATCAACCTGCGAGACCTGGCATACACTTTACAACAGCGTCGATCCCCCTTCCCCTACAGAGTGTCATTTGCGGCGCAATCGGCCGGTGACCTAGTCGCGAAGATCCGTGCTGAACTCGACAGTACCAAGGTCGAGGAACTGGGAGTGAGGCTGTCAGCGCCCTCTGATGGGAAGCGTCGCAAGGTCCTCGGTGTTTTCACCGGTCAGGGCGCTCAGTATGCTCGCATGGGGGCTGAGTTGATTGAGACCTCTGCAGCTGCTCGGAAGATTATCCAAGACCTGCAGACGCATCTCGAGCAGCTCCCAGAGGACCTCCGTCCAGACTTCTCCCTGGAAGCAGAACTACGTGCGGCGGCGGATTCCTCACGGGTCCTCACCGGTGCCTTTTCCTTCCTGTCTACAGTCGTGCAGCTTGTGCTCGTCGATTTGCTGAAGCTAGCCGGTGTGCAATTCGACGCCATCGTCGCGCACTCATCTGGAGAAATGGCCGCCGCGTACGCAGCTGGTCGACTGTCCGCACGCGACGCCATGTGCGTTGCCTACTTCCGAGGCCGGTTCGCATCCAAGATGGAGAGCCCCAACGGGCCTGACAAGAAGGGCGCCATGTTAGCAGCCGGGATGTCGCACGAGGACGCGCAGGCCCTGTGTGAAGACGAGATGTTCGCCGGGCGTGTCTGCGTCGCTGCCGTCAACTCTTCCTCCAGTGTGACCATCTCCGGTGACGAAGACGCCATTGACGAGTTCAAGATCATTCTCGATGACGAGAACAAGTTTAACAGGAAGCTGCGCGTTGACCGCGCCTATCACTCTAACCACGTCTCGCGTCGCCTTGCGGACTACGTTGCTCTTGTCAAGTCGGCTGGTGTCCAGGCCCTTGAGCCTGCTGAGGGCGCTCCTCTCTGGATATCGAGTGTCTATGGCCGTGAGGTGACGGCTGACATGGGACTCAACGATGAATACTGGGGTGCCAGTGTGGCCAGATCGGTGCAGTTCTACCAGGCTCTCAAGATTATCCTCGAGAACGACGAGTACCAGGCTGCCATCGAGGTTGGGCCTCACCCTGCGCTGAAGGGCCCAGCAAGCCAGACCATCCAGGAGCTGGGCAAGTCTATTCCATACTACGGAGTCCTGAGTCGTGGCGCAGACGCCACTGTGGCCTTCGCATCGAGTCTCGGATCGCTGTGGTGTCGTCTTGGAGGCGAGCAGCTCGACTTGACTGGATATGAGAAGACAATCAACAACATCGAGTCCCCCCTGCGCGTCCTGAAGGGCCTGCCGTGCTATCAGTGGAGCCACGAGGGCTCGTACTGGCACGAGTCCCGGGCATCGAAGAAGCACAAAGCCCAGATCCAGCCCTTCAACGAGCTATTGGGAACTATGATGCCGGATAGCGCAGCGCATCATCTCAGCTGGGGCCATCTACTCCGGGCGAGCGAGATCGAGTGGGCTTCAGGCCATCAGGTCCAGAGCCAGACCGTCTTCCCTGCTGCCGGATACATCTGCACTGCATTTGAAGGTGCTCGTGTACTTGCAGCAGACCGCGATGTCCGCCTGTTTGAGCTCAGGGACTTCGTCATTCACCAGGCTCTGACATTCAGCCACGATGACTCTGGGATAGAAGTGCAGGCCTCCATTTCGGACATCCAGCGCAGCGACGACCGCATCCGAGCCAAGTTCACATACTCGGCCAGTCTGGGCGAGGAAGACCTTGACCTCGTCGCTGAAGCAGAGCTGCATATCGTATTTGGTGCGTCTTCAGAAAGAACACTCCCCCAGCGCGCATCCAAACCGCCGCATATGATTTCCGTGGACAACGAGCGGTTCTACACTTTCCTGGCTACTCTGGGTTACGGTTTCGAGGGGCCGTTCAAGTCCCTGCACACTCTCCGAAGGAAGCTCGGGTCAAGCATGTGCGCTGTCAATTCGGTTTCGCGTGAGGATACATTTGGAAACCCTCTGCTGGTGCACCCGGCCGAGTTGGATGGTGGCATACAATCACTTATCCTTGCCTACAGCTACCCAGACGACGACCAGCTCTTGAACATGCATCTGCCGACGAGCATGAAGAGTATCCGCGTTAACCCAACGCTTTGCCAGTCCATGACCGACATCTCAGTCGACTCGAGACTGGGCAGAAACAGGTCCGCTGGCTTCTCAGGAGACGTCAGTCTTTACACGAATGACTCTGCGTGCGCCGCGATTCAAATGCAGGGCGTCGAGCTGAAGCCTCTCGGTGCCCTCACGGCAAAGGATGACCGCAAGGTCTTCTCGAAGTACGAATGGGTCAAGAACAAGCTCGACGGCGATCTGGCAGCGTGCGATACCACTGTCACCAAGCACCACCAGGACGTCCTCGAGGGATTGGAGCGTATCTCAACATTCTACCTCAACAAGCTTGATGCAGAGGTTCCTGCAGACTCTCCATTGAGAAAGGAAGGCCCGCATAGTCACTACCTGAACTACGCCCACCACATTGTCGAATTGATCCAGAACGAAGAGCACAAGGTGGCCAAGAAGGAATGGCTGGCTGATTCACTGGAGGACCTACACCAGGCCACTGGCCATCTCTCTGACCTGATTGACTATGACATGATGCATCTTGTCGGACAGCAGATGCCGCGTGTACTCCGGGGAGAGACCAACATGCTCGAGGAAATGCGTGTCAGCAACATCCTGGACAACTACTACAAGGGCGCCTTTGGCTCCCGCGAGGCTGGTCTGTGGATTGGCAAGATCATCTCGCAGCTCGCGGAGCGCTATCCTCACCTCAACATCCTGGAGGTGGGTGCGGGCACAGGCGGTGCTACGACGAGGGTGCTGCAGGGCCTGAGCAACAAGTTCCTGTCGTACACCTTCACCGACGTCTCCAGTGGTTTCTTCGAAGGCGCCGCCGAGATGTTCTCCGAGCACAAGGACCGCATGGTCTTCAAGACATTCGACTGCGGCCAGGATCCTGTCAGCCAGGGCTACGCAGAGGGAACATGCGATGTCGTCGTTGCATTCCTTGTCATCCACGCAACGCCCGATCTGGAGCTCACAATGAGAAACATCCGCAAGCTGCTGAAACCCGGTGGGTTCCTGATCGTCGGAGAGGGAACCAACAACGGCCAGCCCTGTGGCAGCGCTGGATTCATCTTTGGGTCTCTTCCTGGTTGGTGGCTGGGTGCGGACTCAGGCCGTCCTCTCTCGCCTTTCGTGTCTTACTCTGAATGGGAGAGACTGCTCAAGGGTAGTGGATTCTCTGGCATTGACTCTACTGCCCCCCAGGCCTTCCAGGATATCTTGGGCATGACCGTCTTTGCTGCTCAGGCTGTTGATGACAGGGTCAACTTGCTGCGAGAGCCATTGGGCCCAAGCGCAGCAGCCATCGAGAACCGTATCAAGGAGCTGGTCGTTGTCGGAGGCAGTACAGACAAGACCCGTACTCTGGTCGCTTCGATCACGGACCAGCTCAAAGGCAGCTCTGCCAATACCCACACCTTCGAGACGTTGACGGCAGTGGACTTCAGGCTCGTCGACGGCGACGCGACAGTGGTCTGCCTCTCTGAACTAGACAAGCCCGTCTTCCAGGACCTGACCCCCGAGGAATGGATGGCCTTCAAGACGCTCTTCTCGTGCCCTACGAAGCTGTTCTGGGTTACCAGTGGCAGACTGTCGGAAGAGCCCTTCTCCAACATGACTGTTGGGTTTGCACGTACCGCAGTGTTTGAAACCCCTGCTCTACGCTTCCAGAACGTCGATATTACAGACCTGGCAGCCCTGAATCCCCAGGACATTGTCGAGAAGGTCCTCCGCTTCCACACAGCCTCTAGTGAAGTGGCGCCCGACACGAAGCCATACGCATGGCCCCTGGAGCCGGAGATTCTAATTGACGCCGAGGGACAAGAGCTAGTGCCCCGACTGCGACACATCGCTGCGAGAAACGACAGATATAACTCAGCTCGCCGCCCGATCACAAATGATACCGACATAACAGCCTCCCCTGCGGCCCTGCAGCTCGACGGCGAGGGGTGGAAGCTGAAAGAGCTATCGAGATGGGCTATCCCAGAAGAGACCGCGTCCGAGATCAGGCTGGAAGTCACTCATACTGTCTTGTCTGCTCTTCGGACGTCGTATGGCCATCAGTTCCTTGTCTTTGGAACTGAGACTCAGAGCCAGACGCGGTATATGGCTCTGGTTCCGGCTCTCCTCTCCGTCGTCAACGTGCCCAAGGAGTCTGCCATCCCGCTGCCGTCGTCGACTGCCAACGACTCTGAGATCCTCACATCTCTTGCTGCCGGCCTCATTTCTATGGCGGTTGTTGATCCTCTGGTACCGGGTGATACACTGGTCGTGCACAACGCGACAGAGCTCCTTGCCCATACAATTTCAACCTTTGCTGCGAGCAAGAACCTGCGCACTATCTTCGTGGCAGACTGCTCTCGCACGGATGTCCCTGAGTCATGGATCAAGCTTGAGCCTTATATGACCCAGTCTGAGATTGCTGATATACTGCCTGCCAACACGGCCTCCTTCGTGGATTTCTCCATCCAGGCATCAGACAATACCGCGGCCATTGTATCCAGTCTGCCGGTGCACTGCCGCAAAGAGAATGTGTCTACTCTATACTCTCCTCTCGGTTGGCAAAGCGTTTCCTCCGTGGCTGCTCCTGAGCTGGGTAAGTTGGTTCAACGCGCCTGGTTTTACGCACAGCAGACACTCTCTTCAGTTCAAAAGGCCGTTGCTTCGCATACCGTTAGCATTACCGATCTGCTAGAGGGGTCGAACCCTGAAAACCCCGCAACTGTCATTGACTGGACCGTCTCGAAGACTCACCCTGTTCATGTCAGTCGCCTTGACTCGGCCGCCTTCTTCAAGGGCGACAAGACCTACTGGCTGTGCGGTCTATCCGGGGCTCTGGGCGTGTCTCTCGTCGACTGGATGATCGAAAGAGGAGCGAAATGCCTCGTCCTGACCAGTCGTAACCCGAATATCTCCCCCGACTGGATTGCAGCACACAAGCGCAACGGCGTCACCGTGACCATTGTGCCCTGCGACGTGACCAACGAGCCAGCCCTTCGCGCAGCCCACAACTTCATCTGCGAGACAATGCCGCCGATCGTGGGTGTGCTCAATGGAGCCATGGTGCTGAGAGATGTATCGATCCGAAACATGTCGTTCGAGCTGATGAGCGATGTGTTCCGGCCCAAGGTGTACGGGAGTATCCATCTAGACCGCATCTTCGCGGACGTGCCACTCGACTTCTTCATCCTGTTCTCTTCGATCAACTGCGTAATTGGAAACCTGGGGCAGGCGAACTACGCCGCGGCAAATACCTTCATGTGCAGTCTTGCAGCGCAACGCCGAAAGCGCGGTCTGGCAGCCACTGCCCTGAATGTCGGAGCCATCATCGGAGCAGGCTACATGGAGAGAGAATCAAGCAAGGCCCTTGACTTGACGGTATCCAAGATGGCCTTGATGCATCTGTCCGAGCAGGACTACCACCAGCTGTTCGCAGAGGGCATTGATTCTGGCCGACCTGGCTCTGGCGACGAGGCTGAACTCACGACTGGTCTGCTGGATATCCCTGCAGCAGCGGACAACGAAAACACGCCCAAGTGGCACTCGAACCCGGCATTCCTGGACTTCATCGTCCACCAGGTGGAGAACAACGGGGCCAATGATGGGAATGAGGTGATGGCATCTGTCCAGGACCAACTTGCAGGGTGCAGGACTCGCAGCGACGTCCTTGCAGTAGTGAAGGGTAAGTAAAGCAATCTAGCCCTAACATCCAGTAACATCCAGTACTAACTGCAACAGCCCGATTCGCAATGCAGCTGCGCAACGTACTGCAAATGACCACCGCGGACGAGGACCTGATGGCCTTGAGAAGCCGCGACATCGGCCTCGACTCGTTGATCTCGGTCGATATTCGCTCTTGGTTCCTCAAGAACTTTGAGGTCAGCGTGCCGGTGCTTAAAATCATGGGCAATGATACCATGGCTGAGCTGGCAGACCTGGTGGCTGAACAGGCGCCCGCATCGCTGCTCCCAGGGCTTGCTGGGGATGATGCCTCTCCTGAAGCACCAGCAACGGCCTCTGCTCAGGATCTACCGACTGTTGTCGTCCACAACGACGAAACAGGTTCCTCGTCTGCGGACTCCGATAATGATGCCACGCCAGCTGAATCCAGGGGTGGTTCGACCGGGTACACCACACCAACATCCGTCGAGGCCCCTGTGCTCAAGGGCCCTGTGAGTATTGACTGGAGCAAGGAGGTCACTCTGCCCAAGGCAGTCAGTATCCCAAGTGATATAACTCCGGCGGCAAGGCCACAGACCATTGTTCTCACCGGAGTCAGCGGGTTGCTGGGCCGCAGCCTCGTATCAAACCTGCTGGACGACCCGGCAGTCGTCAAGATTATCTGCATCGCCGTCCGCCGTCTAGACGAGCGTCTGCAGTCCAAAGAGCTCCCGGTCAATAACCGCATTGAATACTACGCTGGTGACCTTGAGCACCCCCGTCTAGGCCTGTCCGTCAGCGACGCAGCCAACATCTTCAGCCGCGCAGACGCCGTAATCCACAACGGCGCCGACACTTCGCATCTCAAGTTCTACCCCGAGATCAAAGCCGCAAATACCGGGTCCACCAGTGAATTGATTTCGCTCTGCATGGCACGCAGAATCCCCATCCACTACCTCTCAACCGTTGGCGTCGCGCTGTTCGGAAACCACGAGTCCTTCCCACAGGTCTCTGCTGCCGCGGACCAGCCTCCCACAGACGGATCCCATGGCTACGTCGCTGCAAAATGGGCTAGCGAGCGTCTTCTCGAAGAACTGCACAAACAGCACGGAGTCAATGTCTGGATCCACCGCCCATCCACGATTATCCGCGAGGGTGCCGACGCAGCCAACACGGCCGCCCAGACCGACTGGATGAACGCACTCATGGCGTACATGCGCAAGACGCAAGCCGTTCCAGTATTCAAGAACCTGCGGGGCGCACTCGACTTTGTGTATGTTAAGAATGCGACGGACAGCATTCTCACGGCCGTGCTGCAGAATAAGGCGTCCGCGCCGACGTATACCCACCAGGTTGGCGATATTGTGCTCCCGCTGGATAATCTGAAGGAGTTTGTCGCAAGGGATACGGGGGCAGCCAAGGTTGATGAGCTTCCAGTTGAGCAGTGGTCGGCGAGAGCTGTGTCTGTGGGATTGAACCGTGGAGTGGCCGCCTTGATTGATTCTATGGATGACCCTGGCCAGCCTCATTATCCTCGCATGCTGCGTCAGTAGGTTTGTTCTCTAATTGTAACTTCGCCCTAATCTTCATGGTTTTTTATTGTGTTTAGCGTTATTAGTATGCCATTGGCTGTTCGGATTCTTTCTACATTCCCAGATAGCTCATTAAATATGTATCCATATCCGTCTGTGACTTTATTCCTCGTGGAGCAATACTGGCCATGTAGATCCTATACACCTATAAAACATCCATTACCTCATCCAGGGAAACAGCCATTAACTCTCACTCTCACTGGGTGAAGCGAAACTCGGACCTCCGCTTGTTGTCTCGGCACGGCCAAGGACGTACACGATCAGGCTAAACGAGTCGCCCAGTCTGGGGATAATTCCTGTATCTGCCAAGCGCTGACTCGTGTAGACTCACTCATATTGGTGGGAATCGTTGAGAATCATCAAACCCTGATACGCTGTCTTTACCCGACTTCGCCGCTTAAATCCCTGCCTGTATGAACATCGGGCAATACAAGATGGAGTCGCGTTTATTGATGGAGAAACATAATAGCACGCGGGCTTCCAAGACACATTTTAGCCTCATTATCCTCCTCTACGGCCGTAGAGGTACCCACCGGGGTAAATAAAAGTCACTCTCGCGAACAGGTGTATATAATCATAATATTTGGGAGATATCACGCCCATGACAGGGGAAGCTACCTTTACCTTGCGATATAATTGAATATCACAGGCGTGATCTGAAACAGAATGATCCCAAATATTTATGGCATTATTCTTGCCTTTATAGCCCTAACACTGGCTCACCCTGGGCATCCCAGCTTCCCAAAGCGTCCATCCATCCATCCAGATCCTCTTCAACCATACAAGGCAATTCCACTGCACTCACGGCGCAACCCACACAAAGTATGCCGCGTCAAACCGGGTCGTAAAGGAAGCGATGACGCGGACAGAATCCGGGACGCACTGCACAAGTGCAACAACGGAGGAACGGTTGTCCTGGACAAAGACTACACCATCTGCAGTCCACTCGACCTACGCTTCTTGAAGCACGTCGATATCGCATTAACAGGTAAAGTGGAGTTCTGTACCGAGTTGGACTTTTGGCAACAGAACTTGTTCGAGTTCCACTTCCAGGATGCTTCTTCATGGTGGGTTTGGGGAGGAGAGGACGTCCACCTCTATGGGGCTGGCACTGGTGTGATCCATGGGAATGGACAGGCTTGGTATGATGCCTTCGCTGCTAACTCTAGTATAAGGCGCCCGCTTCTGTTGGTAGCTGATGGGTGGCATGGGGGATCCATCACGGGTTTGAAGATGCGACATTCGCCAAATGTGAGTAGCCCTTAAAGACTAGACAGGAGGCTAACAGAGCAGTGGCACAACTTAATCGCCAACAGCTCCGACATCCTAATCTCCGACATGGATCTGTTCTCACGGTCATCCTCTGAAAACGCCGCCGGCAATCTCGACGGCTGGGATACATTCCGGTCCGACAATATCGTTATCCAGAATTCAGTGATAGACCACGACGACGACTGCGTCTCGTTCAAGCCAAACAGCACCAACATCATCGTCCAGGGTCTGCATTGCAATGGATCCCACGGTATCTCTGTCGGGTCTCTCGGAAACTACCCTTACCAATATGACATCGTCTCCGACCTGTACATCTATAACAACACAATGGCGAACACGACAACTGCAGCCCGGCTCAAGGTCTGGCCTGGAGAAGACGCCATTAAAACAGGGGACCCTCCATGGGTCGGAGGTGGTGGAAAGGGCTACGTGCGCAATGTTACCTACGACACTATGATCAACGATAACAACAACCTCGCTATCCAGATCGATCAGTGCTACGGAGCTATCAATGCCAGCGAATGCTTGGACCACCCGTCTGGCGTGATATTGACGGACGTCGTTTTTAAGAATATATGGGGCACAGCTAATGGTGCCGACGACCCTGTTGCTGGGCAGCTTATATGTGGTTCTGAAGATGTAAATCGCCCGACCCTCTGTATTTGGATTTACTAACGTGTCAGTCTTGCGATAATATTCGGGCCGAGAATGTCACCCTGAAGAATCCCAGTGGGCAGCCTCCACAGTGGAAGTGTAGGTACATGGATGAGGAGCTGTTGGATCTTGGTGGAGTTGGATGTATCCCAGCGTGAGCAAAGATGGCCGTGCTGAGAGAGATACTACCTTTTCACGTGTTAGGACAATTATCATATTTATTGCATAATGGCGAATGTGCATCATTATATGCCATCGGATATAGTAGAGAGAGAGCCAACATCTGCGACTTCCTGTGTGCTGCTATCCGACACAGTACTAATCCCGGGACAGGAGTAACCGATGTAGTAGGGCCTCATAACAAGTAAGCTATACATTTAGGAATATAGAAGATTATCGGGAATGATTTGGGACCAGAATACCCGAATAATTCTCGTGTGGGATGGTTGGTACTGGTGGCAATGGATGAAGTCATCCACACCTCAGCGTAAGATAAAAGCAGCAGTCATCAACCTGACAACCCAAGATATCTTTCATTTGCATTGAAAATACCGAAAATGGCAGAGGAATCCTTGAAATCCACAAAATATCTCAAGCACGAGGAGAGGCGTTCGCAGTTGCCAGACGACCTGCAACGCCTCGTTGACGAGGAAGAAAGCTACCGTTTTGGGTCTGGAGACTTTGAGAATTCGTGGACATCCACGTAGGTAAACGGAATAAGTGTGTTTTGAATGCATGTTTAACCGATTGCACAGAAAGATCAAAGACGACGAAGAAAAGGCTCGTACGAATCCAATGGGTACAGACGATAGAGAAGGACAGGAAAGGGCAGGCAAAACCGAGTACAAAACGGTGTAGAGCAGTTCCATGACTGCCAGTGTTGTTTTCCCCGAATGAAATGTGTATGTACTTTCTACAGAAGCGGTTGATATAGCTACATGTAGTGTTAATCCTTCATGACTTGGCTAATAGCGTGCGCGACGTACTGCACATTCCCATCATTCAAGCCACAGATACTGAGCCGCCCAGATGGTAACAGATAGACATGGAACTCGTCCCTCAATCTCGCAACATGGTCTTTACCCATGCCAGTATAACTAAACATACCAATCTGCCTCTCAACATACGACCAATCCTTCCCCGTCTCCTTCTCCAACCTTTGCCTCAGCTCCCGTCTCATCCTGCGAATGCGCGAGCTCATGGTATCCAAATCCGCTTCCCACTGAGCTCGTAGTTCTGAATACCCAAGGACAATCTCAACAATACTCGCCCCAAACCGTGGCGGGTTTGAGTATTCCGCGCGTGCAATGGCCATAAGTTCACCACGCGCTCCCTGCGCCGACAGATGCAGCGGAACAACTAGATGCAACGCGCCAACACGCTCACCATACAATCCAAAATTCTTCGAAAACGACTGGGCTGCACAAAGACCGGGATGGGTGTTGGAGGCTAACACCATCTTTGTAAACTGGCGAACCGCCCATGCATCCTCGTCGACGTCCCCAGTCGCGAAGCCCTGATAGGCACTGTCGAAAACGGCAAACAATCTCTTTTCGCACATTAAATCTGCGACCTGTACCCACTGGGACTTTGTCAAGTCCACCCCAGTAGGATTATGTGCACAGGCCTGCAAGACGACGACGTCGTTTGGCTCGGCGCGACTTAGGGCAGCTAGCATACCCTCCATATCAACCTCCTTTATGGCAGGGGAGTAGTATGGATACTCAGTAACCTCTACACCAGCCATCTCCCAAATGGAGCGGTGATTGATCCATGTGGGGGAAGGGATGAATACGCGCTTTGGCTGCAGGTGGCGGGCCAGGAATGCAGCGGCAAGATGGTTTGCCCCTGTGCCGGAGACTGTTTGTATTGAGGCAATATTGGTAGTCAGTCTGGAGGTCAGAGGTCCGAAGATGAGATCTTTTGCTAAGTTGAGGAACCTGGGTGATCCTGCTATCCCTAGGTATTCGTGGGTGGCTTCGCTAAGATGGGATTTTGCCTGGAATGACTGTTAGTCTTGCTTATGTAGATTATATGGACAGGAATATTGAAATTCAATATACTTTACCTTTTGTACACTCGGCAGGACCCATGGCTTCCCATTTTCGTCGCGATATGCACCGGCGACGAGAGATACTTTGTGCGGGTGAGGGTCTGCCTCAAACTCGGCCATTAGCCCGAACGCAGTGTCCGGTGGTGGAATTTGTAGATTGCGATACTGCCGTTCCATTGTGAAGCCGGTCTTGACTGCGATTGAAGGTGATTTAGCTTTAAGTTGCTGTACTGATATCCGGGCACGCGGTGGAATAAGGACTGCTCGTAGAGACGGACTGGTCGACTAAATGCTTAGCCGCCACCAGATGTTTGGCATGAGTCAACCGGAGAATAGCCTGTTATCCATTGAGGAATGTATTCATATGAATGTGGTGCCCATCGGCGTATTAGATGTTTTCACCGAAGTCTCTCAACGGCATTGTGGCCACGTCTCGCCGAGCATAAGGATATCAAACGTACATATACCGTAGGAGTGAGGGAAATACACTTCTATTTTGCCATTCTACCTTGCGCGTATACCTTTAAAGACAGTCACAATGAGCCAGTCTACGATTCTAGAGCGCCTGTCTGCGCTCGACACCAACACTATATCGGATGCCCTCGATTTCCTGCACCTTAAAGGCGCCACCTACGGACTACAACCGTTATGGGACTGCCCCAAGATCGTTGGCCGGGCAAACACAATAAAAGTCGGCGCTAAGCAGGAGGGTACCGCTCCAACAACCCATCTCATTACACCTGTCATAGATGCCATAACAACAAACGACCGCATTCTGGTTATTGCTGGTGGCACTGAGGGAATCTCCTGCTGGGGGGACATCATCGCCAATGCTTCGCAAATGAAGCATATTCGCGGGACGGTTATTGATGGCGTGAGTCGTGACATCGACGGGAGTCGCGATATTGGTTATCCGGTCTATGGCCTGGGCGTGACGATGATCAGCGCGCGCAGTCGGCTCGTGCAGTTGGACTCTGGGACACCGCTGCAGGTGCGAGGCGTCACAGTTAATCAAGACGACTACGTGATTGCTGATAGGTGCGGGACTGTCTTCGTCCCAGCCGAGCGTATCGAGGACGTCGTGGAATCGGCAGAGCGTATTGACCATCGTCAGACCCTGATGGTGAAGGATGTTCGATCAGGCAAGGCTGTATCTGAGGTGATGCACGATACTAAGTTTGAGGCCATTCATAACCCAAAAGTATCGACATGTGCCCCAGCATCAAGACCTAGGAACCCCAGAGAAGCGTCGCCCGAGGATCAAGAGCTATCTTCCCTATTCGCCAGCTCAGATACACCTGCTGTTTCCGACGCACTGGATAAACTCGGTATTCCAGGACAGGCGCTCAATATCATGCCTTTGACCAACTACAGCAAAGTGACTGTCGGACCGGCCTTCACAGTCCGATACGTCCCGGCCAGCAACCCTCCAGGCAGCGTGGGTGATTTCATCGACGATGTCGCTGTGGGTGATGTTATAGTCATCGACAATGGCGGCCGCACTGACTGTACAGTCTGGGGCGATATCATGACCCAGTATGCCGGCCTACGCGGTATTGCAGGGACGGTCATTGACGGGGTCTGCCGCGACGTGAACCGCGCAATCGGGGATGAATACCCGATCTTCAGCGCGGGTCGATGGATGCGAACTGGCAAGGATCGAGTTCAGGTCGGGGGTATTAATGAAGCCGTTGGTATTGGGAAGGTCCATGTCCAGCCGCGCGATATCGTCGTTGCCGATGCCAATGGAGTGGTCATTGTTCCCAGGGGACGAGCGCGCGAGGTTGCTGAAGTCGCGGCTGAAGTTGAGCAGAGTGAAGAGAGTATCAGAGAGTTAATTGCTAGCGGTGCATCGATTGCTGAGGCGAGAGAGAAGCTTGGTTACCACACTCTGCAGCGCAAGGCCTGAGCTTATCGAACCATGTATGTGCTAGTCAAGATGTGTAGCCTGCAAGGATAACAAATCATTTTCTCCCCTACTCGATATAAAGTAGACGACGTTAAGTACAATGCTAGGATGGTTTGTCTTCATGACCGCGCAACCTGAAGCTCAGCCCTGTACCAGTTCTGGACAGCCCGAATGTCATAACTCATCGCCACAGTATCAAACACCGTCAGATGTGCTTTAGACGATGCCCCATCATTTGACAACCGGCCGACCCATTTGCCGTGTTTTCTGACAGCCGTCACGATCTTCTCAATGGCAGCAACGAACTCGGGCTCATCGCCCTTTGCAGGCACATATCCCAGCACCGACAGGGCGAGGTCATTCGGCCCGATGAACAGCATATCTACTTGCGTTAGCGATGGCCTATTACGATATTAGTTATTTATAAGTCACTTGCCAACACCAGGTACGGCAGATATGGCATCCACGTTCTCAACCCCAGCCTTGGACTCGATCTGCACACAAGTAGTAAGCGTCTCATTGGCGATTTTGATGTACGTCGGGATATCGATTCCATGAGCAATGGCTGGAAATGCCGAACCTTGGCCACGGAGTCCTTGTGGAGGGAATTTCGCATAGGAAACAATTGCCGCTGCTTCTTCAGCTGTATTAATCTGGGGGACAACGATTCCACTCCCCTCATCGTTAGTGTTACCCTGGTAGAGGTGTCAATCCAACTCACTGTGCACCGGCATCCAGTGCTCTTTTGATCAGATCGGAGTGCGTTCCTCTGATACGAACAAGCGGCGAGACGCCCATCGACGCAATGGCAGCAACGGAACTGTGCATGGAGTCATCGCTAATATGCCCATGCTCGCAATCGATGATAATCCCCTAATGGCATCAGTACATAGACAGCAGGCACGGCACAGAGACGGCGGCTCACATCGAGACCTGTCTGAGCAACTATCTGGCCATTTCGGAATGATGGAAGTCCCATAAAGGTCATTATCGGCTTTTTGCTCTCTCGGAGAGCATTGAGCAGGCGTAGTTGTGGGTTATGGGTTACGCCTGTTATGGCTGTTGGGAACGACATTGTGACTTGACGTTGTAATTGTTTATTCGGTAGTGCAAGATTAACCACACAACGTAAAGAGGTACAGGGTAGAGAAGTACAAGGTATCAAGTATAATATCTTGGTTATTGCCGACTTATACTGCAGATGAACCGGCCTCGGCGAAATCGAGGAGTAAACCGATATTGGAAACGCAGTATGAGGCCGAGCTCCGTGTTACAATCCTAATAGGGACCCTGGAACCCCTGCTGCAGTTGTAGAATCATCTGGCAGCTTATTGCTTCAATCTGTAGGTATCATAATTTCATGATTTGTATACTTCTAAAAACCCTTCATAAACTCCGTAATGCGCCGCCACATCTCAACAGGGTTTGAATACATAGGAAAATGCCCACTCGCTGGAATCTCCGCCAGGTCGACGCTCTCCTTTCCTAATCGCGGTAGATACGACAGACCCCGGTTCTCCTCCCCATACATAAACAATTTAGGACAAGGCAATCCCAAAAACATCCCAAGCAAGTCCTCACTATCGGATAACCGCACCATGGACTCGAATATCGGACGCACAGCACCAGCCCGTACCCTCGCCCTTAGCGTACTAGCATACAGCGGACACCCGAACGATTTCGTATCGCGAGTTCGAATAATAAACTCATCCAGGAAAGCCTCCGGGTCATCGGTCGGGAAACTAAAGATCTGCCGACTGAGAAAGCAGTCCTCCGGCGCGAGGTTGCCTTTGATGTCGACGAAGCTTAAGACCCTGTCGGGATTATGGTGGGCGAGGAGAAGGGCTGTGAGTCCTCCCATTGAATGACCCATAAGGTGGAATTTTGTAATTCTGAAGTGATCAAGGACTGCTAATGCGGTTGCCACTAGGAAGGGGATATCTGTGGCAGAGAGGTTGTTGCTGTCGGAGTGGCCGCAGCCGGGGGCGTCGAATGCGACATAGCCATATTGCCGTAGAGCAGGCTGTAGAATGATGTCGGCCAGGTCCTCTTTACATGAGCCGAACCCGTGTAAGAAGAGGATTGGGGGGTTGGCGTTGAGATTGTGGATTGTCGACAGGTTGAGGCTCACTCCCTGCACGTCAAAGGGGATTTTTGTATACGTGAGGGACATTTGGAGATTGTAATAGAAGATAGTAGTGTGAGCAAGAACGGTATGGCTTAGAAGGTTGACTGTTCTTTTATGGACCGGTAAGTTGAGCCCTAAGGCCGAGAGCTGCCGGCAAGTTCGACATTTACGCCGAAGCAGAATTGGGAAACAAATCGGCGTAAAAGTGCGACCTGCCGAGCAGAAAAGTCGGCCAATTCGCCACAAACGCCGTCAACACTCACTCAGTCAACGCTGTGCGAGGAATTGCTTTATAGCATTATGTCGGAGAGAACGCGGACAAGGATTTCAAAGAGCATCGCGTAAGTATTCTCTCCCCATAACAGTCTCATCTAACCGACCCAGCTGTCGCAGATGCCACGGCAGAAAAGTCAAGTGCTCTGGGGGAGTCCCTTGCACCAACTGTCGCCAGGCAAATAAATCAGGCGAATGCATCTATCCCCGAAAGTCGCGTCTTGTCAAAGTCAGCGAGCAGTGAGTGGACAGTTGCCCTCCTAGTATCCGGATGTGCCACTTATAGGCAGATATATCGAGGATCTGGTCTCCGAGAACCAACGACTACGAAGATCGTCTTCACGGCCTTTAAACGAAGAGGGCACTGCCCTGGAAAAGGCGCCCGTTCTCGCTGAAGCTCCCTGGTTTGTAAATGCAGATGCCCTTCACACGCCGATATTGGTCGCCGAAGCCTCAGACTCGGCCTTTGCGACGCGCTTTCGACAGGCCATGTCAAGTGCCCAACATGGCCACCTGCCCCGAGTCAACTTCCCCAGTGATGAGCAGCTGCTGGCGTTGTCGGATACGCCATGTCCATGGCCTACGCCGGCTCGTGCACGACTTCTCGTCCGAGCAGCTGTCAATGGCCTCGGCCGGTGCTATCATATCGTTCGACGGAGCTCGATTCTGCAGGAAGTCGAATCTGCCATGAACAACCGGTCACAGTTAGGATTGGTAATGAACAGTAAGTTGTGGGTAGCGTTTGCAGTCGGCGAGATGTATACGACCAGGACGTCAGCCTCCGAGCGAACATTCCCCGGTCTGTACTACTTTTGCAAAGCAACGAACGTAACTAGGATGGTCAGCGAAAGGCCGAGCGTGGACATGGTTGAAACTCAACTGCTCCTGGTTTGTTCCCCCGTCTGTTATTTGACAGCAGGACTGACCCGCTAGTCGATATACTCGCTCTTCCTCAACCGACGACACGCAGCATACAGTCTAGCCGGCTCTGCTGTACGGCTGGGAGTGATAATGGGACTCCACCTCAATATTCCCGAGTGCCAGCTGAGTAATTCAGGTGAACGCGAGCATCGGAATCGCATCTGGTGGACGGCCTATACCCTCGAGCGCATGTGGGCAGCGAAACTAGGATATCCGCCTGCAATCCGAGACGACGAGATCGAGGTGAATCTCCCATCTAACCCAGAACATGCCGACGACAGCAGCACATTAGACTTTGCAGACTGTGCATATTTCATCGCCCGGATTGAGCTTGCCAGGCTGTCTACCAGGATTATCCACTCTATATATCGCCAGAAGGCGGACGCACCGTCCTTATCTCACCGCGTGCAGGATTCCTTTGGAGACCTTCGAAGGTGGTTGAAGGAACTGCCAGTGTCACTCCAGATTGAAGCTAAAGAGGAAGGGGAGTTGGATCCTAGGGTCAGGTCGCTCCATCTCCTGTTCAACCAGCTCGTTATCATTGCCACGCGGCCAGTTCTACTGCACGTCCTTCGAACACACCTCGAAGCCCGTGAACAAAACCCCAGTATCGAAGCGAATATCCCAGCCTCTGCTACTACGCTGGCCGAGACCTGTATCCGCTGTGCTCGTCACTCAAGCCGTCTGCTGGTAGACAGTTGGACGAACGGGACATTCATGATCTTCGACTACTTCTATACCCAGTACTTGTTCTCATCAGCCACCATCCTCGGTTTATCAACACTGTTGGACAGCAAGGAACGCCAGAGCGACGAAGAGCAATTCGAAGTTGCAGCCGGATTTCTGCAACAACTACTAGACAGCGGTAACTATGCCGCTGCAGAGTTCTACCAACACCTTGAAGCGGCCACTGCTTTGATGGAGACGACAAAGGCTCGTTTGGGCGTGCATGAGGGGACCGCAGCTACAATTCACCAGAACTCCCTTACTACCCCGGGCCTCAACCCCAGTGCTTTCGAAGGGGGGTCATCCATGGTGACCGACTTCATGACTGCTGGGACGGCGCTTTCTGAGCCACTGTTACAGGAGCTGCTGGATCAGCCTCTGACGGACCTCGAGTTTATTGATTCGTCCATGTATCTAGATGGCCAGCAGGGGCTCTACTGGCCGAGTACCACATTATAAGACTTTAAGCTACTAGTCCTTTCTTCTATAATTCCATCACATACGCATGAATCCTCGCTGTTCAGAATACCACCAGTGGCAAATATCATCGATGACAGCAACTTCACTAACAGCAACTTGACTACTGCTCTTGAGTCACAGTTTATTTCGATGGACTCTGCTCACTATGCTTTCCGGTATTGGCCCGCTCACATTCTTATTGCACATAATATCGGGATTTATATGTCCAGGGAACACTTCACCCTGGTCGTTCTCATCAGCCGACATATTTGCATGACCACCTGCAGGACGGGATCTCGAAAGTTCGCGTAACAGGATCCCCAGATCTGCGGAGTATCGCTCCTCATTATGCATACATCAATGGGCATAATACCAGAGTGGCGATGTTCGCCGTATAATTCGCCCAATCTTCGTCCAAACTCTCGCTAGAACTGTGCTGACGAGGAAGAATATGGGAAACGCGTCGTGATGTTTCACCGATGAACCACATGACGATGGCCCTTGCAGCAGCGGGCTTGATAATAATGCGGAGAACTATAGTATGAGCCCTACTCTACTAGGATTCAACAAGCGTTAGGGGTTGGATGGTCTCGAAAACGCGGAGTATGCTAACTCATTGTAGTCTGGTCGTGTAACATGGACACCCTAAGAGGAAGGCGGCCTTTTCAGTCAAACGATGCTTATTATTATGACGTCTCGGATTATCTGCCGCGGAGATTTTGAATACTACATGAGATGGAAATCGGGGCCAATCAGTGGCGGATCGTGACATGTTGCTAGAGGTGATTGACATACCGGTATGTGGAGGTGAGGATCTGGAAGGAATGGAAGCTATATAGCCTGCCAGTTCCCTAAGAATATTATCTCCAGACAACATCAGAATCAGAGCTAGTAAAGATGAAGGTCCTTCATCTGCTTTCTACAGTCCTCGGGGTCCTCCCCCAGCTGGCTTTTGCTGCACCCAAGCTAGTAGAGAACGAGGCCCGGAAGGCGACCGACAGACTCGTCTTTGCCCATTTCATGGTATTTCCAATCTCCGTCCATTTGATCCAATAGCTAATACGTGCAGATTGGAATTGTCAGCAACCGCCACAGCGCAGCCGACTACGACGATGACATGAAGCGGGCCAAATCCCTGGGAATCGACGCCTTTGCCCTGAACATCGGCGTCGACCCATATACCGACCAGCAGCTAGGGCTAGCATACCAGTCCGCCGCAAACAACGACATGAAGGTCTTCATCTCCTTCGACTTCAACTGGTATAACACTGGCCAGGGGTCCCAAGTCGGGCAGAAGATAGCTCAGTATGCCAGCCTGCCCGCCCAGCTCAAAGTCGACGGCAAAGTGTTCGTCTCCTCGTTCGCAGGCGACGGTCTCGATGTTGCAGCGATGCGCCAGGCAGCTGGACAACCCGTATTCTGGGCCCCGAACTACCATCCAGAGATGGGCACCAATATGGACGTGGTCGATGGCCTGCTCAACTGGATGGCGTGGCCGAACAACGGTAACAACAAGGCACCCCAACCAGGACGCAATATATCTGTCCAAGACGGAGACGAGGCATACATTCGAGCCTTGAATGGAAAGGACTATATTGCCCGTAAGCTACCACCTCCACAAGTCCAGCTGTTGCTTTCTAACTATTGCAGCTGTATCCCCGTGGTTCTTCACCCACTTTGGCCCCGAGGTCCCATATAGCAAGAACTGGGTCTTCCCAGGAGATCTTCTGTGGTACGATCGCTGGCACCAGATTCTGGAGATGGGCCCTCGCTTCATTGAGATTGTTACGTGGAACGACTACGGCGAAGCCCACTATATTGGCCCTCTGAGCTCGCCGCATACTGATGACGGTTGTTCCAAATGGGTCAATGACATGTATGCATCCTTTTATTTTTCTATCATACGGATATAATATATTATGCTAATAAAACAGGCCGCATGACGGCTGGATGGACATGTCGAAGCCATTTATCGCGGCATATAAGGACGGCGCCAAGTCTGTCGACAGCTATATCACCGAAGACCTGCTGGTCTACTGGTACCGACCAACCCCGCGAGAGGTGAACTGCGATGCGACCGACACCTGCATGGTCCCTGCAAACAATGACAGCGGAAACTACTTCATGGGTCGGCCTAACGGGTGGGAGACGATGCAGGATGCGGTGTTTGTGGTGACCACACTTACGGAGGGTGCCACTGTGACGGTCAATTCTGGAGGCAATGTCGAGGTGTTTGATGCACCAGCAGGGGCCAGTGCATTCCAGGTGCCCATGGGAGTGGGATCGCAGGCATTCTCACTCAGCCGCAACGGCAAGGTCATTCAGTCGGATATCAGTCTGCTACCTATCATTGATGGGTGCGTCTGCGGGATATACAACTTCAACCCATACGGTACGTCTCCATTTGTACTGCACTGCTGTAGCTAATATCTGTCTAGTGGGAACGCTGCCACCGGGCCCACTCGATAGTCTCGAGAACGAGGCCCTCTTCAGTCTCACGATGGGTCTTCACGTTACGACATGCTCCCCGACACCTTCACTAGGAAAGACAACCCCAACAGCTCCTCCAGGATGGGGAGATGCAGCACCAACGAGGACGTCGTCTGGTACTCGTCCAACCAGCACGACACGAACAACAACGTCCACAACCAGGACAACCACGACCACTCGGCCCACAACCACTACTACAAGAACAACCACGAAGACCACAACCACCAACAACCCCCCGACTAATCCAACCGGAGGCCCCGGCAAAGACTGCACCGCAGGTACAGGACCAGGGAACTACGTCGGTCTGTGCAACTTCGCGTGCAAGTATGGATATTGTCCTCCCGGACCATGCACTTGCACCGCATACGGGGCACGAGTAGCTGCGCCGCCATCTACCGGGGTCCGTGGAGTGCCGCTATCGGGACTCGATGCTTCGTACTTGGGACTGTGCAGTTTCGGTTGCGATCATGGGTATTGTCCGCCGACTGCGTGTCAGGTTGCTTAGATAGTTTCTTGGGCTGTTCTTGGATGTTATTGGTCACTTTGTGTATCTACAAGGGGGATGTACTGAACGGGCGAGTTTATACATTTGTCTCTCATTAAATTGTATTTAGTTGATGTTGCTCACAACATGAAGCAAATATTGTATGGAGGCGCGTCGCTCATCCGTTTGTATAGAGGGCAGCAAGGGATTCTTGTTACACAGTCTTCTCGCTAAGTCCTAGCGGTGTCCTTCTTGAATATAAATACTTGGACAACCCAAACTACAGCTGACTCCTGACATTTCTAACAGCAGGGCTCAGTACAATCTCAGCCTGGGATATCACCACCCTGCCGTCTTCAGCCACCTGCTGGTACACAATTCTCGTCCCATCGTTTTCCTCCCACATCTGCGTCCGGATAAGTTCACCAGGAAAGACAGGCTTGTTCAGTCGTAGCCTCACGCTTTTAAGTCTGCTTGAATCTCCTCCGCCAAATGTATCGAGAACATGCCTTACCCCGACTCCGATCGTGCAAGTCCCAGAGAGAATCGGCCCAGGAAAGCCAGCTTGCCTACCATGCCCGGGGTCAATGTGCATCGGGTTCCATTCGCCAGTTGCAGCTCGGTATAAGGCGCCTTGCTCGCTGGTTGTCTGATGGTGCACACTCGTATCACATTTCCTTGCCGGTAGAGAAGACCCACTCCGCGCGTTTAAACGCGATGGCTTCGATGCTCCATTAGTTGGCATCTTCATCAGAAATGAAGTCCACTCATTATAGCATATATCAGATCCAGCTTTCGCTTCTTTGGTCGTGATTCCAACAATGACCGCCACGCCAGAGCGGCGATCAACGACATCGGTGATCCTGGCCTCGGATACTAGTGTCCCTGAAGTAGGCAGCGGCTGCTTCATCTCAAGATAATGCTCTGCATGAACATGCGGGCGTTTCTCTGGCTTGTACTGAGGTAGCAATGTTGGCATATCGCGAGTCACCTTCCCCATGATGTCAATAACCGCCAGCGAGGTGAATGTCGGCAGGGCGTGGAAGTCTGGATGGTCCTCCCAGCACCTGCGGAGGTCTTGCCCGCTTGCACCGATGGCTAGGTTGTACGTTATTATATTGCCTGCGTCGTATGTAACCGAAGAGTTCCATCGGCGCTGTTTGATGTGATCAATGTCCATGGCGGATTTGAACGAGGAAACAAGTCTGTTTGTTACAGTTAACGGCCAGAAGGATATCTTAATAGTGGACTACTTAGGATTGCCTACGTCTACGAGCATACAGTGGAATTAAATAGGAAGACAATAGTAGTATTTTGTTATGCGGGGTTGCAATTGCCGCGAACCGAGGAGTTGATAGAGTTGATACCCACACACGCCACGAGCATCTACCAACGACAAAACATCTCTTTCTTGCATAATTATCAACACGCATCTTCCGCATACCTTCGAGCTTCAGTACGACCCGCATCCCCTGTCTGATTGCTACTCTGGTTGTGAGCTTCACCAGCGTGCGGAGTATACGCAGGGGCAGGGTCATAGGTAGGAAGACCCTGATCGCGGGCCACCGACTCAGACGCAGCATCCCTCGCCTTACAATAATAGTGGTATGACCTGTCGTGGGTAACAGCCGGAGCCGGCTCTTCGGGCATAAATTCCACTGGTGTCTCATGCATAGGGAGAGCGGGAGGGTAGACAGGCTGGCATTGCTGGCACATCGCCTGTCTGCGCCGTCTTCTTTGTCCTACCAGGATATGGCATTTGGCTAAGACGCATATGGCAACTACCAGTAGAAATGAGCCGGCCATGATGGCAAGACCGATGCCGACTCGCTGGCCTTCGCTGAGACCTTCGCCTCCTAGCTCGTAGGACCGCCGGGCCACTTTCGGATCTTCATAGGGCTTCGACATGGTTATTTGGTTTGAACGAGGTATAAGAACAATGATGAGGGTTTGAGTGCCGAGTGGAGTGTGGATCAGATGTAGGCAGTAGTTATCCAAAGGTGGGATAGTATGGCTAGCTTACGAGGGATACCGATGTCCTTATAGGCATTCTGCGTTCACAAGGGCTGTGGTAGAAATGGTCGACAGTGTATTCACTATGCCTTGTCTCCTTGGATGTTCACTGAAGCTTTAGCTTGATACACACTAATCTTCACCAGTATAGCACAGCCGCTCCTAAGGTCAGTGTATAAACAATTCACATTCACTTACTCGGACATACAGGGTTCATTGCATGAGTAGAAAAGCTCCTAAGAAAGCCAATAGGAGTTTATCTATGAATTATGCCTACCGGAGAAATACAACGGAAAGGTTTGATTTGGATCAGTTCAAATTGCAGTAACTACTATCAGTATATGGTTGTCAGGTCGTTGCACACAGAGGCAGGTATGGGGAGGTTTTTCGTCCCGTCTCAACATCTTCACTACGCATGTCCAGTTCTTTTAGGCTCGTAGGTTGGAAGGTCAGACACAACGATGTTATTCCTGCACTCGCAGAGATGCCTGCCGTTATTGACAGCGACCGGCGCAGGAACTGCAGGCAAATTCACCGGCCCTACATTATGCAGCGGCAGGACGTCCTGTTGAGCCTCAGTCCTCTGGCGTTTCCAGCAGAGTAATCTGGAAACAAGGGACGCCTTGCGAGGAGGCGGAGGGGGTGCTTCGCCAAATCGGATCAGGTACTGGTGCTCCCACCTCTCGCGCTGTTCGCGATTCCATCGCCTGTAGTTCATAATGACACAGATGGCGTATATAACAACGGCGATGCCTGTGATGGTGACGAAGATGGCCGCGGCTTTTGATCGTTGACTGAAACTGCGTGCGACAAGGTGCTGGCTCCGAGCCGTCAACGGTTGGTGTTGCGTGTGAGTCGACATTGTATCGCCGCGAGTAGTTGTGTTCCTTGAACTTGATCCTAGGGTTTTATATATTTGGCGAGTTTGTTGAGGATTACGCGACGGATGCCTGAGAAAGACAGAGTAGTAGAAATATGAGTTTACTTATAGTTTGTCCTGATTCGTGGCTCTTTGGTTAGGAATGGCCAATGACCTTTGTTTGCTGTACAGTAAATGGGCATTGAATATGTTGTTCGCTGGCTATCTTCAATGGGGTTAACAAAGCTGCCTTGTCTCCATATAAGACGAGATCCGAGATCATACGGATAATTCATTTGCTATCATGTTTCATATTGCTCTTACTAAATCATAGTATCTACAGGTATGGCAACATCTGTACATAGTAAAAACATAAGCTTTTGGACAGCCTGGTAAATAAAGCAGGTTATTCATTGTCCAGAATAGGAGCCATGTCACGCATAAAGATCTCCACCGTCTTCGGCCCTACCCCCTTAATCTCCTGCAGGCGAGACGACACATCTTCAGCATCCTTACATTCATGCAAGAAATTGCCAAAAGTTCCATGCTCCTTGATCGCGGCGGATACATCCAGTAACTTGTCCGCCGTCGAGTAGTCGTACCGGACGTAGTGGCCTTCATCGAGGATCTCGACCAGCCTATCCCATCCTGCTTGTTGGATTTCTTCCGGCGAGGTGATTCCTTTGTTGATGAGTTCAGAGTATGTACGGCTGGCCACACTCTGCTGGACTGGCTTGCCGAATAGCAAGCAGGCAAGAAACCACTTGAAGTACTCTGTTTCGTCGCTGGAACCGAGGTCGATCCCGAGCTCTTGGGCGTAGACTCTTCCTCTTTCTGGCATTGCGAGTATAGTGATGATGATAAGTATGCACAGTAGAAGAAAGTAGTACTAGTTGTGATATCAGAATGACTTTTGTTCCATTCCAGGAAGCATAAATAATGCATGACTAATCAGCGATTATGCGAACAAGGCACGTGATGAGCTGACAAATGCATGACATCATACATCGCGATCGACGTCCTGCAAACTGAATGTCTTCATCACGCGCTTGCAATGCCCTTGCTGTCAAACGACCTCCCTTCTTACACGGGGCCCTACCGTGTGGGCGCCGTCGATATTGAGGCGCCATGCGATGGTCGTCTCGTGCACACTGCGACCCATCGCACCCACGGCGCGCCCGCCTTCCAACTTGACACCGTCCTCTTCACCCTGTATTATCCAGCCTGCTCAAACGCCGAGGCCACAAAAGGCCGACATCGCTGGCTCCTAGAACCCGCGCGCCTTCGCGGCGAGGGGCTCGCCCGCCTCGCCAACCTCTCCAATTGGGTTATTGATCGCGTGTTCGCCTTCCTACTATGGGCCATCGTCGGAAGGCTATATATCCCCGCCGACGTCGATATCCCGCTACGAGACCCGTCCCTGTCCGATTCGCCAGATATTAGCAACTCAAGTAGGCCCGGAAATACCGCCGGAGCTCGCCGTCCGAGTAACGATATCTCATCGCCGCCCCAATACCCGGTTGTTGTCTTTAGCCATGGCATGGCCGCCTCACGCACGGACTACACGCAGCTCTGCGGGGAGCTTGCCTCGCGCGGATGTATTGTCGCTGCAATTGAGCACCGAGATGGAAGTGGTCCTGGGAGTACAGTCCGCCGCGGACTGGGTCGCAGAGGGACTGTCTACTCGGCCGACCGAGGTCCTGGTGCCGGCATTCGCAGCTTACCCAGCGTGCTGCACTTTTCCACAGACCACTTAGAGTGCCAAGCCCCGTTTGATAAAGCAACGCTCCAACAGGCGCAGCTATCCTACCGCAAGGCTGAGATAGAGGAGACCATCCATGTGCTGCGGATGCTGGCGAACGGCGAAGGGGATGATGTATTCCGGCACAACGCGCGCGGCGAGGGAGAGCACCTCTCAGAGTGGCGAGGGCGGCTTGATATCGATCAAGTCATTCTAGCAGGACACTCATATGGTGCTACGGGAGCTCTGCGCACCTGCCTAGGTGCACCAAGCCCCCCATTACCCATCGCCGGCTGCGTCGCCCTCGACCCGGGCAAATCAAGCGGCCCGCTGAACGACGACATCGCAGTGCCGCTGCTCATCATCCACTCACACAGCTGGAGCCGCAAGATCAGTTTCTTCATGGGCAGACCGCATTTCGACGTCGTCAAGGAGCTCGCGCAGAAATGTCTACGCAGAACCGGGGCGGCCTGGTTCATGACTAGTCTTGGGACCAGCCATCCCAGCTGCACCGATGCGCCTGTCATCCAACCACTTTTACTCGGCTGGGCTACTGGGGCTACAATTGCTGCGGATGAAGGGGTCACACAGTACGCACGACGCATGCAGGAGTTTATTTACTATGTTCTCACCGGCGAGTCCTCGGGGTTGCTGGCGCAGGGGGAAACGCACCCTTCGTATCATGAGTCGGTGCTTGTCCCGTGGACGAAGGTATATGGTCCACGAGACTGGACACAGGACTGGCAGATCCATGTGGCGCCCCCTGCTAAGGATACGGCCGCGAGTGAGGCCTCGGGCATCGCCCTGAAGTAGTCGAGTCGCTGTCGATGTCCCCGGTGAATGCACATGATACTAGTTTTGTTCCTGTTTCAATGCCGGATATGTGATTAAAATATTGTTACAGTTTTGTATATTAAATGTGATGTCAGTATATGCTATCCACAATAGAGCACTGGTTGTTCTTGTTTGGCTTTGAAGGATTGATAACGATTTACATAACTACATAAGCACGAAATAGACAAAATAAACTGAATTGAATTAATCGAACTACCACCTGCCCGATGGTGTACGGACCAGAGCCCGTTCAGGCGCCGTCGGCATGCGTCCAGTGTGCACCGAGTGCATCGGCAAGACAGATTCCTGCTCTACAGACCGGGTCGACTGGTTCTCCCTTGTTGATCGTACCTGGGGTCAAAGGAGAGAGAAAGAAATGGATGCGCTTTCACGTACACAATCCCCCATTCATGATCGTGGCACGTCTGCCGTTCAATCCTTCTAACAACCCGGTAAAGCGATCCTTCTTGTATAGAACTCAAAGCCCGAGTACGACCACAATGACAGGGTTTGTGCAGAAGAGATGATCCTTTATGCTTTACTCATTTAGATTTCACAATTCCTCACTTGGCCTTTCAAGTCGATAAAGCAACACGCTTTAATATCAGAAAAGGGGGCAATGAGCAAGGCCCTTTCTATGGAGCACGGCGTATGTGACAGGCTGGAGAACTACTAACATCGATGTTTAAAGAAAGTTACTAGGTCGAACTACTGCGAGTGAAGTGCCTACTGACTGATATCGAGCTTCTAGAATACCGTCATAGCAAATCACACGGTGTTCTAGATATCGTGGAAATTCAACTCCAATGGTTAACATTATATTATAAGCAAACATGTAATCAAATTGCACAACTAACCTCCTGCAGCTGATGCATATACAATATACCATCCACACAGACTAATAGGGGAGATACACAAGGGATTTATCGTCCTTCTCAGACTCATCAATGCTCTCCTTTTTGCCCCATTTAATATGTCCCTTGCGATAGTTATTCGCTATATACCCGGCAATCAGCACCAAGCCGAATACCACGCCCAGTGCCGCAAGCCAGCGCGTCTGTGCCGGCGTCGGACTCGATATATTCGTCGTCGCTGTCGCGTTTGAACCTTCCACCGCTGCCTCGCGCAATTCCAGAGGAATGTGCATGATTATGCGTGTGTAAGTGGAGTTTGCAACGTATTGTAGACGACTGGACTGAGTTTGCTGTGTCTATGAGAACTGCAGTCTTGCTCGTTGCCCGTTATGACAGCGAGAAGTCGGGGAGACCAGGTGTAGTTTATAACATATTTCCGCGGAAGCCTTCACAGTGAGTGGCTTTGTCTGTTATTTGTAATGAACCAGGTTCACTGAACTAGAAGGGCCCGTCTAGATGGCCGGTATCCATTGATCCACCAAGGGCTATTGTCAGGAGCTATACTTGTAATCCTCGAAACTTGCCTGGGAGATAAAGATAACGGCTTTGAAGAAGGAATCTACTTCCATTGTCAGGCGTTCTAGGCCCTCGGTCAAGCTGGCTTACAATGAACAGGTCAAAGTTAGAATACACAATTATCTGCTACATATTACAGCTTCTAAGAGAACAATCTTCAGTTTTAATATTCAATTTGAATGCTTTATTCTTGATCCAGACCCAAATAACACTATACTATGCCCAACGAAGTAGTCTCCATTATACCGCAGCTCTTTCACTTGGTCCACCCAGGAATATACCCTGTCAGCCAGGTCGGAAGCCACGAATCTCCATTCTGCCCTCCATTGTTAGGTTGTGCCGTACTACCACCATGTTCGATATCTCGGCCGTGCCTTGACGCAGTATACGGCGGAGGGGGCTGTTCGTAGTAACCAGAGTCTGAGATCGCCTGGGCAGGAGTCAATGAACTACCTGGCATATCTCCACAACGCTGACCGGTCTGGCCAACAGTCGCCCTCTGGTCACGGACCAGCGCACATTCCGGCGAAGCCGGAGACACGGGTTGAACATTAATAGTGTGCAGAACTGTGCCTCCGTTGGATGCAGTAGAATCGGACTTCGCCTTCGCGCTACGCTTGGCCTTCCACGAGGACGGGATACGCCCAAGCGCATGACAGCAACGGCCTAGGGTGCAGTCATAGCAGGCGGATAGATAGAGGCGTAGACACCCGTGACACATGAGGAGGCATATACTGATCAACCCCACTGCAACCAATCCAAGGATAACGCATAGCGCGATCTTCCCTCCTTTGCTCAGTTTCTCGTCACTTGGGACAATCACTGGAACAACAACAGCGCGGGCCTCGAGGTTGGCTGAGGATGGCATCGCTGGACCACCCATCGGGGCGAGAGTCTCAGTTGGAATGAACATTGTTGGTATTATCACGAAACGATGTCGGGCAATACAGAGGTGATAGTCAGTGTGGAATTCGGTCGTATGGCTGGATGAGCGTAACGGATCTCAGCTTCAGTGCCACTCTAGGATTGGAGTCTGGATTCGCAATGAGAGCAGATCCAGGTCTACAGTGGGTGTGCGTGTAGCTTTTATAGAGGATGGTCGCAAAATATAGATGAGACCAGACAAAGGCTCATACATTGTGTTTCGAAGACAAGGGCCTTTGCCAGTGACAAACGGGTCTTCAATGGCATGGGGGTTTTATAGGATATAGATAGTCCTTTATGCTATGTCTTTCACGAAGCAACCGCCAGCTTTCCATTCACAGGGACATTCTGCTGCAGGTCCGTAGATGGAAAGCCCTCGATATTCACACCCTCACGAAACAGGAGACAATGCGTTGAGCCCCCGAAATGGAACATTCCCAGCTGGTCTCCCTTCTTTACACGCTGTCCCTCTTTGACGGTGATATCGCATGTCGATACCTCGCACATTCCCACTCCAAGGAACGCCATGAGCCCAATAGCCGGGTTATCACACTCGATGAATATGATTGCCCGAGTGGCAAGACAGGTGAGATACTCCTGGGTCATCACCTCGCCCGAGGCATCAATATCCTGTGTCTGCCCCTTATCCTCATCCCACAGCCCTTCGAACAAGGGCTCGGAATAGTACGTCCCATCAACCACGTACGCCTTGACAATCTTCCCACTCACAGGGGCATGCCAGCGGTGGTAGCTCAGCGCACTAAGAAAGGCCTGATACACCGTGCCCCCCACAAACTGGCCGGCAAGGTCATCATGCGATAACATGTCAAGCACCGAATACGGCTGCGCTTTGATCCAGAATGTATCCTTGGCTTTCACGCCGCGGGCAACCTTGTACGGCTGGGACTCGCACGCATTCACAACAACACCGTCATCGTTAGGCGCAGCAACGGGCCGAATACCCGGGCGGAAGACTCGGGTGAAGAAGTCGTCCCACGAGTTGAACCCGTGGTGTTTCGCCTTTGGGTCGCAGACAAACAGCTTGTCGAAGTCGTGGTTCGATGCGTTGGGCGCGTTGGCGACCTGGACGAGATTACCCTTGCCGGTTTGACCAAACCACCCATTGTCGGATTCATCTAGTGCTGTTGCCGACTCTGGCGATGTCAGGAACTCGCCCCATGCGTTTAGAACTTTCTTCAGCATGGCGTTGATATCTGGGTCTAGGAACGCTGCATATCCACTGGGCGTACCCATTGACCAGTCCAGCACCGCATTAATCGGCAGCCCAACCAACCCAACCCCCAGCGAAAAGTCATTCCACGAGGGCGCCGTGGTGATTAGATAATTCAGGACACGGAGCATATGGTGATAATCCCTGATCTGGGGACAGCCTGTTGGATCGGTGCAGTAGTGGCGGTTCTTGGGCACCTCGGCGAACATGGACGCGACCAGCATGTACACGCGGGTGTTGGACTCAATAAGCTGTTTGAATTCTTTCAGAACGGGGTGTAATTCGTGTTTTTCCTTCTTATCGACGTGGGCTATCACCCCTCCGACCCATTTGTGGTGCGAGTCGTGGTCCGGGGGCATCCAGTGCCCGGCCCTGGGCTGTTAGTTGAATCTAAAGAATTAGAGCGAGAGCTTACCGGTGGTGGCGATGAGTGTGAGATTTCTTCGGCATTGTTGATTCCTCCTAGCTATTTACTATCAATTAAAGCGTCCTCCCCCGGAAGACGAGATGGAGTTATATACAAGGCAGGCATCATGGTGATGTCATTAGGGCCGACGACCAGCACAGCAGTCCAACACAACAGTCCAGCACCACATCACCCCCAGCGTATTACTGCATTAGAGGTAGTTATTATTCCGATTAAACCACGAATCCCGCGCGCCACTCGACAATCTAAACGTTCTCTCCACGCTGAGCTGGCGCTCATGCCCGATCCCATCGCCCAAGGGCGTTAGGGCTTCCTGGCTGGAATGTTCGTTGCTGCGGCCCACCGATGCCGTCACAGACGTCACCATCGTGTTCTCGTTCGCATTGACATCGGGCCGCCAGTAGTGCGGGTCGTTGAAGCCAGGTGCCGGAGCTGGTTCGTTGGGTGTAATATCGGAGAGTGCGTATTTTGCACCGCTGTGCCTTTTCCCGTCGCTGCGGTTGCGGTACGACGAGGTCCCATCGAGGAACCAGCGGAAGAGAGGGCGGAGGGTGATGAGGCTGCCGGCTATAATGGCCAGTCCTGTCTCGATGATTGACCAGATGGCGATTTGGTATGTTGAGTCTGGGTTTGTTAGCATTGCACAGCTGGAGGCATGGGGGAACGGAACACTCACAGAGGAAGTCCACGTCTGAGTAGTTCTTTAGATATGGCATTCGGATAACGACACCGATACTCGCACTGCGCTATGTTAGTCCAATGGTATTGAAATCAGCGAAGCCAACATACACTGCCCCCAAGCTGAGAATGCCCGCCAACACCCCCTTGGTGCGCCGATTCATCTGCAGGTTCCAGATAAAGCAAATCGGGAGTATGCCCAGGCTGAAATCACAGAAGATTGTAAGCCCGCTGTACACATATGCCGTGATGAGTAGGACTTCCGGCGACATGCACGTTCCCCTTGCTGTGAGGAAGTTGAGCCGCTCCCAGAAGTACGAGATGGGTTGGCAGTCAAAGAGCAGGATAACCCAGAAGGCAAAGCCGATGCAGATGACGATGACAATGACGATCCATATGATGACGCGATGGAAGCGATGAACTGCGATTCGGAGCAGGGCCCAGCCAATGGCGACTTTGGCGACGGCCGACGACCACAGGTATAGCATCTGGCCTAGCCACCATAGCTGGGGCTGTAAGTACCATCCCCAAACTGAGAGATGCCAATGATACTTACCAGTAAAGACTTCTTCAATGAGTCCAGGTCGGGAAAGTCGACCATACGATGGCCAATCCCGGCTTCAGACCCAAGCATGCAGAGAATGCTCAACGCGATGAATAGCGCCTACATCAGTCAGTTTGATGTCCATCTGATATCCAAGTACAAGACCTACCAGCGCTATAACCATCAGCCCATCGTCCCATCCAAACGCGCGCACGACGTACAGCCGAACAAAGCAGCGCATCAGGACAGCGATAATAGACAGGCCGACCATAACGGCCGCCGTGACGAAAATCGCCAGGCTTCGGCCGACCAGAGGTGGATTGCCCATCTTCACCGGTGAAAGAGGGCAGACTGGGAGGAATTCATTCACTCGCTCGAAAACGGTTCAGGAGAAGCCAAAAGACGCGGGAGGCGCCGGGTTGATGTAGGGGCCCGTTCAGCAAGGGCAGCGGGGATGCAAGGCAAGGCAATGCAAGGCAAACTGTTTCATGATGGCCGTGCGAGGGCAGATTCTGTGACAATTCAACAAACACTCAGCGATCGGGGGGAATCCGAAGGCGAATTCGAATTCGACAGGAGAGACACTCGACACTCGACAGCAGTCACGGCCCCGATCTGCCTTCGTCGCAGCAGTGGAGCAGCGCACTCCACCAACTTCCAGATCGATCGATGGTTCCCCGCAAGGTTTGCGCTATACGAGTCATCACAGGCGATTCTGAGCCTGCTTGGGAATCGCGTCGGCCGCGACTTGCTGCGTATGTTCTCGCGAGTTGCGGGCGGGTGCATTTCCCCTCACGTTGGGAGTTGAATTTGAGCCTGATCCTGCGAGCATCATGCAGGGAACAACCATGCAGAGGCTGATTGCATGTTCCCTGCCGGCAGTTGCCAATCGATGCCGAGACGCTTGGACGTGCTTGTTATTTCGGCGGTATAGTGCCCTCCCTTATAGCTGTCTGTCAACGCACAACCACGTTGCCTGCTCTGCACTGTCTGCCGTCTCCGCCAGTAAACAGCCGTTGTCTGGCTTGCGTTTCTTCAGAGAGCATCGGAAATCAAGGAACCGGGCTCTAAGAAAGAGGCTCTGGAACGGTGACCAATTTCAGGCTTTTCAGCCCGTTTCAGCTGCTCCGTGATGGACCCAGATCAGCCAATCCATGTCCGGATCAGGCAAATCTGGGGCATTCCCAATTCCCAATCAAGCAGGCTAATACGACCAGTTGGAGACGATTGAAACCACGATGGGGATGGTGGTTATTGCGCAGGATCGCGTCCTCGTGTTGGGGTTTTCACGGATACACTGTGTGAAACTCTACACTGAAACTCTATCGCACAGAGGAGTTTGTTCAACAAAAATTAAGCACTGGCTGCAACTAAAATCCCGAGCCAATACTTGGTCCATTGTGCGAACTGTGATGCCGGGTCAGGGTCCTGTATGATTTCCTGCAAGTCGAGACAACAATCCCTTTACCAAAAAAAAAAGAAAAAACAAAGCAATTGTTCTGAATTATCCGAAGTTATTCCAGAAATAGTTATGTATCGTCATGCTTATGTAATATTATCAAGTTATGCAGGAATAACCCACACCACACCAAAATATATATATCATATATGGTGACAATCAATAATAGTACAAGCGGCGTGACAACTTATCGGGTGGTTCAGATTGAACTATGCAATGATGAGAATCCAAAAGTGCCATACCAACCAGCTGCACGACTTAAAATAGCTGTACAATGCGATCATCAGCGTGTTTTCATCATTCCGCCATCGCTTCTTGTTGAATGTGCAGATTTAGAAATGGCGCAGGAGTGCTCTTGTAGGGCAGCAATTGTTGCTAGCGCCCTGGAGTCCATTGAATTCACATCTCGTAGCTAACCTCTATAGGTCCTATGTAGACGGGATGTAAGAGTCTACATAATGGGCAGAGATAGTATAACTGCCCCACAAAGGCCAAATCAACAGTAAAAAGCTCTTTGTATAAACTCGTTGCACGTCTTAGCTACAATGACCTACTGCTTCTCCAAGAAAAAAGACACGTCAAGTTTCGAAGGTTGGTAACACGCAACAATCAAGCACGTCTGGACTGTGTGCTGTGGGACTTGGACAAACCAAATCCTCAAAAACAGTACTCAGAAATCGGGTGATTAGCCGGGCGTCTTGCAGAGCAGGAAGACTGTGATCTGAGGCGAAGAATTGACGTTGACGGTACACCACCCAGACGCGATCCACAAGTGCAGCAAGCCTTGGAGACGCAGACAACTTCGGTGAACAGCAGCTGATGAGATCCAACCCGGTGTAAAAGCTAGGACGGCACATCGGGCCATGAAATATGGGGTCCTCCATGACAGCAGAGAAAATAGTCCCTAGTGCAGAGACTAAAAAGAGGTGGAAGGACACCTGCTGCGATTTGTAGACTGTACCTTCAGCATGGAGGTTGCGTAGAAGCTGAATCGTTTCCTGTGCAATCAACAAATCGTCTCTGACAGGTCTGCTGCTAGTGGTGGCTTTGGAGACCTGCTTTAATACCAAGAGCGCTTGATTGCGTCTCAACTGGAGTAATATATGACTGGCATTGAACTTGTTCTCTGACGCTGAACTTTCAGCCCAGGCTTGAACGGAGCTGGACCATGCTTCGATCTGGTAGTCCAGAAAGCCAGCATCTTTTTGGCTCCCACTTTGTCGCGGGTTGGCCTGGTGGCACCTCAACCCCCAGACGCGGCCAACGAGACGGCTATACGCTATCATATGGCGTAAGTACGGGAAAGAAAGATCCTAAATCATGATTGTTACCAGATAGAAAGAGGCTTTGTTTCCCAAATCTGAATTTGGCTTACCGGCTCCGGGAGAAGGGGGTCAATGTCGGCATCCTGTATCACGAAGGGAATCTCATTCCCAATGCTCCACCGTCTATCCAAGACATAGATCGACCAGAATATGCGTACTGCAAGAGACTGCTCCTTTGATGCGGGAAATAATGCGAGAACCCGCTCTCTTCTATGGAGGCCCATCTCTAAGCATACTCGGGCGGCGTGGCTGACTGTCCGTCCAGCAAGGATCTCGTCCTCTTGGTAGAAATGATAAGTCCCCTGCACAAGTCAGTATTCACCCTCTCTAAAAAAAATAAAAAGCCGCATACCTCAAGAATGAGAAGGACAAGATCGTGTAGTCCGGCATGGTTTGTACGTGCGATGCTTCGGGGAAAACATTCATGCTCTTTGAATGGCTCCACGTGTTTCGCAATATCATCGCAGGACTCCAGAGACAGTGCAATAAGTAAGACTAGCTTCAGGGCTCTTAGGCCGTCCTTTTCCACCGCGATATATATGCCTCTTCGCCGTTGGGAGTATATCTGTCGGACCAAGCTTTCCATATGTTCAACGTCCACCACTGGGGTTAGGTACCCAATTTCATAATCATAGGCCTGCAGCAGCCGGATGACACGAGCTTTATCGAGATGATCAAATATACTGTTCTGCATCTCTTCCCCTCCCGCTGTAGTGATCGCAGCATGCGGTTCCTCGTTCTCTGCTAGTTGGCCTATCTGCTGGAGTGCTGAGTCGAAGTCCCCTCCGATATTCCTGATGAGTGGCAGATAGTTCGTCAGTGATTGACTAAAGACAAGTTGCGCGGAAAACCCACAATGTGTGCGCAAAGTTGATTCCACGATAAACTTCAACATAGTGGCATTGTCTTGAGAGGCGAGCACATCGCTGGCAGGGGTCCCCGCCACTGCATCTCAATTTACGCTGACGGCAGGCATTGCTGAGAAAAGGGCAATGAGCAATTAGACTGGCTTTTGGAAGAATATTGGAGGACTGACCAGGCTATCAAAGTATACTGTCTGCGCTTTGATCGAGGCAGGGGTTGGTTTTCTACTCTGTGTGACCCATCTTCATGTAGACCTGCAAAGTCCATGATACGTAGTGCTAGTTGTTTTCAGCTGACGCCGCGGTGGTGGTGGTGATGTGATGATGGCTGAGGAATAAAGACGTATGCTGGTTTCTCCAGCTTGATAATAAACCTTACCCCATGTTTTAGGTTGCGAAGCTCCTCAAAGCCAGAAATAGAATTCGCCGAGGAACCACTTTTTGCTTGATTCTCGTTTGCCAGCTGGACAGTTCAGAACAACATTCGGCTCCTTTGTCTTTCGTAAAGAAAGCGACGTCATCAATCCCTGGAAAGTTAAAGTCCGACTACCTGATTGGTCAGGCTGCCACACTTGCGCGGCCGGAAGTCTTCTCCGCTGAGTCATCGGTCCATCCCATTCAGGAAGGAGGGAAACAAATCGATGAATGCTGCATCAGTCAGAAAAAGCAGAAAAAGTTGAGTGAGTCAGCCAGAAAACGCTGAGTGACTATTTTTGCAGTATTGCAAGTCGAGGCCATCTGGTCTTTCGAGCGTGGGCTTCAGGGCTGATATGTGGTAAAGATTGCTACGGAGTAGTGTCTGCCCTAAGCAAGGTCTCGTGGCTCTATGTGTAAGTACTGAACAATGAGAATGGGTTTCCGCACATGCTACCCAGAAAAGGACTGGAGCTTGACAGGATCGGAATATTCCGAGAGTGTGAATTATGGAACGAAGTATCTCTGGCTTAAATTCGAAACCTGCCCCCCTGGACCTTGACGAATACCATAAAGCGAAGATACGAGCCCTCTTTGCACAGTTTCCGAATCACTTCAGCACCCTGCACTGCCATATCTTTCACTATGCCAAACTTCGACATTTCTTACAAGCCGATATCCGCCCCTACAGTAGGCGAAAATGGCTATCGGGGGTTGCTCTCGCTCACCGAGACCCTCCCTAAAGGTTGGAGATACGCCGACTCATCCAAGCCCCTGCCCACCGATATCCTGCTAGAGCATGACGTGGAGGTCAGGGTGCGCGATGGCTGCAGACTATACGCTGACGTTTATCGTCCCGTCAACTCGAGCCGCGATCATCCAGTCCCAGCCATTTTGTCGTGGAGCCCGTTCGGAAAGAAGTTCAACGGGATGCATTTTCTAAAGAGCATGACCCCTTACAATGTGGGCATAAGGGAAACTGACCTGAGTGGGCTGGAAAAGTTTGAAGGACCGGATCCGGCTACGTTTGTGCCGCACGGGTTTGCGGTTGTTAATATCGATCCACGCGGTGTCGGTGACTCGGACGGTCTGATGCATATCATGGGAGAACAGGAGGGGGAGGACGGTTACGACGCAATCGAGTATCTGGCCAAGCTGGAGTGGTGTAACGGCCGAATTGGCATGGCAGGGAACTCCCATCTTGCTGTGGTCCAGTGGTTTATTGCCCAACTTCAGCCACCCTCGCTACAGGCCATTGCTCCCTGGGAGGCATGCAGTGACCTTTTCCGAGAACAGTTTGTTCGGGGAGGGGTGTACTCTGGCGCCTTTTATGACCACATCACGTCTGCCATGTTTCGTGGTCGCCATGGGATGGAAGACTTTGGAGAAATGTACCGCCGAGATGCACTCGCCAATCCATACTGGGATAGCAAACGCCCGGATATTGCGAAGATTCAGGTTCCCGCCTATATCACAGCATCCTTCAACAGTTTCCTCCACACCATGGGTTCAATCAGGGGTTATATGGATGTCCAACATGCCCAGAACTGGATCCGCTTCAGTCCATATCAGGAATGGCATGACCAATGGGCCGTCGATGCTTCTCAGCAAGACCTGATTTCATTCTTCACGCGGTATCTTCATAATATTGAAAACGGATGGGAGGAGCAGACACCCCGTGTTCGCATGTCGATTCTCCGCTTTGGGCAGATGGATGCCGTTATGAATATTCCAGAGAATGATTTCCCACTGCCTCAGACTGTGTACAAATCCCTCTACCTAACGGAAGATTCACTACTTCAGCACAGTGCCCCAGACGGAGATGATTTTGTCACTCACATATCCGAAGATCCAACGTCCCGCTCTACTTTTAACTTAGTCTTCAACCAACGTACTGTTCTTACAGGACTACCAAAGGCCGTTCTGTACATGTCCTGCCCAACGTCAGAAGACATGGATGTATACGTGATGCTTCGCAAGCTGGATACAGCCGGAAAGCCGATGCTTTGCCTTAACGTACCATGGTCATCAATCGACCCCAGTTCCTTCGAGGAAATCCCCGAGAACAAGGCGACGGATCTCCTCGTTTACAAAGGTCCCGTGGGAATATTGCGTGCCTCTCACCGCGAGGTTGACGACCGCCGTTCGCTGCACGAAAACTACCCCTTCCACCCCCACTCAAACCTGCAAAAGGTGCAGCCTGGCGAAGTCGTCAAGCTAGAGATTGGTATCTTCGCTATGAGTATTGAGTTTAACGCTGGCGAGGCCCTCCAGCTCCAGGTTTCCGGCCAGTTACCGCAGGATGTTTCCTTCGACGAGATCCGGGACGAGACACACAACATTCATAATCAGGGCCTTCACCGCGTGCATTTTGGTACCAAGTATCCGAGCCATATTGTGCTGCCCTTTGTGTGATGGACCGAAAGGGGAAATATTATCCAATAGGATGAGGTAAAGCATCTTGGTGCCAGAATAGTAGTCAAGTTGATGCCACTAAGCATCCGCCTGAATCAAAGCAAATAGAGAATATATTTCTGCCTTGTCTCCGTGGACTCCAGTACTTTATGTGACCAATCAGCTATCATAAAAGTCTAGACGAGCAATTAAGGTGTGCGGCTAAGACGGATTCGTTGGGCCGATGACTCAGCGGTGGGAATCGTGGGAACCGCTTCCGATTGGCCGTTTCTTGTACTCTGAAGGCCTCCTCCAAGGTGGACTCTCCAAAAGCTCGTCGTCATGCTACGTTTCGCGGATCATTATGGAAATGAGTTAACAGAAATTACGTATGGGAGTGGCAACACAAACGGCTCAGATATGACCATGTAGACAAAATATTCATAGTATATTCCTGCTTCCGTGTCATGAAACGAGCGTACCGCAGGCTAGGAAGAATTCTTGCTGAGCAATTTCCGTGCATTCAGATGAAAGAGAGCTTCTCGATCCTCTTCATGCTCCAAAACGGTAGCTAGGCTATCCTCCATCACACGAGCAAGAGCTTGGACTCCATCAGGCGGAGTAAAAGGGAAGTCTGTACCATAACATAGCCTATCAGGCGTGACGTACTGGAGGAGGCCCGTAATCTGGCTTGGGAATGTCGGGCCGGCGGTGTCGAACCAGAATTGCTCGTTCAATGCAGCCCTGACCCCTGTGGGCGTGACAGCTCGATCCAGGCTGAGGTCCGGAATCAGCATCGCAGCCTCGGAAAATCGCTGGATAAGTGGCGGGAAAGCACCACCCGCGTGGGGCACAATGTATCGAATATGCGGGAATTTGGACACGGTGCCGCTTAAGAAGAGATTGATGAGACATCGACACGTATCAAACATGAACTCGAAAACCGGAGCCGGATATTGTGGCAAGGGGACGCTTTTGTAGTGGTGGTGAGCACATCCATCCACGCAGGGTGTTGTGGGGTGAATGAACACCACCATTCTCCTTCGATTGAGTTCTTCGAAAATCGGGTCGAAGTAGCCATCCCCAAGGTATCGGCCAAAGTAGTTGGTTTGCAAGACGACACCGTCTGCATTGAGTGTGTCGGTAGCGTAGTCCAGTTCCGCGATACTGCCCTGCAGATCGGGCAAGGGGAGAGATGCGAACGACCCGAACCTCCCGGGTGCCTTTTGCTTGAGGTTGTAGGCATACAGGTTGCACTCTCGTGCAAGGTTCCTTGCCAGTACATCATTGTCGGCGACTAGGTGGACGCCAGGGGAGGTAATACTGAGGTAGGATGTTTCGATGTTCATAGAGTCCATAAGTTTTAGGTGGGATTCCCAGTCCCAATTCTAAAACCATCAATAATGGCGTCGTGGTAAGAAAGAAGATGGTAAGATGCTTACTGGGATTGCTGGCATCCCATCGGGATGCTCTAGGCCATGAGCAAGCAGAGCATCACGCCAGCAGGGAGGGACAAAGTGTGCATGTACGTCAACTTTTGCGTGTAGGGTCATGATTAAGAAGAATAGAAGAAGCAGCGTTTGTAAGTATTTGACGCCAGAGCCTGTGGCCACCTAAGTGAAACGGGGTTCTCCTGAATAACCAGGAGTTTGAATACTCTGTGTCCGTATAAAATCACTTGAACCGCTGACTGAGGAATGCCTCTTTCCGCCACAGTTCCCCCCACACAGTGCGTCCCGGTTCCAGCTGTGGTTGGCTAATGTGTCTGTAAGCTCTCGGAACAGCCCGATGCGCGACAGTTCCGCGCTGAAATGCATGCACTGCCCCATCTACAGCAGCTCTGGAACTGACCAGCGGGTACGAGCAGTTAAGGCGCTCTAAAGCCCCTTCGGATAGTGCAACAGACCATACCAAACACAAACTGGGTGATAACAGACATTCAACAGCCTGGCTGAGAAGCACCGCTGAGGATTGTTCCGGATTTATGCATTGCCTCGTATCTATACTAGACTGATATGCTACAGCTTCAAGATCCAACCGAGTTTTACAGTTGGATAAAGAGAATAATAAAGCGAGGGCACTATCAAAGGCAAATGAAATCAATACGAAGGAAATAGATTGATCATTAAATGGAATAGACTGTTCAACTACACTTAGGACAAACACCATATTGACACGAAAGCAAGGGCTAGAGATCAAGCGGCAGCGGAACTGTACTGGATCCCTTTCATGATCAGCCGATTCCTTCGAAGCGAAGTACGCCAAGCTGGCCTGCCTGACAAGAAGTAATCGTCAATCTGCTCGAGACTGAGACGGCCTGTCTCAGGCATGAACAGGAAGATGAGCACCATAACAACCATGGACACCGCACAATAAAAGTATCCCACCGCCGTTCCCATATTGCCGTACTCTTCTCCGATCATATAAGGCGACCAGAACGAAGCCGCGAAGCTGAACGTCTGGTATGCCGCTATGCTAAACGCCTGGCCATAGGTGCGGAGTCGTACGGAGTGCATCTCTGGCGAAGCCACCCACGCCGTGGGTCCGACAGATGCGCCAAGGATGAAGGACCAGAGACAGATGAAGGCCACCACGGTGCGCTGCGCGTGCGCATTGGTCTGGCCGAGCGCTGTGTTGACTGCGGCAAAGACTAGCATGCTTGTCGCCATCCCGGCATAACCAGAAAGCATGGTGACACGCCGGCCGAGGCGCTCGACGGCAGGGGGGCCAACAAGGGCACCGGCGAATGTACAAATACCAATGTAGACGCTGACAAGGTACGGATTCGAGACGCCGACGTTGCCGAGGAACAGGTTTGCGTATGGGGTGACGAATGCGATGCCGGAGATAGCCAGACCAACTAGAACCAGACTAGAGATGAGAGTGCGGCGGAGGTTGCCTTGACGGAGAATATCCAGAAATGATACCGAGGCTCGTTCATTCTGCTCAGTGTTGATATAGTGCTGGATAGTCTCGAGCTGTTGGCGCACTAACTCGGCATCGGCCTCCATGTGGTAGAAGCGAGCGAGGGATTGTTGTGCCCGCGCTGTCTGCTGCCTCAGCACCAGCCAGCGCGGAGATTCCGGAAAGTAGAAGAGTGACAGCGCAAACCCAACGCCGAGAGGAATCTGACATGCAATCGGGGTTTTCCAGGCCCAGTCACTTTCCATCTGCGCTGTACCGAGGCATACCGCGGCCGCAGTGAGAGTGCCCAGGGAATGCCCAATATTGAAGAGGGCGAGAAGCCAGCCCCTTTGTCGGGGAAAGACGCATTCGGCGCCGTAGACAGGTGCAGTCGAGTACAGAATTCCGATTCCGATTGCACCCAGACATTTGCAGACCATATAGTTGAGGTAACTCCCTGACGTGCCGAGCATTCCGGCAGCGCCGATGGCCGTGACAACGCTGCCGATTTGCATCGTACCGCGACGGCCGAGATACGTCGCAGGGAAACCACCTAGTGCACCCCCGAGCGCGATAAAGAGTGAGGTCAGGCTCATGAGCGATTGCTGTAGGGCCGAGAGTTGGCAGGGAGATCCGGAGTTGGAACAATCACCGAAAGACCGAGTAAAAGCGGACATTGTTAGAACAATGCCGCCATAGGCAAAGTCATAAACACAGATCCAGGCGCTGACGGAAATCCAGAGGGCGAAGAGGACCATTGTTGGTGTGGCCTTCAGCTCGCCCAGGCGGGCTATCAAGTCCGAGTGGGCCATCTCGACGTGCGACTCGGAGGACTTGCTGTCTTTCATTTTGGGCTGTAGGACAAGCGTTTCAAGGGTAGATGGTTTCTTCGTAGGCCAGGTCAACAACTTTCAATTTATCTTTTGTGTCCAGCCCTGGGTCAGGGGATACTAGGTACTGCGCTTTCCCCACCGTTCCAACCACATCGGAATGTTCCACTTCCCCTGATTACTGACGGCTTTCTAGGATAGCATTAGTCAATTCACTTTCTTTCCGCGCAAGTCACTGCATTGGTACAAGTTCCCTGCGGAACACGCCGACCTGGCTTCGGAATAGTCCGGGAGGGAGGGTTATTTGTACCGGTCTCAATTATGCTATAGCATGCAATATCAAACCAGTACTGGTGGAACCGTAACATGAACTTCTACTTGGCGGTGTTTCTCTCTGTTGCTGGCCTAGTGGCCCTGGTGATATATGCCAACCAAACCGATATTCCTCGAATAAAAGGTATTCCAGAGATACCTGGCGTCCCCTTTTTTGGCAACCTTCTTCAATTGGGCCAGGAACACGCTATGAATACGCTCAAACTGTCCAAGAATTACGGGCCAGTATTTCAAGCTCGCCTGGGAAATAAGGTCTGCAACCTCTGAGGAACTGTAAGAGTGAGGTTGAAATTGCTAACTGATTGATACAAGCGAGTGATTGTGTCAACCACATTTGATTCTGTGAAGCATTTCTGGATCGCCCACCAGTCCTCACTCATATCCAGACCAACCCTTCACACGTTCCACAACGTGGTGTCTGCATCGCAAGGCCTGACAATCGGCACTTCCCCTTGGGATGAATCATGCAAGCGGCGACGAAAAGCAGCAGCCACAGCACTGAACCGCCCTGCCGTTCAAACCTACATGCCAATCATTGACCTGGAGTCGTGCACCGCAATCAAAGATATATTCCAGAGTCTCTCGCCACAGCCATTGTCGAAACAGGCGGACATCGACCCAACCCCATTATTCCAGCGATTTGCACTCAATACGAGCCTGACTCTTGGGTACGGAATTCGAATTGACGACCGCATCGATAATGAATTACTTCGCGAAGTGGTTACGGTGGAGCGCGCTATCAGTACTCTCCGCAGTACCAGTAATAACTGGCAGGACTATATACCCCTTCTGCGCCTATTTTCTAGCCGTAACGACACAGCACGGGATGTCAGGCAGCGGAGGGATAGATATCTGTCGCACTTCTTGAGCATGTTGAAGGGGCGAATCGATCAAGGAATTGACAAGCCCTGCATCACCGGGTCAGTCCTGAAGGACCCAGAGGCTAAACTTAGCGAGGGTACGATATTCCCTTCTTTTTCCTGTTGTACTACCTAGTGTCTAACTGTAACCTTTAGCCGAGGTGAAGTCTATCTGTGTGACCATGATCGCTGGTGGACTGGATACAGTTCCTGGAAACATCGTCCTAGGGATTGCATATCTGTCTTCCCCCCATGGACAGGACATCCAGCGAAAGGCGTATAATCTAATCCAGCAGCACTACCCGGACGGCGATGCATGGGAAAATTGTGTCCTGGAAGAGAAAGTCGAATATATCAGCGCATTTGTGAAGGAGACGCTGAGATTCTGGACGGTTCTGCCAATGTGCCTCCCGAGAGTTAGCATTCGCGATATACCGTACGAGCAGAGTACGATACCCGCTGGGACTACCTTTCTGATGGTAAGTCACGACAAACAAGAACGGCAACGTCGGTATGGAGTTGGCTAACAGAAGACCAGAATGCCTGGGCGGCCAACTACGACAATTCCCATTTTGACCAGCCCACCTGCTTCGTCCCAGAGCGCTTCCTGAAATCCGGAGAAGGGTCTGGTATCCAGCATTATGCGTACGGGGCCGGATCGCGCATGTGTCCTGGATTTCATTTGGCGAACCGAGAGCTGTACGCCGTCTTCACAAGGCTGATATGCAGTTTTGAGATGATGGCCACGGACGACCCAGCTGATCTGCCTGTTCTAGATGCGCTGGACTGTAACTCTGTCAAGACCAGTCTCACAACTGAGCCGAAAAAGTTCAAAGTCAGATTCAGGGCACGGGATCCAGGCCTTCTGGAGAGGTGCATCCGGGAATCTGAGAAGAGAACCGAGAACGTGTAGAAGCATAGAGTAGCTCTGGGTGTATTTACGTATTTCGTCTAGGAAAATAAAAGACCCACGAAAGAAAAAGACTTGGACCAAAAATATTATTATAAAACTTATATAAAAGAATCGATACGAACATTAAAATATTATGTGTATTATAAAGAATTACTTTATATAAATAAAGCAAAGTTTGAAAATCCATATACACAAGGTTTAATTATTTAATAAAACAAATATACTACGTTATAGATAACACCGTCTCCCTCTGCTCCGGCAAGCAGTGGAAGCAGAAGACTACAACTAAGGTGTACACAGTTAAGGTAAATTATCAACGTATTGAGTGTATTGAAATATCCTAGCAGTCTGGTTGCTAGGCAAACACTAAACATCGTCAAAGTAAACCCGCAGTTCATCCCAGCTCTCTTCGCTATACTTATCCTGCACCTTCTGGCAGTGATCAAGCGCCCACGGTGTCACCCCCATCATGTAGCAACTCTCAAACATAAAAGCCATGCTGCCTTGCCCAATCTTGACAGGAGCCAATGTTTCGTTACTGGCCTTCTCAAATGCCCCCGCATCCGGTCCATGAGAGCTCATTGTATTGTGTAGACTAGCCCCTGCAGGCTGGAACCCACCCGTTTTGGCTGTTTTGGCAAAGTAATCCCCCTGAATCAGGCCCATGAACTCAGACATCACGTTGCGATGGTACGAGGGCGGACGGAAAGTATTCTCCGCTACTAACCAGCGCGGTGGGAAAACTACCAAGTCCGCCACGGCGGTCCCTGGATGCGCATTGGTCGCCGCGGTGAGAACGGTGTATATGGACGGATCTGGATGGTCGTACGAGATGGTTCCAATTGTGTTGAAGCGGCCGAGGTCATATTTGTATGGATAGTACGTCCCATGCCACGCCACGACATCGAACGGACAATGCTTCTGCACGGCTTGGAACAGGCGTCCACCGAACTTAGCCTGCAAAGTCCAGGAGCTATCGGCCGGCTCATGCCGGTAGCTTGCGACAGGAACCTGGAAATCCCGCTCATTGGCAAGGCAGTTGGAACCGATTGGGCCGAGTTCAGGCATCTCGAAATGGCCTTGGAAGAGCTCCAGGACGTACCCACGGATCGGCTCGTTGTTGTCATACAGATTGATGCGGTACCGCAGCCCTCTAGGAATCACACAGATTTCGTTGGGACGGACAAGGATGTGGCCCATCTCAGTTTCAATGTCCAAAGCCCCAGACTGCGGCACAATCAGGAATTCGCCATCGGCATTATAGAATGCAGTCCGTGGCGGCATAGACTCGTCGGCGGCGTAGATGTAGTAAGCCACGCCTGTCTTCAGGGCTGGATCCCCGGCCCCTGCGACCTGACGGAGCGCGCTCACCCAGCTGGTGCCTTTGGTCACATCAAACGGGTCCCAGCGTAGCTGATTGGGGATCAGACACAGGTCATGGTGCGAGGAAACCGGTACCGAGTCCACGGGGCTAAACTTGGTGTGGGTGCATGATGGGAGCACGCGATAGACCCAGGCCTGCCGGTTTTGTGCACGAGGAGCTGTGAACGCGGTGCCTGAGATCTTTTCTGCATATAGCCCGAATGGGGCTTTTTGTGGTGAATTTTGGCCGATTGGGAGGGCACCTTGTCTGGCCTCAGTTCTGTTCATTTCGTCAGCTCATCAGTAACCCTAAGATAGGAAGGACGGCATACTCGTGGTTTGAACCCAGTCCATGGAGGTAGTTGTATATCTCGGGAATCGTGAACTGTGAGACTGGCATTTTGTGGGCTTCTGGCCGTGTGCTTCCACAAAGTTGGCTGCCATTCGTGTTATCCTGCTTTATTAGACACAATCCGGGCTTAATTCCGGCGTCTGTTGTGACGATTGCCTTCAACGTCAGCGAATATCGGGATGTCCCGAATGTCTCATAAGCCAAATGACAAATCCACGCGGAACTCGATCAATGGGCGGAATTACAATGCCCCAATTATGATTGCAACTGTCCATTATATTTGACAAGGTAATTTCCTGCCTGTGTGTTTCAACCACCACCTCTCAAACCTCCACCATGTCGCCAACCAGCTGGCTGCCCATCCCACACGGATCCCATTTCAGCATTGCCAACATTCCCTTTGGCATAATATCTACTGTTCTTTCAGAAAGCCCCCGCCCCGCAGTGGCAATTGGCGATTTCGTCCTGGACCTGCGCGTCTTTGCTGAGAGTGATGGATTCCGTGGGCTGGAATCTACGGCCTTGGACATATCTGTATTCAACGAGAAGACCTTGAACAGGTTCGCCTCATTGGGTCGCGGCGTGCACCGAGAGGTCCGCGAGTACCTTCAATCGGTTTTTAGCCAGAACACGCCGGTTCCTCACGTTCTGAAAGACGACGTCAAACTGCGCCAGCAGGCATTGCTCCCTCGAGAGACCGTCAAGAACCACACCCCTCTGCAGATCGGAACTTATACGGACTTCTTCGCCGGGAAGCATCATGCTGAGAACTGTGGCATTATCTTTCGTGGCCCGTCAAACGCCCTTCAACCAAACTACCTCCATCTCCCCGTTGGCTATCATTCCCGTGCATCGTCCGTCGTTGTATCCCGGACCCCCGTTCGCAGACCCAAGGGCCAAATCCTACTGCAGGGATCCAGCTCTCCAGTGCTTGCAGCAAGTCAGCGTCTCGACATCGAACTCGAATTGGGTGCCTTTCTATGCAACTCGAACCCCCTGGGCGAGCCTATTGATATTGACAAGGCGGATGACTATATATTCGGCTATGTTCTCCTAAACGACTGGTCTGCGAGAGATATTCAGGCCTGGGAAGCTGCCCCGCTTGGTCCCTTCAACGCCAAAAGCTTCTGTTCTACCATCAGCCCGTGGGTAGTCCTCCCCGAGGCACTGCAACCATTTCGGTGTGCTCCCATCCCGAATGAAACCAGCCTTCTTCCGTATTTGAGGGAGCGCCGAACCGATTCTGTGTTTGGGATTGAGTTGGACGTCTCTATTATCAGTGAGTTACTACACACTTGCAGGGTCATACCTCGGCCGAGTAAGATCTGTGCTAATTGTACTGCAGGCAAGGAAAGAAGGCGGACCGTTCTATCACAGACAAGAAGTAGCAACCTTATTTATTCCTTCCCTCAGATGATTGCCCATCATACAATCGGGGGGTGCCCACTTGAGGTTGGAGATTTGCTGGGTTCAGGAACGATAAGTGGGACTCAACCAGGGACACTGGGTAGCTTGCTGGAGATGACACAAGGCGGGAAAAGCATGATTCAACTCGCCGACGGAGAGGAGCGTTGTTTTCTTGACGATGGGGATACCGTGGTGATAGAAGGGAGGTGTGGCAGTGGTGATCAAGATGGCATTGTTGGCTTTGGAGAGTGCTCTGGAACCATTATTCCTTCAATTCTCTAGGTTGATATCCTTGGTACATACAGTCTTTCAATTACAAGAGTAAAGATGCTTCCCACGAGCAGGTGTTCCACAATCCTTTACACGGGAATGATCCGCCCACTTCTGAGCTCCCATACGTTTTGGTAAGACATCCGTCCATTGCACACCCCGATTCGGAACGCCCAGCAGATACGTTGGAAGACTTGCCTGTTATAGTTGTAGGGGTGTTTCTGGAAGAACTCATGCAACCAGTTCCGCCCTGTTCTTCATAGTGGGGGTGCCCAAAGAATATATAACTGCTCAAGAGCTCAGCCGCTACCGTAAGAACCAAGAAAGGGCACCAATCCCCAAGACCATAAGAGCAGGATGCCCAACCACCCTCCACATCCGCCAGCCCCTCGCCCGTTCCTCGGCAGCCCTCTTGTCTCGATCCGGGCGCGGTAGGTAGTCAAGCATAACCGCCATCCCGTGCTCCCTCAGGAAAACACCATACTGAAGCCGGGGCTCCATGACATAGGGTAGAATATAGCGGGCCACGTACCACAGCAGTCTTGACTCTAGCAGGTGGACTCGCGTCGTGTGGTATGAGATTAGACAAAGCTGCTTGATCCTGCTTTGTAGGGGTTTTGGATATACAGCCAGTGCCTCGAGGATAGCTGTGGTTGTTGCATTGCCCGAGGACTTGATCCCATACAGTGTGTTGGCGAGAGCAGCTGCTGACTCGATGCACAGATTCGCGCCCTGTGCGAGATTCGGCGTGAACTGCACCTTGTTAGTACCTTCCCGTAAATACACTCGAAGGGACACGACGAACTTTGAATACAGTGTCACCAATACAAGTAATGCGGCCGCAAGACCAGGTATCAAAGAGCCCCTCCTGCAAGTGCGTCGCCGACACCCACGGACTCACCCTCCACAGGTCGCTGAAAGTGATGTCGTTGGAATCGGCACCATCCCACGCCTTCCACTGCGCATACTCTTCCAACTTGGCCCTGATCTCCTCCTGCGAGAGCTTCTCAGGGAGATCAGGGTACACCCGAGTCTGGTTCATCTTGAATGCCGCAAACCAATTCACCGAACCGTCTGAATTGGCGATTAAAGTCAGAAGCACACCCTTGTTGCACCGCATGTGCATGTCGCCCGGCCGGACCATCTCCGTCAGCCCTCTAGGGCACTCGGCCGCCGGCGTGGCTCCCAGAATCGTGTAGTAGTCCACCGTCATTGCCCCTTTCTCTGTCCCTGTCCGTACGTGGCTCGTCTTTCCTTTAGGAGATTGTTGGAGCTCAGCTATGCGCCACATGTGCTCGCGCACGACCCCATGCACCCCGTCCGCGCCTACCACAATATCGCCCGTATATACCTCGCCAGAGTCAGTTGTAACACACAACGGCCCATCCGGCTTACCTTGCGGGGCGATATCCACGACCTTAGCGCCGAGCTGGATCTTCGACCTATCCTCTAGCGAGGTATAGAGCGCATGGAGGAGGTCCCTTCGGCGCAGTAATGTAAGTGGATAGCCGAGCCTGCAATGGTTATCAACCCCTTGAATATAGAACTCTATCTGCACTGCACTGCACTGCACTTACTTCGGCCCAAACAACCCAAATGTCTCCTTGCGATAGACATACCCGTCTGGAAGCGCAGTCACCAGGCCGCGGAGATCGCTCCTACACTCCTCAAGAAGATCAAATACGCCTAGTTGATCGAGCACACGGCAGCCCGCTGGAAGCAGCGCAAGGGTTCCGCCGAGATTCGTGAGGATGTCGCTGTGCTTTTCAAGCAGCACGTAGTCAATTCCGGCTTTCTCCAGGCAGCGCGCGAGCGTGAGGCCTGTTATGGCACCGCCGATGATGATTACTCGGGGCGACGGGGGTGGTGTGAGTGTGCTCTGTGCCATGGATGGGAATGTGGTTTTGTTTCTTCTTCCGTTTTTGAGAGTTCTTCCGTTTTTGAGAGGGGTGTGGTGAGGAGAAGAAGAAGTGATTTAAGCTGCACCTGCAGCTCTAGTTATGTTGGGCCTCTGATAGGCCGGTTCGTAAGTGATAGTCATGACCAGTATAGCAGTCTGTGCGCCTCCGATTCATCCACTCTGGGCAGATGGTTACTGAGATTTGACAATGCTGATAATGATGCAGGATATAACCACAGTCCTAGAAATAAACAAGGTAAAGGCACTAGAGCCTCTGAGCAAACGCCTTGTAAATCAATATCTCCTACAAGATAGAGGAGCTGCGCTTCTTAAGAAACTTGTTTACCTGCAGTGTATTAAGATTAACTTGCTTAGTAATCGACCAGGCTGAGATCTACTCAGTGAGTGGTAATTTCTAAAACGGAAAAGCACACATGTATGATAAGTTCATAACAACATGATCCAACCCCTTCTCCTCGCAGGCGGCCATTCAACTCGCATGGGAACCCGCAAGGAATTGCTTTGCCTTTACGATGAAATCCCAGTCTACGAGCACCAGCTTATCCGACTGCGCATCGCATGTCCTGATGCCGACGCAGTCTACCTCTCCTTGCCAGACCCGAGCGCCCTGGGTCCAATCTTAGAGAACCCGCGCATCGAACGGCTGACGGAGACGAGTCTGCAGCTGTACCATCAGACATTTACATTCCCGGTTCATGTTCTGTACGATGACGCCGACGTTGGCCCGGCTGGTGGCCTTCTTGCTGCCCATCGCGACGTCCCAGATGCATCCTGGCTTGTCGTTGCTTGCGACTACCCATTTTTCTCTGTCTCCGCTATGAGTCAACTATGTAGAGAGATGGCAGCGCCCGTTACGTGCTTTGAGAACTCCGACGGGATTTACGAGCCGCTGCTGGGCATCTGGTCAGCCCCAGCCTTGTCCCTGCTCGAAGAGAACGTAAAAAACGGCATTCTGGGCCCAAAGTCTGTGGTATTCAAGTCGAAGGGCAAGGCAGTTAGACCGCACGATGAAAGCTGGCTATACAATATGAATACGCCTGCTGAATACAGCGAGGCTCTACGGATGAGCGAGTATATCGCGTCGATTACACAGGACATTCAGACTTTCAACGTTCATAGCTAGGATGGATAAATATCAACGGGACTGCCTTCGCCCAGCTCGCTCACTCCGCTGGGAATGTGAACCCAGCAGTTGGCGTATAGGAACGGCTTCGTCTTGCCTGGACTGTGGTCATCGATGATCCACGCCTGCTGGTTATTGGGGGTCAATATGCCTGGTCGGAATATGTCTGGGTCTTTGCGAAATGATAGCACTGAAATCTTTACCCCATTGCACTGCGAAAGCCCGTTTGTAACTGGACTCGACAGTGTAAGAGCGACTCTCTGCGGCGTCTCAGCCTTTCCCAACTGCAGTGTCTCCAAGTACCGGAAGACAAAAAAGCGAAGACATGCAGCAGCAGCAACAGGATTCCCAGGGAGTCCGAAGAATGCTGTCTCGCGCCCATTGCAAGGAAGCATGGAAAACAGGATCGGATGGCCTGGCTTGACAGCAACCTTATGGAAAACAGTACGACCTCCAATGCGGCTCACCAGGCTGGGAATAAAATCACAGCGCCCGGCAGATACTGCTCCAGTGGTTACAATAATATCGTACTCACTATCCAGCGCCGTTGAAATGGCATCCTGCATGGTTTCTGGGCTGTCTCGGATGACGCCGCGAAAGTCGACATCAACTCCCCGTCTTCGGAGCATCGTCGTCAGATATGGCCCATTGGCATCGTGGATCATGAAATCATGAGGTTTACTGAGTGCGTCCGGCGATAAAAGCTCACAGCCTGTCGAGAAAATAGCCACTCGAGGCCTGCGCAGGACTGGAATGTGCGTCAGTCCGACCGATGCCATTGCCATAACATGCTGCGGCAGCACACTCTCTCCAGCTTCAATAATGAGGTCCCTCTTGCTAAAGTCTCCTCCAGCGAATCTTCTATGCTGGAAGTGTCTTGCAGGCTTCGAGACCGCGATGTACCGACGAGTCGAGAATTTGTTCTCGGTCACGACAACATCCTCAACAGGCACACAGCAATCATACCAGTCTCGATCCAAGCCAAGAGGAAACGGAGCCCCTGTCATGATCTCCACGCAAGGGGGAACTCCATCCCTGAGATCGTCACCCGTGGAATGCGGCTTATCCCCAGCAGTCGTCGTGGCGGTGACTTCGAATGTGACTGGGGTCTCAGCACTGGCGTTTTCTGTTGCAGCCGCGCTCAGCGCAAAGCCATCCATCGCAGAGGTGTCATATTGCGGAGTAGAAGTTGGACTGTAGATTGTCGTCGAGACTACCCGGTCGCAGGCGTTGTATATCGAACAGGATTCGCTTGGGTAGGGCCTGTGCTGGCGCTGGCATTGCGCCTCCTCTTCGACCAACCGTACAGCCTCTGCATATGCCAGAGGCATCTTGACATGTCTCCTACCGAGTATACCTAGAAAGGAATAGAAGAACCCAATGTAATGACGATACTTGGCACAGCTTCAAGCTCTCCGTTTCGGGACAGCCACATACATCATGATGAAATCACGCCGTAGCAAGCAAAGTCACAACTTCACAACCAACACCAACGCCCTGATTTGTAATTACCACCCCTCCACAGCTTCAGCACTATGCCCAAGGTCGTCGAATCCAGGGACTCGATCAAGGACATCTGGGGCGACCGCACGCCCTACAAGCACCAGTGGCCGACGCGGTGCGACTCGCATCTCGTGGATAAACCGGACAAATGGGTCCAGAGTGCTTGTGTCCTGTGCAGGTACGCTCTACCACGATTCCAGGGATCAATACTTACTTAATGCAGCAATGGCTGCGGCATGGACATCGGGGTGAAAGACCGCAAAGTCGTCGGCGTGCGTGGACGGACAGCCGACCGTGTCAATAAAGGACGACTGGGGCCGAAGGGGTTGAATGGGTCAGTCCAGCATCTTCTTGCAAAAAAAAAAAAAAAAAAGAAATACTAACGAAGTAGGTGGATAACGATCGGACATCCTGACCGTCTGCAACACCCGCTGATCCGGCGCAATGGCAAGCTGGAGCGGGCGTCGTGGGACGAGGCCATGTCGCTGATTGTAGACCGCGCAAAGGATATCCAGTCCAGACTGACGAACCACGGTATTGGGTTCTATACCAGTGGGCAGCTGTTGCTCGAGGAGTATTATGTGCTCGCGATGGTTGGGAAGGCCGGGTTGAATACGCTGCATATGTATATACGTCTTTCTCTTAATACTTGTCCGATGCTAACGGGATAGGGATGGGAACACGCGTCTGTGCACTGCAACTGCAGCTGCGAGTATGCGAGAATCCTTCGGGAGTGATGGCCAGCCAGGCTCATATTCAGATATCGACTATACAGACTGTTTGTTCCTGGTCGGACACAACATGGCCGCCACGCAGACGGTGCTGTGGTCTCGAGTGCTGGACCGTCTTGCAGGGCCAAATCCACCGAGACTCATTGTCGTCGATCCTCGCATGTCAGATACTGCAAAGAAAGCGACAATACACCTGACGCCGAAGATTGGGACCAACGTGGCTCTGATGAACGGGCTGCAGCGCCTGATTATCGAGAACGGTTGGGTGAATGAGGACTACATCGCACAGCACGTCTGCGAAATGGAAGACTTGAAGGAGGTTGTGAAGAAATATACACCTGAATATGTAGAAAAGATCACCGGAGTGCCTGTCTCCCAATTGCACGAGACTGCCAGAGCCCTAGCAACATCCGGCAGTCTGCTCTCAACAGCGCTACAAGGCGTCTACCAGTCCAACCAGGCCACCGCAGCAGCATGCCAAATCAACAACATTAATCTACTACTCGGCCACATCGGCAAACCCGGCAGCGGCATCTTCCAAATGAACGGACAACCCACAGCACAAAACAACCGCGAAACAGGGTGCGACGGCGAATACCCCGGATTCCGCAACCACCAGAACCCCAAGCACATGCAGGAAATCGCCGACATCTGGAACATCGACCTGACGCACGTCCCGCACTGGAACGAACCAACCCATATCCAGAACATGCTCAACTTCGTCGCCGGCGGCAGCATCGAGATGTTCTGGGTGTCGGGGACAAACCCGCTCGTCAGCCTCCCCCATCTCTACCGCGTGCGCGAGCTCCTCACAAAACCAGACCTCTTCCTCGTCGTGCAGGACATCTTCCTCACCGAGACAGCAGAAATCGCAGACGTGGTCCTACCAGCCGCGCAATGGGGCGAGAAAACAGGCTGCTTCACCAACGTGGACCGCACAATGCACCTGTCGCAAAAGGCCGTCGAACCACCGGGGGAAGCAAAGCCCGACCTGGAAATCTTCCTCGACTTTGCGCGCAGAATGGATTTCCGCAATAAAGACGGCGGCGTGCTGATTCCCTTCACGGAGCCGGAGGAAGTCTTCGCGGAATGGAAGAAGATGTCCTTTGGCCGCCCTCTTGACTGCAGCGAGCTCAGCTATGGAAAGCTAACCGGTGGATCAGGGATCCAGTGGCCCTGTACCAAGGAGTATCCATATGGAAAAGAGAGACTTTTCGAAGACGGCATCTTCTTCACAGATACCGAGTACTGCGAGAGTTTCGGACACGACCTCGAGACCGGTGCACCACTCACCAAAGCGCAATACCAGGCGATAAACCCAGCAGGCCGCGCTATTTTGAAATCATGCCACTACAAGCCAAGCCTGGAGCAGCCGAATAGCGAGTTCCCGTTTTTACTGGCGACAGGGAGGAATGTCTTCCATTTCCATACGAGATCGAAGACCGGGCGATCGAAGCGGTTGCAGGGAGCAGACCGGGATGCATGCGTTGTTATATCCCAGACAGACGCGGACAGCATCGGGCTCAGCAACGGCGAGATGGTCATCGTGCGGTCAAGACGAGGACAAGTCGAACTGCCTGTGAAGATTGAAGGAATCAACGCAGGCCACGTCTTCATCCCGTTCCATTTCGGGTATTTCGACTCAAAGGACAAGCGCGCGAGGGCAGCAAACGAACTGACCATTGGTAAGTAGCAATCCTTGAAGAGCATCACATATCTAACAGACCAGAACAATGGGACCCCGTCTCCAAACAGCCAATGTTCAAATCCGGCGCGGTACGAATCGAGAAATGCGTGCAGAAGGAATCACAGTCCCCCGTCCCCCCAGAGCGCCAAACCGCCGCCATCCACGCCGTAGAGGAGAACAAATCGAACGCAAGCGAAACCCGCAAAGACAAGTCCCAGAAACGCATTCGGTGGCTGGAAATGTGGCTCGGCGCAACGCACGAAAGCCTCGAGATGCTGCGCGATATCTACAGCGACCTCATCCCGCGGCTGGTGCACGATCTGGAAATCCAGTCTGGACTTGAAGTGATGAGACGAATTACACACGATGCCATCGGCAACCTCGAGCCGGTTATAGCCCGGTACCATGAGAGTCGGCTGTACGGACGGAAAGTGTGCGAGAGGCTGCGGCGGTCTCTATTCCCCATGGAAGATGACGAGTCGAACGATGCGTACGAGGCGCTGATTGCGCTGCAGTCGCTGGAGATGTTTCTGACTTATATCGAGGGCCATTTGACGGCGCTATCGCCCGCGAGCCAGGCGCTTTGGGATACCGAGTTTGTAAACGCCGTTACGTTTGCTCAGACGAGCGTGGGCCGGCAGAAGGCGTGGGTTACGCAGCATATCAAAGTCAAGAGTCCACAGACGCTGCTGGTGCCGCAGATGCCACCGGGTCAGTTGGCTACGGATGCGTCAGGGCTCGCGAGGGAGTTTTACTACTGATAGTTCGTCAGTAATCACTTAGTTGGATAATATATAATTATACACACTGAATGCCTATCTCGGACGGAGACACCTCTGCGGCCTCTGCACCGGGGAATCATCTGGCACTACTGGAATGAGATTGATATCTTCCGCACTCTCGGAGACAGGTTTCGTATGGTTCGTGCTTGATCGGAATGTCCCTCGCGTTGACGGTGCCATTTGGTAAGTCGGATATGTTTCCCTCGAAGAAGCAAACCACCTTGGTAGGAGTCTCTTGAGCAACGCTGCAATGGCAGGCATGCAGGTGCACATCACGCTGACATCTGCCTCGATGACGCCGTAGTAGGAGATTTCGCCGCCGTTGTCTGCCATATCAGTAAGAGAGCTCGTATTCTTTGTGAGACTCACAAGTAATGTTATACGTCGTGATAGAGTGATACAGATGCGACAGACGCAGGATGCCCGCGATGATAATCCTGCCAGTGTTAGAAGGTACAAACAGTAAAAGTTTCAGAACATACAAAATACCAACAGAAAACATGCTGATCACTCGAATCTTCTTCGCGAGGGGCAGATTCAGTTTCAGCAGCAATGGCAGCGGCAGGAGCATAACAACCACATCCAGAGCAATATTCAGCGGCGGCATGACCTTGAAAGCAGCGTAGTCGAGACAGGTCCCTTCAGAAACACCATCAAATCGCGTCCAGTAATACGAAGCTGGAGTACAGTCGAACGCGCTCTGAAAGACGACTGCGACTGAGTAGGCCGAGCAGAGGGCGATCAGACCGTAGGTGACGCGTTTGAAGGTGCGGGTGGTGAATATGCGGAGGTAGAAGAAGAGAATGGCGAGCTTTGCGATAGAGACGGAGAAATAGAAGAAAATAATGCCGACGTAGAAGAGCTGGTGCTGTTAGACTGCAGGGTTGTATGCGTAGTTGATATGATGCGAACCTTCATCTGGCTGATGATTTGGGCCTGGGTCAGTGCCCACATGTCTGTTCCCCAGCCCAGCCTCGCTCCTGGACTTCTTTAGATGCTGAAATATACCGTCCAAAGACCTCTTACCTGCAATCATAATCGCCGTGTCCACCATCGCTGTGACCTGGTCTAGTTAGGAACATTCCACGCCCAGAGCAGAGCACGTACAAAAGTCACGAAGCCAACCACATCGTCTATCCCAAAGGCGTCCGAGAATGGAGGTCTCCCGGCCATTCGCAATCCCATTATTATTGTAGTCAGGGCGATGAAGGACGAGCCGACGCCGATCTGGGTTGCCTGGCGACTGCGCGGTGGGACGTCGCACACGGCGTTGGTGATGTTCATGGAATCTGATGGGTAAAAAGACTGTTAGGGCAGGATAAATAATGTAGGGCAGGATTCTCACAGAGATATTCACGCAGTTGGCAGTTGCTCTCGTAGCACGACGTGATTCCTTCATACTCTGCCTCGCACAGCGTTTGCTTTGTGCCACTGCAAACGAATGGAGGCAGACAGTTTGCCTACGTGGCAGTTAGGCCTTTAAGTTAACCACAAGCAAAGAAAGGGGTACTCATACTGCACATTGGGGGAGGCTTTCTATGTCCTCACAGGCCTCAGCATTTGCCAAACTGAGCATTGAGATTAACAGCAATATAACCAACACCCACATCCTGGCCATCATTCAACACAGCCGAAAAGAGCATGTCTCAGTAAGGACCGGTAGTTTCAAAATGCCGAGGAAATTCCATCGAGTTGTAAAATTAAACAAAAACACCCAAGCACTGGCTACCGGCGTTTATATTACAGCAAAGGCAGCCATCAGCCGAGGGACATATGAACTGCCCGCACAGGTCCCTGCGCCTTGACTGCAAAGTTGGAGACTTGACCAGTCAAATCGTCTCTGAAACACGAGGACCTGTCGGCTTGTCCAGTTGCTGCGCGCCAAGGGGAAATGCCGTAAACGGTTGCACATGCAGGTCTAATTAATTCCTAATTTATTCCGTCCAGTCGGCGTATACGCTCTCTGTGGCGGGTCTAACGCTAAAGGTGGTAGAGGCAGGATAGAGGAATATGAGCATCTAGACAATACTTCGGTTGATAGATCAACATGATCTGTACATTAAGGCCCGTTGTCAACGGCTTCCATGTTTTAGCCTTGCGCGATGCCAGATCGTCGTTAGACAAGGAGCCACAGTTACTGTGTATATATTAAGAATCTACTACCTCTATGAGCACAACCCTACTAGCATACTCCGCCTTGAAGGAATACTGCAGGCCCAGATTCATCAGCATCGAGCCCGTAAAAGGCCCATCACCATCAACAAGATACATCGCTTCACTCTCCAGCCCCTGCAGTTTGACCCGGGGCACGGTATGATTGACATTCGGGGCGAGTTGAAAGAGAAACAACACCGCCTGGGCTTTGCTTTCCGAAACAAACAGGGCTGCAGGCCAATTAGACTCTTCAGGCAGAGTCAATCGCCACATATCGCCTTTGAGAATGATCGGATTCACCTTCTCCGCCAGGGCGATCAACCCGGGAATGGCCTTCTTCTCGTCGTCAGTAATCTGGCTCGGATCAAGCTCGAGACCAAACGACCCGCCCATCATGGCGACGTGGGCACGGAAGCTTAAAGGTGTAGTCCGCCCTGTTTGGTGGTTCGGCACACTGGACACATGGGCACCCATTGTACTAGCAGGGTACGCGAGCGAGGTGCCAAACTGAATGAAGATGCGCTCGACAGCGTCACTATTATCAGATGTCCACACCTGCGGGAAGTACTGCAAGATTCCTGGATCGAACCGACCACCACCAGATGCACAGCCCTCCCAGAGGACGTTGGGGAAGCGAGTAGTGAGAACATCAAATACGCGGTACATTCCTAGCATGTATGCATGGGTTGCGCTAGGCGAGGGCGTCTCAGCCATGCCCCGGTTGTGATCCCACTTTACGTACGTGATATCAGCGCTGTTAAGGAGGTCCGAGATTGCATTTACAATGAACTCCTGCACCTCTGCCAGACCCAGGTTCAACACAAGCTGATTCCGCTGCTCTGTCCGTGGATATCCGCCGGCATGGAGCACCCAGTCTGGATGTTCCTGGTATAGAGTGGACTGAGGGTTCACCATCTCCGGTTCCACCCAGATGCCGAAGCGCAGGGTCGTCGACGAGTTGGCAACCTTAAGAGAGGTGATTTTGTCTACCAGCTGTGCGAGGCCATCGGGGAACCGATCAGGATTAGGAATCCAGTCTCCAAGTCCTGCAGCGTCGGATGTTCGTGGGTATTTCTGCCCAAACCAGCCATCATCCATGACCAGCAGTTTCACGCCCAATGCCGCAGATTCTTGGGCAAGGCGGCACATTCGGTCATGATCAATGTCGAAATAAAGGCCCTCCCAGCTATTTAGCAGCACCGGGCGATCATCGGTCGCAAATTTGCTACGGATCAAGTGGTTCCTGTACAGCCGATGCAGCGAGCGCGACATCCCCCCTACACCATCTGCCGAATAGACAGCGACGCACTCAGGCGAGGTCAGGGTTTCGCCCGGCGCAAGCTTCCAGGACAGCTGGTTCGGTCCGACCGAGACGCGCGTCAAGCCCTGCGATCCTTTCTCAACCTGGATGGAAAAGGAGCCGGAGTAGACCAGCGAGAAGCCCCATGCCTCACCCTGCGACTCCGTGGTAGAGGGATGCACCAGGGCGACAAACGGGTTATGGAGATGGGACGAGAAGCCAGTGGTGCTGCCAAAGCTATTCGAAATTAGCATCTCCATGGCCTACTCTTCATGATTGTCTTCGTCCTACCTCTGTACGCCGTAGTCCACCGGTCGTCTCTGCCGATGCGCCTCCCTGGCCCAGTCACCGCGCAGTCCGAGCATCTGCAGTTCCTCAAAGGGCAGGTCAACGCTCATGCTCGCGAGAGATTCAACGGTGATTTCCTCCGTGCTGGTATTGGTAATACTCGCACTACGCACAATCGCATTATACCTGGGAAAGACGGTATATCTCAACGCCGCAGCAATGTCACTATACTCATCGAATAGTCGAACGACAACCGTTTGCGCATCGTCAACACCAGCAAAGGTTGCAGGAAGCCCATTCAAGCCTTGCTTTCCACGAACAACCTCATGCGACTGATATCGAAACGCCGAGATGGTATGCCCTGCTGCCTGATGAATGCAAAAGGCCGGGATGCGAAAGTCACCTCGTCCTTGGTCAGGGAATTCACAGCGGACGCGATCAGGCATGCCCGTCCAGCCATCAACGACTGGCTCAGGGTCTGCCGGGATAGGTCCTGCGGCGAGGGCACCGAAGTGGTCTGATCTCAGGTCGCCGGTGGGTTCATCGACATGGAAGCGATAGGACAGGTTATGGCCATTGAGGGCGAAACTAGTGCCGTTCACGGCGACTACAGGAGGTATCAGATCGATGATGTGCATAAGGGGGAATGGAATTTACTTGGTTTGGAGGTTTCAACCATCCTGGAATTAGATGGAGCGTTGGTAGGGTTGAGAGAGGCAGGTGTACGGGCTTATACAGGGTTATATCGGGCATCCAGCGAACTCCGCCTAACCAGATGCGCCACGGAGAGTCTTCCGCGCATGGGGGATTGAGATAGCAACAGGCACTGTAGTCGAAATTGAGGGCGGTATCAAACAAATAACGAGTGGACATCGGCGAGGCCGAAAAAGGCGCAACAATGAATTCAGCAACATTCCAACAGACCTGCCTCGCAATCAGTGGATGTTTCGCGCCAGAGCTGCCATTAAATCAGCGGCTCGGAGCCCCATATCGCGAGCCTCTGCTGTGACACTGGGGTCTTGGGAGGAACGAAGCAGTTGTTCCTGCCAGAAGTTCCAACGCTCGAGACCAAAAATTGGGCCCTGATACAGACGCACCGCCTTGAACATCCGCTGGTTATCCTCGTTGACAGGCATTGGGTCAATGACCATCTTGTTGAAGAGAAAGTACCCGGCATATATTACCCAGACGGAGACAATTTTAATCAAAGTGCTCTCGCGCGGCGAGTTGTCCCATTCCAGGTCCATCATGTCCCAGATCATCGAGTCAATAGTATTCAGACACCCAGCAGACGCCAGCCGAGCCTGGAAAGCAGCGGCGTTCAGAGACCTTGTTGCTTCGGCTTCATTGGAGATGGAGCCTGATAAGAATAAGCAGCGTCAGCTCTGTAATATCAACGATAACATATAAAAGGCGTTTGAATAAAACATACCATTAACATATCGGCCAGACTCCTGATGAAGGTATGGCATGCCCACGTATCGAAAATAGTCGTAATCCCGATATGTGCGCGGCCCTCTGACAGAATTACCGGAGACCATGATTGACTTTCTGTGTGTCTTGTTCAAAATATCGCACATCGACAGCTCCCGGGCAAGATGTAGAAGCTTAGTCTGCGCCTCGTGGTTGTACGGAATGTCCAGTGAAATGCACAGAATGGCCTCGCTGAGGATGTGATCACTCTTTGACCGACAGCCTTGGTTCGCTTGCACTACAGGCGACGTTGGCCAATCTCTTTGATACCTTGACTGTTCTGTTGTTAGCACTGTTTTTAATGGTATCAAACTTTGTATGGGGACTTTGTTTCCTTTTCCCCTTTTTTTCTTTCGTTCTGCAACCAGGACGGTTAACTAGCGATGTCGAGGGGCCCTCCTACGGGAAGACTCATGTCTACAAGACAGGAATAGATGGCTCGCCTTTTTGGTTAGATGATCGATAACATGATTCATAACGAGTGACTGTAAGCAAAAAAAGCAACATCGCAGCAAAGTCGGTAAATACAGCAGCGGTCACAACGGGAACTCTCTCTATATCTCCTGGCTAAGCATCCTTTCTTTATAAATGATAAGGAATAACAGCCGAACTATCTTATTTGACCGTACGCGCAAGAGCTGCCATGAGATCGGCTGCCCTGGTTCCTAAATCACGAGCCTCTTTAGTAATATCGGACTTATCGGATAGCTCAGATAATCTCGCCTGCCAAAAGCTCCAACGCTCTAGCCCTAGAACAGGGCCAGTGTAGAGCTCATATGCGCGGTACAATGACTGGGACTCTGCTGTGGCAGGCTCTGGGTCGATCACTATGTTCTGGTAGAATAGCTGCCCGCCATGTAAGATCCAAACCGCGGCCAGCCTGATCTGGATACTGAGGTTCTCGGAGGTGCACGCGTCGGTTGGTTGCTCCAGGATCTCACTCATGGTCCATACCATTTCCGATGTATTATCCATGATCCCCGCGGTTGACAACCGAGCCTGGAAGGCGCATAAATTGACAAATTGGGTGTCGTACTGCTGGGGCCCTACTCCTGGTCAGTGAAGCTGATGTCAGCCTCTTTATACGCCATATAGCGATTAGCCTTGGGCATACCATTAAATAGTTCACTCCATACTCTCCCATACACACAGAGCCGCACATAGTTTGAGTAGACAAGGCTGAGCTCGCCCACCCGTTCAGGGTGTGTATACCAGCGTCTATTCAGTAACACATTGAATCTGTCACACCTCGCGAGCTCTCCCATGAGCCTCACGAGCTTGTTCTGCATTGCGCTATTGTATGGGATTTGTTTTGCGGTAGCCATTATTATAGTGCTGAGATTTCCTTCATACCAGGATTCTTCCGTCCCGGTCTCGGGCATCATGTCGTAAAGGGCCTTACATGCCTTTAGGTCGGCGAAAGTCTCGTCGGATCTGAGGAATTTCTTGAGCACCTGGATTGTGTCTTGGGTTTTGCGTTTGCTCTGGGCCTCATCCTCACAGTTGTGGGCCTCCAGGTCATGGTCATCATTGCCCCCATCCGACATATAGTGAAGGCTCAGCTCTGACGGTGATTGTGACATGCTGTAATTTGTGAAGTCAGTGAGAAAGGTAGAAGCAGAACGAATGTGTAAGCTTCTCCCTAGGTTGAGGGTTGGATGTGAGAGTAAAGCCCTTTATACAATAAGCGAGAAGTGAACGAATGAATAAAACAGCTACTGCCGACCACGCCCCGGTAAAGCCACAAAGAGCCGGGCGCGAGCCAGATTAAGGCGTTTATATTCAAGTAGATATATATGGCTAATTATAGCAAGTCTGATGTGGATCTCTGGCTTCGGGCGTCTTGCAAGCTGGATGGCCTTCTTCGAGCCTTTGATCCTTTGTATATGCCATCCTGCGTCCATCAAGAAAGAATAGCATAGAGGATAAACACTATATTTCTCAGCTTTGTTAGCTCAACGAGAAGCGGCTGGCACATAAATATAGCACCATTTGTTCGCCATCACAAGCGGTACCAAGACAGAGCAGCACCGTTACTGGCATACCCATTACTGCATGAAGTATCACGATGGCTATCACAGCGGAATTTGTTGCTGACAACATCTACATGTTCCCCGGGGAAATTGGATCAGGCCAGGAGGAGCTCATGGGCCGTTGACACTCCCAAGGCAGGGAAGATGGCAGGCATAAGAGTTTACGGTCTTCCATCATCCCAAGGCCATCTCTCGGAAAGTTTATACTAGCATCTGCCCCGTAATACACCCTTATATAAGACGTGCGGTGATGGACGCACGGTATACTATTAATCCGCACCTGCAGCTGAAATGGTGAGCTTGCCAGGAATATTAACCTATTCAGGGTTGGCAGCCCGTTCATATAATGACATGTGCATGGAGTAACTGTTAAAGTAACTCTGTTATTGGATGGATGTGTTTTCTTTTTCAAAGTATATTACCAGCTAGCTTGGGAGCGGAATGCATTTCTGGTTGTATAGCCACCGACTTCATAGTTGGAGTATTGGTACAGCCTTATTTCTAGACGCAGGGAACGTATCGGATTTACAAAAGACCCAAGATGGTGATGGGGCGCTTTGAAGGCGTGCGTGAAGCACAACATCCGCGGTTCCTTTGACCTTCAGTCTCCTATCGAGATTCAAACAGGTAGTCTGGATTCTAGATCGGGATGGCCTGCTACTACTACATGGAGAGGGGACATCAAAGTGGCCGGTTTGGGCCATAAAGATCTGAATTCCGTTTTCTGCGCAGCGAATGTCTGTTTCTAAGTATAACTATTCTTTCTCCTACGGATGGAGTTCTAAATGGAAACATTTGTGCATGAGGCTGCAGCTTCATATCGCCTTTATGGCCAGAAGCTCGCTTAAATATAGTCGTTTGACTAGGAGGACCTCTTCGTCAACGAGCGCGCGAGCCTGGCCGATTTGCGAGGCGACCTCTACAACCCAGATCTGCGACGGGAATGCCCGCGGGGTCCTGTGGATGTACGTTGGCGCCCCAGGCTTCGACTACGGAGATGGGAATGCTGAAGCCGGTGCATTCCGCATTGTCACAGACCGAGAAAGACGCATCATTGGCATGGCCGCCCACTCGCACCATGACGGTGGCCGTTTTGTACGTGCTAGCGAACGTCAGGAAGTCTATGCCATTCACATAGTCCAAATCCTCGTGCCATATTCCCCCACTGTAATCGACGGTGCGTAAGCCTTTGCCACTGCCAGCTGGTGCCGTATGTCGCGGTTGGTTCACCGACAAGGTGGCCATATCTCACAGTCTTACCCTGCCTTCATCTCCCTTTTCCGCTTCATCTCATGGTTTCTTCGTCCCCGCTGTCCGCTGCCCCCAATGCCCGTCATGTCATGGCACCATACCAGCCATGGCGCCATAGGAGTACAACATCGCCAGTGGTGTAGGTTGACGCTAATTTTCCATCCCATCCCATCGAGATACCCAGCCCAATTGGTGGCCGTCGTATCGGTCTTGCCGTAGTCCTGAGCAAAAAGCACCTCCAGAGACAACGGCCTCCTGCAACTCGCACCCCGTTCGACTCATCTATCCTTTCATGCCTGTGACGACAGCGCCTATTACCAGCATTGAGAAGATAGCCCTGGTACACTACTTGTTTCAGTTGCGATATACCAAACCATGATTTCACTGTTTGGAACGATGTCCTGCTTTTTGTGATGGATGCACCCAGTAATTGCCCAATTCAGTTTTGTACTTCTCTGTTCTTAGTCCCATTTTCGTTAATAGTGCAAACCTTTGGATCGGAGCTTTTGTTTCCTTTTACTGTCTTTTCTTTTTGTTCCAGAGCCAGGTCGGTTATCTGGAAATATCCAGGGGATTCTCTACATGAAGACTCTCACCAACAGGATAAGGAATAGATGGCTGTTATAGTAGAATAATAAATAGCATGCATGGTCCATAACAAGTAACTATAACCAGAAACGCAATATCAGAGTAAAACAAGTAAGTATAAAGCAGTCGCAACCACAACTCCGTCCATATCACCCGGGTAAGCATCCTCTATATAACTCACAAAGAGGTACCTTATTTAACTGTACTCGCAAGGGCTGCCATAAAAGAAGCTGCCCTGCTTCCTAAATCACGAGCTTCCTCGCTAATATCGGAATTATCAGAGAGCTCAGCTAACCTTGCTTGCCAAAAGGCCCAACGCTCCAAACCAAAGATAGAACCATTATAGAGATCACCCGGTCGATAGGACTTCCAGTTCCCTTCAGTCATCGGTGGTGGATAGACGACTATATGGTGGAAGAACAACTGTCCACCATGCAGGATCCAAACTGCAGCCAGCATGACGAAAATACTACGATGTGCGAGACTATATCCCTCCGTGTAATGCTCCAGAGTGGTTCTCATGCTCAGGATCATGAAGCGCAGACTACAATCAAGCCCTGCAGTCGAGAGCCGGGCATGGAAAGCGCATAAATTGACAAAGCGAGAGTCGTAGCACACCGGCGATGTTCCTGCGGTTCGTGTAACTCAGTCAGTCAGTGTGTTCTGCAACGGACAAGAAACAACATACTCGACCACATCTCGCCGAACTCCCGGCGAAACAGTACGAAAGGCGAATAGTATGAGTATTCAACACGCATGAATCCCTCGCTTTTGGGGTCTAGATTGACGCGCCTCTGCTCCAGAACATTGAACCTATCATAGCTCGACAGTTCTGCCATGAGCGCCGCGAGTTTGTTCTGCGCCGGGTGGTTATGGGGGATTTGCTCTGCCATCTCGATAAAGAGACCGCAAAGGTCTCCCTCTGCCCAGGATTCCGGTGCCCCTGAATCTGGCATCATGTCGTAAAGGGCCTTGCAGGTGTTTGCGTGCGCGTTGATGTCGTCAGACTCAACGACCTCCGTGAGCAGCTTGATTGCATCTTCACGTTCGTATCTCTCACTACCATCGTCTGCCCCTACACAAGTCTCGCCTTCAGGACAAGAGCACTCGCTCTCCGAGCCATGAGTATCGTCAGTCTCATCCCCATTCCCAGAGAATTTGAAATGAAGGCGCGCGGTGGACGGTGGCTGCGACATGCTGTAACCTGGAAATTCAACAACAAAAATCAAAAGAAGAACAAATATGTGAACCGATTGCACTTAGGGACGACTTGGGCAGTTCTCGGTCATTTATAGACGACTCTGCTTGAAGACTCAAACATTGAATGAAATCGGGGCTGCCCATGTTCCCCAGGGCGCGGACCGGAAGCCACAAAGAGCCGGGCGCGAGGCAAATGGTCTCATCTTTTATTGATATTAATATAGACTTCCCCTAGATGGAAACTAAACATAGTCAGTCCTGACTACCTTGGCCCGTGCTGCAAGCGCAACGTATCCATCATCTTGAGGTCATGTTTAACGAGGTTTATGCGAGCACCAAAACAGTAGCGAAATCCTATATAATATGTGCAGCAATGCCTGTCACTGCACATTATACTATCAGGTCCAAGTAAGCTTCCACCGAGCGTCCGCCTTGTTCCCACGGCAATCACAACATGCAATTAAATATACATGCAGTGGGCGTAGTCTAATATTGCTTCTGTCTACCTTACTAAAATAACGACAGGATCCTGCTATTTTATAAAATGTCCCGGTCCCAATATACTAAAAAGATCTAAATTCCCTTCTGCCACCTGGATTTCTACTGACTTGAATGTCTTCCAAAAGTTATACCTTATGGCGCTATCGGCAGTTTAACATGTATTACCAGCCTGGTAGGAAATGTTTATCTGGCGAAGCATTTTAGACAGAAGGGATAGATAATACAGGTACCAGCTAACTACCGGCTTACAATGGTACGAAGTGTAACGAATGGCAGAAGGTAATACCAACAGGAAATAACAGGGAAAACCGCACCAGAAGTATAAATGAATTTGCAGGATATCAGCAACCGCAGTGACCCGAAGTCGTTACTACATAGCCAGAGGCAGTAGCAAGTTGTCCTCACGCCACGACAGGTTTGATCACGTATGAGCACGAACAGTACGCGCCAGAGCTGCCATGTAATCTGCTGCATCAGCCGCGAGCTGTCGAGCCTCGTTATTGACGACATATGGCTCAGATATCGAAATCTCCCCGAACCTTCTTTGCCAGAAGTTCCAGCGCTCCAGCCCAAATACTGGACCGTCGTACAGCTCGTACGTCTCGAATATTTGATCATACTGAGCCTCAGACTCTGGTTCGAGGACCATTGTTTGGAAAAGAAAGCTTGCGCCATATTTAATCCAGAGCGCTGAGCCCATGACAAGCGTAGACCAAGCGTAACTCGTTGCGGGCCGTTCTAATGTATCTCTCATCCACCAAATCATCAGCTCACGCGGATTCAAGAAGCCAGCAGATGCGAGGCGGCCTTGGAATGCGCAAAGATTGACCAGTTGCTCGGCCTCAGCGTCAGCGTCCCAGGTTGCTATTGCTAGGTGTTAGTTTAGGAGTGTGCGTTGTTTGCCGTTTCCAGGAGACATACCTGCACCAATTCGATGGCACTCCCTTTTGAACTCTGTCATGCCATCGTAGAAAGCATAGCCTGGCATGCCAATGGGCTTGGTAAATTTGTCACACCTGCCCAGGTTCTGAACAAGTTTTACGAGCTTCGCCTGCGCCGGGTGTGAGTATGGTATCTGCCTGGCTGCATCCAAGAGCAGACCACCGAGGTTCAGTTCTGGCCACGAGATTCGAATGTCCCCATAGGAAATCTGGATTTCTCGCTCTGGAAGCATTGCATATAAGTGCAAGAATGCTTCGCGCACCGAGAAGTCTGCATCAGAGTCCAGGCACCGCGTAAGAATGCTACCTGCCTCTCGAGGCTTATACCCCCCGACCTCCTGATTGAACTCCTCCTCCTCTAGCTCGAGACGTAGATTCAGTGCTGACATTATAACTTAAAGGCCAAGAAGGACAATGTCTGCCGTATGCTTGTCAGCGTTAGTAGGCGGGGCGTGATATCGAGGTTCGAGAAAAGGATTGATAATTGCTGTCGATATTCTCCTTAATACACCATCTTCAATCAAAGGATGCATGGCTTTCACTACCTTTTTGCCTACGATTGCCCTTGTTTTAAGAGTAGTACACAGATGTTACAAAGAATCTTTTATGATTACTGAGTTGCTACAAAGCGTATCAGGTTTCTTTGACGCTGTCGTGTTTTCGGGCTTGTATTCCCCTGCCTGTTCCGTCAATCTATTCATTGACTACCGTTCTGTAGCAAGGTCTTGTATCCTGCTTCCGATCAGTCCCGAACTAACGATGCAGGTTGGCCCAGATATTGGAGTTGAGGATAGTCCGACTCCGGAGGGGAGGTACGAGTTAAAGTAAAAACAAGCGTAAGTATAGTTAAACCATTTTATTATCAAGATTAGAGAAGGGCGCCATAGAGGTACGAAAGCTCAGAGCTTTTGAACCGGTCCAAGGGCCAGATCGGTTTTCTCAACTGTGGAGGCGATAGAGAGTGTCCCAAAACGGCAACCGTTTCCTACGCCCGCAGCCAATATCAGAACCCAAACAGGGAGGGCTTTCCTACTGCCTGCCCCGATTCAGTTCCTCAGAAGTATATCTACCCCTCGTCTCATACTGCTTGTCCAATCTCTCCTGTTTTCTATATCCATTTCCATTCCTCGCCAGATATCCCACACAATGTCCTCCCTGCACGGAATCCTCGTCGCCCTGATTACCCCCTTCACCGACGACAGAACGAAGATCGATGAAGCCCGTCTAGAATCCCACATCAACCGGCTCCGCGCCGCCGGTGTCCACGGCTTCGTCCCAGGCGGGAGCACAGGCGAATTCACAACCCTCTCGCTCGCCGAGCGCAAGCAGCTCACAGAGCTCTGCGTCAAGTTCGCCGGCGGCCTCCCCGTCGTCGCAGGCACAGGGAGCACCTCCACAGCCGAAGCAGTCGAGCTGGCCGTGCACGCTGCCCAAGCCGGCGCCGCAGGGGTCATGGTCGTCCCGCCCTTCTACGACGCCGTCAACCTTGAACAACTCACCGAGATGTTTGCCGAGATCCACAGCGCCTCTAAACTGCCCATCATGTACTACAACATCCCCTCCGCCTCGGGGCTGACCCTATCCCCAACCGAGATCGCGGGCCTGTCCAAGGTCGGCGTCAAGTACCTCAAGGATACCTCGGGCAATGCACCGGCCTTTACAGAGCTCGTCTTCAGCCTTTCGGACCAGATCACCGCGTTGAACGGGTGGGATACGCTGACGTTCTACGGTCTCGCGGCTGGATCTCCCGGTGGAGTCTGGGGCGCGGCAAATATCATCCCCGAGCTGGCGGTTGAGCTTTACGAGGCTGTGAGTGTGCGCGGGGATCTCAAGCGCGGCCGCGAGCTGTGGACCAAGGCGTTCCCGATCTGCAAGTTCCTGGAGTCGCATAACTATGCGGCCGCTGTGAAGACCGGGGTGGAGCTGAGGGGGCAGTCGACTGGTGGACTGCGCAAGCCGTTTGCGTTGCTGAATGATGAGCTGCGGGCTGAGCTTAAGACGTTGATCCAGAATGCTGGTGTGAAGACTATTTAGTGTTTACAATTAAGCATTACGGAGGCTGTATGTACTGAAGTATGAATATCAAGAGCATTGTCACATCGCTAGCAGTCGTTACACATTAAATACATAAACAGTAGGGCATAATGCTTCAACAGAACAACGGCCAGATCTGCCTCTCCTGAATAAACGTCGTCCATGTAGGCATCGGTTCCCCCCGATTCGTCTCAAGATGCTCACCCTGTCTCTGCCACAAACTGACCATAATCTCCCTGGCCACGCCGAATCCCGCAGGACCACAGCTCGCCATCGCCGCATCAATCCAGGCCAACACGGCCTCTCGTCTCTGCGTCGTCAGTGCCTCACATCCAGCAATGAAAGCGGGCCATGCCGCACCAGGCCCAGTCGGGTGTTCATGCGTCAAGGCAGCCGTAAATTCCGACAAGGAGGCAATAACAGCATCGACATGCGCTGCCAGGATAGCAGGGTGGACCCGGCGGATACGTCGGTAGAAGAAGATGACAAGAGCTGCGTTCAGCGCGCGCAGCATATGGCTATGTGGTTTTGGTGGCTCGGTTCCAGCCCTCGTAGATGATGTGATATCGCACGAGCAGATGAGGTTCTCGAGCCGGATACTGCGGCGGTGCAGGGCTTCCCATGCTTCGAGGCTGGTGTTCTCGCCTGCGTGCTGTGCGCGCCGGAATGTCTCCATGACGTTTGCGAGACGGGTTGTTTGGGAGAGAAGGCTGAGCCAGGTTTCGGGGATGCCGTAGACCTGTTTGTAAAGGGTGTCGGAGAAGCTGCGCGAGTCTTGCAGGTGGATGTCATGCAGGCCGGCTTGTTCGTCTTTGGGCTCGTTGATGTTGAGGTCGCTGTCTGCGTCGTGCGCTTCTAGCCGCAGGAAGTCGTCTAGCCGGGGGTTGGATTCGTGCGAGCTTTGTCCTTCTGGGATAGTTGGTTGGCGATGGCGTTGGAAGTTCGAGTCAAGGGCTTCGATGAAGGAGATAAATGAGTTGTAGTCGTGCAGGACGTAGGTGCTCTCTCCGACTAGGCGGAGCCAAGTGTACACATGGTGGAGGAGTCGTGACTTTTGCGATATTCGATGCTTTAACAGCCCTCGTACGCGCAGGATGTATTCGGCGTTTACCATGAGTGTTCTCGCATGTTGTTGCTGCCCTGAGATGACCTGCGACAGTCAGTAGTGCAGGCATAAAGGTCAGGCAACCTACCGTGTATTCAATCAAACAGCAGATGGCCATTAGCTGGTCCTTATATTTTGCTCTCTTTGGATCTTTGGTTTCATATCGCAGTGACTTTTGCATGTGGTCTCTGGCCTGCTCAAACATCTGACCGGCAGCCTGCTGCCAGTGACCGGGTGCGCCGACGGAGTTGTTCGCTGATGAGAGATGCGCTGCAGAGCATGCCAGCAGACCGTAGAGATTTGCTAGACGCGCATGGCTGATTCTCTGCGAGCCCAAGATAGTCAAATCGTTATATGTCGCCATTGCAGCGGCCAGATTCATGATCCTCCACGGGGACTTGTCGCCCAGCGGCATGATCACCATCTGGGGAACCACTCTCTCGTTAAAGTGTTGAAACAGTAGCGGCGCATCCGTCAGGGCAGCTGCGTCGAGGAACGTCGAGGCCATTTCAATGGCACTTGATGGGGGAGTCATGGCTGCCATGTTGTTCTGGACTGGCGTGAAGTCCTCGGGGACAACAAAACCGTTCGATGTATTATCAGCCACCGCATCAGCACTCAAATACATGTCGAAGTTCAGCATCGAGGGTTGGAAGAATCCCGGCTGCTCCGGACTCAGGCCTAAGATATCCGACCAGTGCAGGAAGTCGTCGATATGTGAAGGCGAGTCGTTGAGTAACGAGGGCAGCGCGACACCAGGATCCTGAGCAACAGCTGTATCAGGGACCGTCTGCGGTGGACTACGAAGCGCCCCTTCCGGCTCTGGCGGTGTGTATTTATGACTCTCTGGCTGCTGCTGCTGCTGCCCCTGCATATTGTTGGACGCATCAGGCGCAAAGTCCAGCACGGCAAATGGGCCCACGACGATATCGCCCTCAGGGGGCCGGTCGGGATCGCGGGTCTTGACGTCGATTTCCGCGAGGGATGCACTAATGGAGCCGGACACGAGATTCGAGCCCAGGGACGTGCTCATGGACTGTCTAGACTGTTCTTGGGGGGTGTCAGTGGCCGCCTAAGCCGGCGGGGCAGAGACACTGACCTGTATAGAGATGGCGGCGGGTGCCAGTGGTGTCGTCGGCCTTGTCGCTCCCGCTGCTGCTGCGCATCCAGCGGACTTCATTGGTAAAGCCCTCGCAGGGGACTCCCAGATTCCGACAGGTCCGACAGACAGGCCGTTTCTGATCGCATTTGACATGGCGGCGACGACAGGTGCGGCATGCGCCCAGGGTGTGCGATCTGCGGGGGCGGGTGGACCTGGAGCCCATAATTATGATTGCAACTGCGAGAAAGGAAGTGCATTTGAGCAGGAAGTCAAAAGAAGAAGGGAAATACGACCATGAAGTGCAGCAGTCAAGGCCAGCGGGGCTGCTGTCGGAATCTCCTGCCGCTTTGGTCAGTGGAGCACCAGTCTGGTACGTTCTGACTGACATCACTACTTTACTAAACGATATCCCTATCTCTAATCAAATAACTATCTATTGATGTTTGCGAGGTATGCTTCTAAACTGCTGGGTAGATGGTGGTAATGCTGGAGATGTTGTTAATACTGTTTGACGGTGCTTAACCGGGCTGTGCCCTACTTTATATAGTGAACATACTAGCCAACACTCGGGAAAGTGACAGCGAAGATACCATCCCCCATAGTTATCAATTTTAAATTGTATGTATACCCAGAAAGAGCTGCGACTGGTCGTCACTCGCGCAACGGCCCCAGTTGCCAGCAGAAGCCCTAACGACAAAGCAGGAAGGCCATCCCGATCCCTCAGTGCCTCCATGATAGGAAGCCATCACCGCAGCCATACCGACGGCGCCTATTACCCCGAGGCTCACCATGGGGCTGCAGATGCTCGTGCTTTGACTGCTTTAAGGTCGGAGCTCTGTCGCTTCGCTGCATCCCACCGTCGCAACACCGTCCCAGCTGCCACAGATCACACTCACAATGGCCCACCGGGGAGAGAGCTTCGCGCAGGATGTTTCCTGCATTGCAGACCTAAAGAGGCTGGGGAGCAGCAGGCTTCCTGCTATGGTGCGAGGTGCGACCAGACCAAGAACAAATGGCCAGAAATGGACTGAATACTAAGTGTCAATCGACAGATTATTACAATGAGGGCGCCATGGATCTCATCACACTGCGCGATAACGAAGCAGCATACGATCGCTATAAAATCCTCCCCCGGGTTCTGGTCAACGTCGCCAGCGTAGACACCAGCACCGAGATTCTAGGCACAAAGGTGACTTCCCAGACACCGCTAGATGGACTATACTGACAAGAATGTCAATATAGGTCTCCCTCCCCTTTGGATTCAGCCCGGCGGCGTCGCAGAAACTGGCCCATCCCGACGGCGAAGTCGCGACCTCCCGCGCAGCAGCCAAGTTCGGTATCTGCATGGGCTTGTCGTCCTACTCGAACTATTCCCTAGAGGACGTCGGCGCACAAGGGCTAGGCAATCCATACGTGATCCAGATGTGCGTTCTACGGGATCGATCGATAACACTGCAGCTGTTGAAACGGGCGGAGAGTACGTCTCCCCTGAACCGCGCTGATTCCCGTCTAACATTCCCAGAATCCGGATACAAGGCACTCTTCCTATCGGTGGACGTGCCGGTGCTGGGGATGCGCCTGAACGAAGTGCGAAACAACTTTTTCCTGCCAGAGGACATGGAGTGGCCGAACATCCTCAGCAACGGGAGCGACAACTCCGACAAGACCAACTATGGTACATCCATCTATCTCCTATAGACAGTCATTCTAACTCTACTTAGATCCAAGTCTCGACTGGGAACAGACAATCCCCTGGCTCCGCGAGAACACATCAATGCAGATCTGGCTCAAAGGGGGTACGTTATATCCCTACATAAATCAAGCCGCTATTAACGTCAAGCAGTATGCTCCCCAGCCGACGTCGAACTCGCAATCCACTACGGCGTCGACGGCATCATCGTCTCCAACCACGGCGGCCGGCAGCTAGACGGTGTCCCAGCAACACTGGACTCGCTGAGACTGTGCGCGGATGTCGCCCGTGGCCGTATCCCCCTGGCAGTCGATGGCGGAATCCGCCGCGGATCCGATATCTTCAAGGCGCTTGCTCTCGGTGCTAGTTACTGCTTCATGGGTCGGATTCCTATTTGGGGTCTTGCAGTATGTATACTTTTCCATTCTCTTTTCAAAGCTGACTCTGGTAGTACGCCGGACAAGAGGGTGTAGAGTTGGCGATAAAGATCCTGCGTCAGGAGTTGCTGGTTACGATGGCGCTGGCTGGGTGAGTACTGGAAACCTTATATTTTGTACAGAAGCTAATATACTGCAGATGTCAAACGGTAGCTGATATCAACGAGAACCATCTGTCGGTTCTGCAGCCGGATGGGAGGCTTTCGAAACTGTAGACATGGTTCGTTCTGTGAAGGATTTCATTGCCAGTTAGCGTGTAGATTTTCCAGGTCGAATTAATTTGAATTATTGATGCTGCAATAAACACTTCTTATACATTGTAGAGATTGTACATATAGTCGATATACTTGATCAGTGACAGATGGAAATATATTGAACTAAAGCCAGAAAACACCATCCATAAACAAGGATAAATCACAATCCTATCTACGTACACTATCTAAAAAAAATCCATTCAATACCATATATCCACCTTCCAGAAAAAAGGAAATCTACGCAGTATTCGCACACGAAAAGCTCGCACTCCCAGGGTCATCATGGATCGCCTTCCCAGAAGCATAAAGGCCCAGCGCACACATAATAACACCAATAACAAAACAAAACACATTCAAACAGGTCAGCGCAGCCTTCCTCTTCGACGAAAACCACAGCCCCTTGTTCATGAAGAGCCAGAATGCACCGGGGAGACTGAAGCTGAACCAGCTAGCGAAGAGGGCAGTCTGTACAGGATTAGTACCGTAGCCCATACAAGGTAACTTAAATAAAGACAATATGACTACAAAGGGTTGACATACCATCAAGCTAAGTAAACTGCTGAAAACAGGAATCGCTGTCGCAATGATCCAAGCAACGACCCAGAGACCGACGCCGATTCCAATCCAGGACCCGACGGCCATAAAGTCGCGCTTCTGCATGCGATCTGTGCCTGCCCAGACGCGGGTGTAGATTGATTTGCAGGCGATGTGGCCGTTGATTACACCGGCGATGATAATCTGATTCGTATTGTTAGAAGACGAGTTTTATGGGCTCGGGGGAACATACGGTTGGCAATGCAATGCCATAGGCAATCTTAGAGACTAATGGGTTGACAGAGCCAAGGGCGGGTGATTTGACGTCTTCCCCAGCGAAGTAATAGATAACAACTCCTGCGACGAGGTATAGCGAGATATCGATGGTCTGGAGGAGGGTAAGGGCTTTGGGGAAGTCCTTGGGGTCTTTCAGTTCGGCGATGACGTTGAAGAAGGCGTTGTGGCTCGCTGGCGATGTTAGAATGGATTTATGCAAAGGCTTGAATACGCACCATATGACAGGATAATATTCAAGGCGGAGGTGAATCCAGTAACGAGGCTGGTTTCGGTCGTGGCTTTGACAGGGCCACCGGGGTGTTCGATGCCGATGGCGACCATGGCGACCACCACAGCACAGAAAATACTGATAAATGCTGGACGAGGTTAGCTATGTACTACGAGGATTGAAAAGAACTAACAAGCAAGCGACAGCCACGACATGTTCTTCATTGTGCGTGGCAGGGAGAGAATCAGAGAGACGATCAGGCCAACCACCCCAAAGACAAGCGAGCAGGTACCATGGTCTGTCAGGGTATTCATGGCCACCGTAAAAGTGAGGATATGGCTCGCCATCAGGAAGATTAAGAAGAGCATTTGACCACTAAACAAGAGTTCACGACCGAAACGGCCCATCAGGACTTCTCCCGCGTCAGCCATACTGACAACATGGGGATACCGCCACTTGAACTGTCCGATAACATAGCCGGTATAAGATGCAACAACACCCATCGAGAGAAGGATAACGATAGCAGGAACAAGCCCCAGACCAGCCACTGCCGCAGGGATGGAGAGAATTCCGAGCGAGATCGTTTCAGCGACCATCAGCAGGCCACATTGCCTAAGTATCATCAGAGGCAGAATCCAAGGGTTGGAATCATAGACCATACCACCACTTGAGAACTTTGTATTTGACTTCTGCGTGAGACTCGTCACCGAACGCATCCTGGCGATACGGGATGCTTTCGGCCTTTTGCTCGTCGATGGTCATCCCGGCGTTTTCTTCGTGTGTTTTCTCGGGGCTGCTTTCAATGTCGTTTGCCGGTTGGGTTTTGTATGATGGATCGGACGACATGGTTAAGAATGAGTAAGAGTGTCATATACAGGAATGTTATTGAAGTGAGGAGTAACGTTTGAATGGAAGAATGGGCGACAGGGGATGATGAAAAGCTGCAGTGGGAAGGCTAGGGCAAACACCGCGCCGCGTATCCGCAGACAGGAGCCAACTTATAGAGACAGAGAATATGAGGAGACTCAGTGGGCCCGGGCAGGCAGTTGGGGGACAGATAGTCAGCCTGGCTACGACACAGCATCCCCCGTCTTATCTATGGGTCCTACGAGTAGAGATGCTCTCGCCCTGCGCGATATTCAAGATACAGTTTCAGTCATCTATTCACTTATCTATTGGTTACTTCTACGATCGAGTTTAATTATTCCTCACGGAGCAATATTGTACCCCGGACATCGTATTTATTCTCGTTGTATATGCCGCAAACTGGGGACTCCACGATACTCAGTCTGGGGAAGTCAAACACACTCCAGCCGCTCCACAGGCCATTTATCTTCTGTCTTCTCGTATTGGCGAGTGTGTATTTCCATTGCGTAATTTGACCTTCTACCCCGGGGAGGCCACGACACCCGCTCACCCTTATCAAGGAACAACTTGCCTATTCTGCGGTGGCTAAACGTTCTCCAATCGAAGCTTGGTTGCTCAGTCAATAACCGTCACAAGAGCAGTAACATGGCGGCTAATGAGGACAGACTGTGCGGGATTTAATATCGGCCCCGGCGGTTGCAGTGTCAATATCGGACTCCCCTTCCTGTCTGAGATCCCCGCCGGTATACCTGGCCCGAGTCGGCCTACTTCCGTTTCGAAACGGTTCCGAGATAAGAGCCGAATGATTACAGGCTGATGATGCCGTGCATACTGCTGCTGAAGAAGGAATGGACCTGGTGTGCTGCCATTGGGCGTGGACTCCGAACTGACCTGCTCTCATGACGGCAACAGGATAGGTCAATCTGCCTGTCTAACGTCTATATCCTATAGAATGTCTTTACATGTCTCATGAACTACCGAATCTACCATCAGCACTCCGTAGACTTTCTGTAGTAATTTCAAACCCTTCCAGTAAACCTCATACATTGGATAGATATGAAGAGAGTTTCTGATTCTATAGCGCCATAAGTCTAATCTAGAGCTTGTTTCCCATGTTGACATGCACCGCCTTGACCTGGGTATAAGCCTCCAGACCAGCCTCTCCCAGCTCACGGCCAATTCCACTCTGCTTGACGCCTCCAAAAGGCACACGTGGGTCGCAGTCCTGGCTACTGTTCACCCAGACCATACCTGCCTCTATCTCTGCCGCAACGCGATGGGCGCGCTCCAGGTCTCGTGTGAATACCGCTGCTCCAAGGCCGTACGTTGTGTCATTGGCACGCTTGATGGCGTCCTCTTCGCTAGAAAATGGAAGAATCACAACAACCGGACCAAAGACCTCCTCGCGAACAATAGCGTAGGAATCCTTCTCCCCCGTAAAGACAGTCGGCTGGACAAAGTATCCATTCTTGTTCTTTGCATCGGTAGGGGTATGTGCGGCGCCTCCAGTGACAACCTTGACGCCGTCCTTCTTAGCAGCTTCGATATACGACAAAATCCGGTCATACTGTGCCCGCGTAACCTGGGGACCCTGGAATGTATTCTCGTCCCACTGGTCGCCGATCTTCGACGTCGTCTCGACAGCCTCCTTGAACTTGGCCAGGAAGGTCTGGAAGATATCCTGGTGGACATAGATGCGCGACGTGGCAGTACAGATCTGGCCCTGGTTCGACATGATTCCGAAATGCGACCACTTGACAGCTTGCTCTAGATCTGCATCTGGGAAGACCAGCAGCGGTGACTTTCCGCCTGTTTCCAGTGTGATGTTCTTCAGTGTGCCAGCAGCAAGCTTCATAATCTCCCTTGCTGTCATGGTGGACCCCGTGAACGCGATCTTATCCACCAGGGGATGTCCAGCCAGCGCAGCACCAGCCTCGCGGCCGTAGCCATTCACAAAGTTGACAACGCCAGGCGGGAATCCAGCTTCCTTGAACAGCTTCGCAAAGATCAGAATGCTCAACGGCGTTTGTTCTGCAGGCTTAAGCACCACTGTATTTCCGCAGGCCAGCGCCGGGCCCAACTTCCAGCAAGCCATCGACAGGGGATAGTTCCACGGGATGATCTGGCCGACAACACCAACAGGCTGGCGAATTGTGTAGGCGAATTTCTCGGGCGTCGTACTAATCGTCTGGCCAAATGTCTTATCCGCCCAGCCGCTGTAGTATCGGATTGTGCCGATGGCTTCGACGAGGTCTTCGTTGAGGGCGACATGATAGGGTTTGCCTATACGGATTCCGTCAGTTGATCCCCACCAGCCCAATTCAAAGCAACATACCATTATCCCACGCATCGATTGTGGCAAACAACTCCTTATTCTGCTCCATGAGATCCGCAAGACGGCCCATGACCTGCCCGCGCTCGGTGCCAGGGAGTTTCTTCCATGAGGGGTGCACGAGGGCTGCTTTGGCGGACTTCACTGCGCGGTCGACATCGTCTGCACCGGCTGCATGGACGGTCGCAATCGGCTTATCTGTTCTGTATTACCATCAGTAAGGCGTCTATAGTGCAAGGCAAGGAGACGAACGCGGGGTCAATCGAGGTAATGGTCTGTCCGCTGGACGCGACGAATTCGTTGTTGATGAACAGGCCGGTGGGCTGGGTGTACTTGCGCCCGTTTGGGGCGGTGATTTCAACGAAGAGGTCAGACATGATAAATAAGATGCTAATGTCGAGATGTCAAGATGTCAGTAGCTGCTGTGATCGCGGGGTCTTATGTGAATAGTTGAATGCGGAACCAACTGCTCTGGTTACACGAGCCCAGAAAGGAATGTCCTTCCGACTGTGGGGATCATATCTGTTTGTCAGTGGATGGCAGTTTGTATTTTAGTTTGCTGTGCATCAGACGCTATATTTAAAATAGTATTAATCTCTTCGATTTGTTTGCATTTCGTTTGCACTTCGTTTGCAAGTTTGCACAACTTCCTTTGAGCAGACTGGCTGCAAGCCCTACTTTTGCAAGCCTTCATATGCAAGCCCTCAAATGCTGTCAGCCCAACAATATCCAAGGCTTCCTCGACATGATATCGCCCTCTCCAGCCTATCACAGCTGCAACCACTCAGGCGTCCTGCATCTCTGGTCAGACATCTCAGCCGACAAGCCGCGGCCTCAGCTCGAGCGTTTCCCCGCTCAGAACCTCCAATGACACCAGAGGCCGCAGCTGTATCAGTCTGAATTCAATATTAATCCATGTTAGGCGTTCTGCATTCATGGTAGAGAAGCCCCCGTGCGTCGTCAGACTGGTTCAGGGCGTGCCATGCCCCTCTCGGTATTAAACTCCAGCCATGACCTCAGGACTGGCTATAAGACCGCCTGTCCGCCTTCCCTGACCAGACTTCCTCACATTCATCGCTGAACCAGCATCGCCAACATGACCAGTACCGACAGCAACGGCCAAGCCTCCCCCGTCTCCTCCGTCGAGGAGTTCACCCAAACCGCCTTCGACTTCATCATCTGCGGCGGCGGTACAGCCGGATGCGCCATCGCAGCACGCCTGAGCGAAGACCCCAGCGTGACCGTCGGAATCGTCGAAGCAGGCAAATACCGCATCGACGATCCAGTCATCGACACGCCCGCGGGCTTTTTCCAGGCATTCGAGAACCCCGACTACGACTGGTGTCTGTACACGGCCCCGCAGCCCGGCAACAATGGAAGAGTCCATAGTATGCCGCGCGGAAAAGTCCTAGGTGGCTCCAGCGCAATCAATTACATGATGTACGTCCGGGGATCGCTGCAGGACTACGACGACTGGGCTGAGTTGGCCGGCGATGAGGGATGGTCTGCGGCGTCGATGAAGCAGTACATGCGCAAGCACCAGGTGCCACTCCTCCACGCCGTCTACTTATCGTCCAGCCCTAACAAGACAGACTCTTGAATCCGTCAACACCGCAATCGTCGACGCCCCATCCCCCCTCGTCGCAGAGAACCACGGCACAACCGGCCCAATCCGCACCAGCTTCAACGACGCGTATCTGCCCATCGACACTGAGATCGTCAAAGCCGCCGCGGAAACGACAAATCTCCCAAACAAGCCCGTTGACGCCTGGAGCGGCGACCACATCGGCTTCTACCACACTCTGGGTGCAATCGCGCGCTCAGGGCCCAACGCTGGTAAACGCAGCTACGCCGGCCGCGAGTACTACGATGCCAACTCGTCACGGCCAAATCTCAAGCTCCTCTGCGAAGCGCGAGTCAACCGCGTCCTCCTCGACGGCACCAGAGCCACCGGCGTAAGCATCACCGTAGATGGAGAAGAGTATAGCCTCTCTGCAACCCGCGAGGTCATCGTCTGCGGGGGCACCATCCAATCCCCCCAGATCCTCGAGCTCTCTGGAATCGGCGACCCAGCTATCCTCGCCGCCGCAGGTGTAGAATGCAAAGTCCCCAATCCCGCCGTCGGCGCCAACGTGCAAGACCACAGTCTGAGCCTCATTATCTGGGACCTCCACCCAGGCGTCGTCAGCTTAGACACCCTCTACCAAGTCCCCGAAGCCATGCAGGGCGCGGTAAAGCAGTACGCAGAAACAGGAACGGGTCCGCTGAGTTCTGCCTCCGGCACGCAGGGCTTCTTCCCTGCTAAGCGCGTCCTGTCTGAGTCTGAGTTGGCCGAGGTGGTTCAGAGTATCCGGGATATCAAACCGACCACCCCGTTCCACGAGAAACAGCTCCAGCAGGTCATTGCGCACCTGCAGAGCGACATTTCGGCGAATATGCAGTTCGTCTTCCTGCCTGCAACGTTCAACGCGAAAGGCGGACTGGAGCATCAATCCAAACTCCTTTCGCCGCCGGGGCCGGACCAACCAGCCGGTGCTAGTGCTGCGCTTTGTATCCAGTATCCTGTATCGAGAGGGTACATCCATATCCAGAGTAATGGTATGTCCCTATCCATCTTGAAAAGGAAAAAAAAAAAAAAAAAAAAAATAGAATCAAACTAACAAGAACAGATCCCGCCCAACCGCCAACAATCCAACCAAACTACATCACCCAAGAAGCAGACGTAACCCTCATCGCGGCATTCCTGCGCTGGGCAGACAAGGTCGGTCTCGCCCCCTCAGTCTCCTCCTCCATCGCACGACGCACATTCCCAAGCCCGGAACTCGACATGCAAGACCTATCGCAGGCCAAACAGGCCGTGCGCGAGGTCGTCGCGGGCGAATACCACATCTGCGGATCCGTGGCGATGGGTGATGCGCTGGACTCGAGCCTCCGAGTTAAGGGGGTGCAGGGGCTGCGTGTTGTCGACGCGTCCGTGTTTCCGAATAATGTGAGCGGGAATATTATGTCGAGTGTTTATGCTGTTGCGGAGAGGGCGGCGGATTTGGTGAAGGCTGAATATGGGCTTGTTTAGACTCTATTCTAGTATACGGTTTGTGCTTGCTGGTCTATCACCGTATATTTGTAGGGCTAGTCTACTTACAATCGTGCCATTTATTATCTGGATTAAGATTGAGTACTGTTCAAAGCATATACCTAAACATGGGCGACCGATCGCCCATCTTCGCCATCTCATACGACGCGTAATTCGAGACATCCATCTGCTCCCTCTTCCTATTAACCCGTTTATACGCCTGGCGCAGCACAAGCACCGCGCCGATGCCCACAACACAGAACCCGAGCTCCAGCGCATGTCCGAGCGTGTATTTCGGTGCATCCTGCTCGCGGTAGAAGTTTGATGCCATTGCTATACGCAATTTATTAGCCGATTCAAATGGAGAGGGGGGCGGGGTTGGTTGTCAAAGCATACCGCCGGCAAGATTCCCCAACCCGATATGCATTGCCATCCCGGCCGCGCGTTTGTAGTCGCCTGCGAGGTTGACGCTGATCCAGGTGATGTTTCCTGGGAAGGCAGGGTATATACCTAATTCCATCAGCAATAACACAGGGAAGGAGTATTGCAATGTAGACGCACCGACAACAGCAACGAAGACGCCAAAGTACACCACGCCTGGGACGCCGCGGTCTGACGAGGCCAGGACGATAATGAACCCGATGGCGATCAGGGACATGAAGAAGAGGATGAACGGCGAGCGTTTCTTATATCGGTCCGAAAGCCAGGCGCCGCCGACGGCGACAACAGCCGCTGTGATGTAGATGGGCACGGTCAGGAGCTGTGCGGTGGACGAGGTATAGCCTAGATCTTTGATAATGGAGGGGAGAAAGAAGGAAATTCCGTAGAGGGGGCAGGTTATACCCCAGTACACTGACGCCATTAGATTGGGCTCCGAAGAGCAGAAGACCGAAAAGAAAGAGCAAGGAGGGAACATACTGAACAGCCCAATATAGATCTGCCAATCTGTCATGGCATCGACCACGTATTTAGTACGGAACTTGGCCTCTTCCTCGACGACTTCCTGCCTGGCCTCTCCAGACGTCTGCGTTCGCAGCGCATGAATCACGTACTCGCGTTCTGCGTCTGTCAGGAACGACGCCGTCTCTGGAAAGTCATACATGGTGAATGGCGCCACGACACCAACCAGGACTGTCAAGATTCCCTCGAGGATGAAGATCCAGCGCCATCCGGCATAGTTGCCCACACCGTCCATTTTCTAACACGGTGTGAGCAGGGGCAGGGTAGAGGTCAAGTGTGAGCGTACCGCAATGGCCCAGGCGAGGATACCGGAGAATGCACCGGCGACACTGGCGGCGCTGAAGAAGAAGGCCTGGCGGTATTGGGCGAGGTGACGAGGGTACCAGAGGGTGATGTAGTATGCGATTCCGGGGTAGAGGCCGGCCTCTGTAGGTGTCCGTTCATGTCAGTTGTGTTCACAGTGATAGATACAGATACAGGCATACCTGCGACGCCGAGGAAGAGACGAGCGATCAAAAGGCCGTGGTAGTCCTTGACAATGCCCATCAATGTCTAGATATATTAGTATCTCCTGGTGACTTGGATATAGAGGCGCACCATAACAATCCCCCACGCAACCATCAACAAAGGCAACAGCCTCGACGGCCTCAATTTCTTCAGCAGCAGATTACTCGGCAGTTCAAACGCAACATAAGTAAAGAAAAACACCGTCACTGTTGGTCAGCAACATCCAATTCAACCATTCGCTTTCACATACAGCACCAGTTATACTGCGGCCCCGTCATATGCAAATCATCCAGCATCCCCTCGATCTTCGCATTTCCAATATTCCCCCGATCCAGAAACGCGAGCAGGTACAGTAGCGCCAGCATCGGAATCAGACGCAGGTCCATCTTGCGGAGGACGCGCTTCTGCATCGCCGGCGAGAAAGCCGTCGCAGCATCCCCCACGGAGCCACGCGGGCTGGCAGCATTTTCGTGCTCCAGGGCAGACGCACCGGGTTTTTCGAGGTCAGTATTGTAGAGCGACATCGTGCGAATCCACTGGACACTCAAATCAGTCAAGTCAAGGGCATTCAACGCTGTTAAATACTCTAACCCCCTCACTGAAGACACCCCCCGCTGGCGCAGTCCCCCGCATTCCGCACGGGCGAGACCCCAGACTGAGCGTCAGTGTAAGCCATGGAGGGGATGCGATACGAGGCAAACCCGCAGGCGCAATTCGCTGTCCAGGTTGCACCGATCCACTGACACGCACGGGACAGTCTTGGCTCGTTCTTGATCATCCTTAACTTGAGTCTTGTTTGTTCATCGGATCCGGTCGGTACAAATTCAACTTGCTGCATCGGATCCGCTCCGATGGTCTGATGTAAGTCGGCAGTTGCGCGGTGTATGCCGGTAATTGATATCAGGGGATGTTTTTATAACTGAATCATTTCATGTCGAACTTGCTTTCAATCAATCACCAGAATGGCGTTGCATACTCCCCAAGGATCGGTCGTGATTATCGGCGCAGGCACCCAGGGTCGCCGCCTGGCCTATATGGTGAGCACAAGTTAACACTATTTAATATAGGCACTGACAGCCATAGTGGTCCAGTCGCGGGGGCTCAGTATACCTAGTCGACCTAAACCAGCAACAACTCGAAGATGGACTAAAATACGTCGAACAACTCCGTACCGAAGCCACACAGCATTCCGGGGACTGGGGAGATGTGCATATATCCACACCTGACTCGCTCGAGTCTATACTACAGAGCGCATGGCTCGTTGTTGAGGTAGACAAAGCCGGTCCTCTTGGTAAATCGTGTTAACATCCCCAGTGCGTGCCAGAGAACCTAGCATTGAAGCAGAAGATTCTCTCGCAACTCGACACCCTCGCGCCCAACCACACCATCATCGCATCAAACTCCAGCAGCTACGGAATTGGAGAGGTTATTGAAGGCATGGAACTCAAGTGCAGTAGCAGACTGCTCAGTGCGCACTGCTGTAAGTATTATATCTCATGGATCCATACCACGCTGACCATTTAGACTGGCCTCCAGAGACATCAGGTATTACCCTCGGATCCTTCCCTACCTTATCAGATGAAACTAATTTGTTAGCAATCGAGATAATGGGCCATAAGGACACCGATCCCGCCCTGGTCAATCTTCTCTTCGACCAATGTGAAAAGCACGGCTTCTCGCCATTCCGCGTCCGACAGAGTTCCATCGGATACATCTACAACCGGTACGCCACCCCCTCAGACTGGAGTAATAAACTAACATCCGACTTCAGTATCTGGGCGGCTATTAAACGTGAAACATTACTTGCGCTGTCTGAAGGAATCTGCAACCCCGAGGAAATCGATGCTATCTTCAAAGATGTCCTCAAAACACCAAAAGGGCCATGCGAACAGATGGACGTCGTGGGTCTGGACGTTGTGCTCGATATCGAGAAACACTATGCCGACGCCCGCAGTGGCCTTCCCAGTGAGCCTCAGGAATATCTACGCAAGATGATACAAGATGGGAAATTGGGCGTCAAGAGTGGGAGCGGATTTTACGACTATAAAGCCGACCGCCACCAAGGCTAAGCTTGTCCAGGTGTATATACATTCTATAATTATAATCGTCAGGTTAAATCGAATACGGAACAGGCGGCTCTCCAGAATAATGAGACTCTTTTGAAAACGACTCCCGCGCCGCCTTGACAGATTTGCTCTGCGGGAGATGGTTCAGGGCTCGTTCCAGGACAGACCGCACACTCGCATGGCCGCTGTGGGTGATCTTTCTCTGTTCCAGTTCGCGGTCGATGGCTACCTGGACAAGCTGTACGGCAGCAACGACGTGATGTGGATACGGGTCGATTGAAATTAGAGGAACCGTCACTGATGTCTCGGTTGCGCCGATATTGTCCGGAACCCCAGAGTCCATGTTGATAGCCATTGTTGTGGTATTGTGCAGCCCGAAAGCCAATGTGTTTACCACGACGCTCTCCACGCTCGCGATGGTCTCTTTGATCTCGTTGAATAGGTCTAGCCGGTCTGTCGCCTCGATCGCATTCGCCATTAGCAGTATGGAGAGGTGGTAGTGCAACATGAGAGAGTCTACACTGTTAGCAGCCTGTATAAACCAAGAGGCGGGAGTACTCACACCAACGAAACTTTGTGTGCTGCCCCAGGAATGGCATGCGTTGTTCACACGCCTCCAGTGGCCGCTTGTAAGTATCATTGAACTGTCTCATGGCTTCAACAACAAGGCTAAACGCCCTCTGTACCTCCGACTCATCATGCCCATCCCGCAACGCCTCCTTGAGAATCGCCGCCAGTTTCCACGTCAATAGCTTCCACGCCGTCCCACTGGCAATTATCTGGTTCGCCCTGTCATCTGTCACCACATATACACCCTCAGCCTGCCAATTCTGCCACTTATCCCTAAACATCGTGGCCCCAGCCCTAACTAGGCTCCAGGACATCTCCGCCTCAAACCCAAACAGCCCCGCCGCAAGAAGCGACTGACAATTCAGTGTCAGCGAAGCAGACGTGTCAAAAGTCAATGCCGCATAATACGCTATATTCTCTGCCGCAATGAAATCCGTCGTCCGCACCGTCTCGGGAATCGGCGGGATCGCTTCTGACTTTGTCGGCTGCGACACCTTTGTCCCGTTGAACCGCAGACTCCGCTGGCGCGCGCGCAGTGTCTGGATCTGTTGCAGGGCAGCGTGGATGCACACCTGCCCGAATATCCCATCTGCCTCTTCCTCCTCCGAGACATCTGCAGGGACCGGAGTCAACGCGAACAGAAACAGAGAGAGAATGGACCGGTACGAAATGCGATTTATCACGCGGAGCATATCCCGTCGGGCATGTCTCCAAAGACTATGGATAACGCTCTGGTAGTGCGATGATGTATTCGGCTCGCGAGAGACAAGCGGTAACCATCTCGCTGCAAAGGCCGCTATGGTCCCATGGAGAGACTCCTCTGCCTGCCGGTCTCGTGAGCCCTGCCCTCGGTGATGCTCTTTCAACCCCTGAGGCGAATCCGCCTGTGACATCTCTTCCATCCAGCGATCAAGCCGTTCGCACACCTCGGCGATGCTATTCCGGTCTTCACCCGTGCAGCTCCCTGCTCTGGTATATGTCAGTACAGCTCAACAGATCCATACCAAGCACGTACAAAAACGGACACCCATATCGACTCATCCACGAGCCGAATATCGTATCGAAGCCAGCTAGATAAATAACCCGTGCCATGCGAGCATCGGATGCACTCAGCCCAGCCATCGGCGACGGTGCCAAAATCGCAGGGTCAATTAACGCCTCCGGTCGAGTTCCATTCTGGACAAATCGATCCCCATCGATTGTCTTTGGTATTAAATCGTGCGGACTACCAAGAGACTCGGCAGGTGCAGACGTCGGCGTACTCGACGTCCTCCTGCCCGCGGCCAGATCAGACAAAGCTCCATTACTCTTATTTGTACTCGCCGTTGAAGACGCAGACTTCTGACGAGCATGAGCATGCGCACGACTCTTGCGCGAATTGCCCTTTTTCGCCTTCTGCGGCTGGATTCGATTCATCCACTGCCAAACCAGTCAGTTAAAATTATCGGAGTCGCACTAGATGGTACCCGGTAGGTAGGTAGGGGGTGGGTCAAACCTCAAAAGTACACCTCTCATTGCGGCGCGTACATCGCGAACAAGAAACCGGGGAAGCGCCCGGGTGGCCACTGCCAGCGCCACGGGCCAAAGCATCACAGCGCACCCTCAACCGCCGACATTCATCGCAGCTGGAGAACTGCTTGCGCCGTGCAACAAGATCAGTCATGGTACTAGAATTTGGAGTAAGTACAGGAATGCAAGGGTCCAGGGATTCCCTTCCAGGCATGGTGGTTCGTTGAATCGTTGCTGGGCAGAGTCCAGGGAGTCGCGGACTGCAGAGTCATGTCCGTGCTTCTTTTGTGCTCCACTATTTTATGCATTTTGGATTACGTACAAGGGTTTTGTGCTTGGCATAGTGCGGGGGTGGTGGCAACACGTGATTCATTCTGGGGCCGGTGCGCTCCGATTGGTCAATGCTCAGCTTGCCGTTTGGGGTATCTGGGGTTGACGATCTACGGGACCTTCGAAGTACGTGATCGCCTGGCAAACAATGCAGTAAACGCAACTGTCTGCAATTACAATGAAAGTGTTTGCATTTGTCACATCACCTGTCTTCTAACAATCACTATATATAAGTCTGCTTGGGTCAGTATTGGTTCTGCAGATCCTCAGCCACTTGGTGGTTGTGTAACCTAACAGTATCATCTACACTTAGCATATTCCATTTATTTCACAAATGCATTTCTCATGATGTATTAAGGAAGGTGCCAGTACACCGGTCGCACCTTCCTCGGTGGACATTCTACACAAGGAAGGTGCAATGGCATGGGTCGATCCTGCCTATTCGAAACAGTCCCCATCGCACCTTCCCAAGATACCTTCTGTGCTGACTCCTCCTAAATGGCAGTTGCGATGGTGCTCAATCCAGTATACAAGCTGTGGTCAGTAGGGCTTATAATATAGATCTACAGAAAGTTGCCAATATGCCCAGGTTGTTAATGTATAAGGTCAAGTCCGATTAGACATTAATCATAATTGTACAACCTTCAGACCCAAAATCAATGGTTCATGCACATGCATAATGACATTTCGCATTTTTAACTGTACATATATGGAACGCTCATTGCCTTCTCCTCACAATAACATTAGGGCCGGTCTTCGAAGCCACAAAATGATCCACCATCTTAAACTGGCCAGTCTCATCCTCGCCGGTGGAGTCTGCCAGCTCAAAGTCGAATAGGTACATGATCCTGGCTAGGGTGATTCGCATTTCCATCAAGGCCATGCTCTTTCCAATACAACCGCGGGGTCCAATGCTGAATGGGCAGAAGGCCTTGCGGGCAATTTCAACATCGTCCTTGGTCACTGTCCAGGCGTCGCCCACCGTCTTGCAGACTGCCCCTTCGATCCAGCGGTCGGGCAGGTAGCTCAGCGGTTCGCGGTAGTAGTCCTGTCGTCGGTGGATGGTGTACGGAGGTGTTCCACATCCAGTGCCTTCAGGGAGAACAAGGCCATCTACAGTGACAACAGGATCTGAGGCCTCTCGCGGGATCGATCCGGCAACAGCTGGGGCGAGGCGCATAGCCTCGTCAATGCAGGCCTTCAAGTACGTCAACTGATTCAATTCGGGACCGGTCACGATCTGCTCCACGTCGCTAAAATGCGACCGTACTTCCTCCTTCAATTTCTGCATGGCGATGGGGTTTCGGACTAGGTGGAACATTGCGGCGGAGAGACTGGTGGATGTGGTGTCGCTACCGGCAATCATCAGGACGTTCGCTTCTCCCCAGAGTTCCTGAGTCGCAAGACCCTTTCCGGTTTCAGGATCACGGGCATTGAGGAGGTAGTAGAAGAAGTCCTTCTTCGCGTCTTTTCCGAGCGATGCTCTCTCCTGGGCGCGCTTATTAGCTTCCTGTCGCGACTCCATGATGAAATTCCACCGGTCATTCGTCAGTCGGCGAATAAATATCTGGTCAAGATGCCAGCGGTGCAGAGGCATCCAGAGACCGCACTATTCATGTCAGTGATGTTCCACCTGGAAATACCGAGAAACGTACAACGTAGTGCCTGTATGCCGCCCGGTCAACCAAATGGACCATGCGCCTCTTCGCGCCATCAATCAGCATATCAAAGCTCTTTCCAAAGCAGAGCTCTCCCATAACATCATAAGTCAAGTACCCAAACCAATTTGCCATGTTAAACGTCGCACCATCTTGCGGGTTACTCGGCTGCAGCCCTTTCGGCTCACGGCCTAGAATCGAGCACAGCTGGCGCACATGCAGGAGCATAACATCCTCCATTCCCTTGAGCGCATTATCTGAGAACGCCTGGCTAAGCACGCGACGCTTCCGGCCGTGGATCATCTTGTCAATCGCATTGTGCGTGTTGTATACTCCCGAAATGGCCGGGAACGAGTTGTAAAAGTCCGCCTTTCGGAACCGATTCCCATGGCCGTAGATCTTATGCAGGCCCTCGACGGAATTAACCGAAACAAAGTTCGGCGCCAGTCGCACATGCGGGCCATATTGTTGGTGCAGCTCATAGATCCATAGATGCCGGTCCCCCTTCAAACCATGATAAAGCTGAACAAAGGGCGTCACAGCGGCGAGAAACGGACCGGGAACGCTCGACAGGGGATGTAGGAATTTGGCGTATGCAATCCAGATGAGTGGCTGCAGAAAAGTCCGAGTCAATTAGCGGCTTAGGGTGCGGTTTGATTCGGGGGTCTATACCAAGACAACGCTCAACGCCAGGAGCCCCGTTGACCAGGATCCCGGCAGGATACAGTGCAGCATGGTTGTCGCGACCATTCTTACTCGGTTGGTAATCGATTCAGCCTTACTGCCGCTCCCTCTTTATTACCAGCATTGTGGGCAGTGTTTAAGTAGGCAGGGGCGCGGCTACTGTCGGTAATACCAAAGTACGTCACTACTCGGCTACCGGCGGTATTCCTGTAAATTTATACGGAATGTCCTTAATCGGCCACCTCCCATTCGCTCGCGTCGTCATCTGTGTTCACCCGCGGGTATTTCGTTTTCCAAGTGCGGATATCTTGCGCTGAATCGCGGGGTCATTCAGTGTGCTGGTTAATCTTCGGCGGCGCGAAGTGGCCCCTCCGATATATATCTCCATACATGTCTCCGCCAAGTTGCGCTGTTGTTTCGGCTCATCGCGGGAAATTCAGTAAGACCGGGTGTTTTGCGTCCGGTTTCGGCTTGAATAATATGCTTACGCAAGTGTTGATTTCTAATTCATTACTGTTGGTTGCTGGGCTCGACAGGGCGAGACTCCTAGGGCTTCGGCGCGATTCACAAACAGTTTCCTGTTCAATTGAAATGCTCCAATCGCCTCGCATTCCGCGCTTGAGTGGGGCCTGGATTTGGATCAGTAGGGGTATGAGATGATTGGATCTTTTTGGGCATCTGGCACTTGGGTAATGCCAGCCCAATTCAGGATACTTCTAAGGTTGACATTACAGCGAATATTTATACCGACTGCGCCCCAGTCACAATGACGAAATTCTGACAAACAAGAATACATGTACCATTCAAACGGTCGGACATCTAAGAGTAGGTTTCTCAAGTTTAAGACGCTAGTGTGGACTATGGAGTGTCGGTCAAGCTACAATAAGCTCGGACAAATTCCAGTATAGTGGGACACCGGACCATGAAATTATATTCTCCGTATGTTGCACTATATGTATTGGGGAGTGCTGTACTACAGTGCTCTCACAATATAATTATAATCACTGAGGCTCGATGGAAGGAGAACGGCCGGCCTATCTGAACAAGCAACTGTCAGTTCAACTTCCATAAAACGATGGCAGATATGTATCAGACAACAAAGTGTTCAGTAACCTTGGGTAGTACGCATAATACAACAGACTTAAGCAAAACTGATGTTTCATTTCGGCGAGTGAAAGGTTGTGTTCATCATGGAAGGGTTGGGATTGGAATGAAGGGGGTGCTTACCACTGTTAAACGGCTCCCCTGGCTGTCTATGCGGGTATTCAGCAAGAAACAGTCATGGCTCTATCGAAAGACAGTCAAAGAAGCGAAGTCGAGTCGATTTTATATCTGTATACCAGCGGGAGGCGCCGCCAGGGCTCGGCATCGACGCTAAGGAATATGCAATCTCAACCCGTGAAGGCGTGTCTTGTCGGGCTCTGAAAAAGGAAAAGTGGCTGACTATCATTGATCTTGAATTTATTTTGAACATGTTGATTTGCAGAGACTCATGCCTCGAATCAGTTGAGTCATTCCTTGCAAGGGGCACCTCGTATTCGGGACATGGACCCTCTGTGAGTCAAGCACGAGATGATCCTTCCCTTGAGATATCCACCAGGATACGAAGGAAAGTAATAACGCTTGTGATAATAGGAAGAAATTATTCTATTCATCTCTCCACGCCGACGGTGTACTTGAGTTCCATTGAATAGTTTGAAGAAGAGCGATTACTGACTGCTATTATTCCCAGTTTTATAAAACCTTACAAACTTGCCGGATAATTAGCAATGCCTTTCTACGTATCATCGAATATGTTCTGAATAATTTCTCTTGTCAGACTATATAACGACGTGTTTTCCGGCTCCGATCTCATACTTCAACTGAGGCCACGTCAGCTGCGGCTTGATTTGCTGCCTTTGCAGATAACATAGGTATATTTGTCGCTGGGAGGTCCTGTAATTATACCGGACAATAGCAAGTAAATGTTTCTGCAGTATGTTGAATTTCTGCAGCTCCTGCTCTCGCTTTGTATAGAACAGTGACCGACATATTCGGCTAGTGCACACGTGATTCTGATCTCGATCGGCTTCAACTTGAGCTTCAAGGTTGTTTCAAAATCAAGCTCTAAATCTTACCCGAATTCCGACTCATATTTCAACACAGCATGCCCCTCCCGCTGCACCCAGCACGGGGAGCGAGAGTTCGCTCGATATCGCGACCCCCATCGCTTCCTCGATGGCCATTCCTTGGTACAACACTGCTGCGCTGTGCGATTGGCGGCACCTTGGACCGACGGTCCCGTGACTTGCACTTCCAAGGCAGAGACATCCATGTCCAACCCTCTTGAGCCCACTCTCTTTTTCAACATCAATTCAGGGTTGAATTGGATGCCCCGGAGATATCTTCCTCCGCTGCTTATTTCACGCCTGTGTCCTCTGTGGCTTGACTCGCCTAAGACTTTTGATAGCCACTGCCCCGCAGCGATCTCGAAGCTGCCGGGGTTTTCGCCTCGCCCACCCTGGATTGCTGCTTTTCCATAGCCTTGCGACTAGGAAGCAGCCGCTGTCAGATCCAACCTAATGCACCTAGTTCCCTGAGCGCGCTTGGACCTTGTGATATCCTCCGCTCTCCCGTTGAGGATGTCCGACCATCCCCCTCCCCGCCCCGAGCACCCCACCCCCGATACCTCGACAACACCAGAACAAGGGGGAGGCTCTGGTGTATCGCACGATACATCTATCGGAACGGCTGATCGAGTCTTCCCAATCCGATCACTTGTCTCGCTTGACCCTTCGGCGCGCAGCGATATCTCTCATGCCACGAACCCAGCCCTATCTCCAACCGGAGGCGCTCGGCATTATTCGATTATCGACGATCAAACCTGGACGCGAATGCGATCAGAATCGGATAGCAGGACAAATTCAATTGACCTGAGTGGCGGTACTCGACCTACACCGCAGACCTCCGAGCCCGCGTCGTCTCAGCGGATGTCCGAATCGTCTACCCGACCTCGATCGAAGACTTTAGGATCGCGGAAGGGTGATGATAACACGGTTTTTACTCCTACCTCCCAAGACGAGCCCGACCAGGAAGCCTACGAGCTTATGACCTCGCGGTTCCGTCATGTTGTGACTGATGACGGACATGCTGTGATCACCGGGAGGACCGTCGACTCATTCAAAGCCTGTGAAGATGAGCCGATCCATATTCCGGGCGCAATTCAAAGTTTTGGTGCTTTGGTTGCTGTATGTGAGGAGCCCAACGAGCAGATGGTCGTTCGCATCGTGAGCGAGAACTCAAAGGACATTCTCGGCTACTCCCCGAATGATCTTTTTTCTCTTTCTACCTTCTGCGATATTCTCTCAGATGACGAGACAGACACATTTTTGGACCACGTGGATTTTGTCCGGGACGAGGGTTACGACCCGGCAGTGGATGGCCCGGAGGTATTTATCCTCACCGTGAATAAACCCGACGGTAGCACAGTTCGGTTATGGTGCGCCATGCATAACAGTCCAACAACCAATGGCTTGGTTGTTTGCGAGTTCGAATTGGAGGATGATCATGCCAACCCTCTGACCGTGTCGGGCCAGATCTCGCCTGCAGCTCCCGCGAATACCCTCGACGTGAAGCCAACGGTGGAACAGATGACTGGTAGTACAACCACGATCAATCAACCATTGCGCGTCCTGCGCCGCGCCCGCCGGCGAAAGGGTGAAGCAGCCGCGATGGAGGTTTTCGGCATTGTCAGCCAGATTCAGGAGCAACTGGTTCGTGCGGATAGCATGGATACGCTTCTGGATACAACTGCGGGTATCGTAAAGGAGTTGACCGGCTTTCACCGTATCTTGGTCTACGAATTTGACTCGGAGTTCAACGGTAAAGTTGTCGCAGAATTAGTCGACCCCACCATGAGTATCGACTTGTTCAAGGGCCTGCACTTCCCAGCTGGTGACATACCAAAACAAGCGCGAGACTTGTACCGGATCAACAAAGTTCGGTTGCTCTATGATCGCGATCATGTAACCGCACGCTTAGTGTGTCGGACGCTCGAGGATCTTGAAACGCCCTTGGACATGACCCATTCCTATCTTCGCGCCATGTCTCCCATCCACATTAAATACCTGGCCAATATGGAAGTTCGATCTTCCATGTCTATTAGCGTGAACGGTCCGAACGACTTATGGGGCCTTATTTCATGCCATTCATACGGCTCTCGGGGGATGAGAGTATCATTCCCCATTCGGAAAATGTGCCGACTAATTGGTGACACCGTCTCTCGAAACATCGAACGCCTATCCTATGCGTCTCGGCTGCAAGCACGCAAGCTTATCAACACAGTGCCGACAGATGCAAATCCCTCTGGATATATTGTCGCCTCGTCAGATGATCTGCTTCGATTAGTCGATGCCGACTACGGAGCTCTGTGCATTCGCGGGGAGATTAAAATTCTGGCAAAATCGCATCAGTCACAAGAGATGCTCGCATTGTTAGAGTATCTAAGAGTGCGAAAGCATAACTCTGTCCTCACTTCTAACCACATCGTAAAGGACTTTCAGGATCTCCATTATCCCCCAGGCTTCAAAGATATTTCAGGACTGCTTTACGTACCGCTGTCCACGGATGGGCAGGATTTCATTGCCTTCTTCCGCCGCGGTCAGTTAACGGAGGTGAAGTGGGGCGGCAACCCCAACTTGGCGAAGTTCTCTGAGGGCCACCTGGAGCCCCGGAAGAGCTTTCAGACATGGAGTGAGACAGTCCTGGACCGGTGCCGTGACTGGACCGAGTCTGAGGTAGACACTGCCGCTGTTCTTTGTCTGGTATACGGCAAGTTCATCAAGGTCTGGCGACAGCAGGAGGCCGCCCTTGAGAGCTCTAGCCTCACTAAGTTGCTTCTGGCGAACTCTGCCCACGAGGTACGCACGCCGCTGAATGCCATTGTCAACTACTTGGAGATTGCTCTCGAAGGAGCCTTGGACGGCGAGACACGGGATCACTTGAGCAAATCCCACTCGGCTTCCAAGTCCTTGATATATGTCATTAATGATCTTCTCGATCTTACCAATGTGGAGAAAGGGCAAAACCTCATTAAAGATGAACCCTTCGACTTGCCGGCAACGCTCAAAGAGGCAACAGCCATGTTTGAAAGCGAGACGAATAGAAAGTCTTTGAAATACACGGTGATACAGCACCCTGGGATCCCCGATACCGTGGTCGGAGATCAGCGGCGTGTCCGACAGTCGATTAGCAATCTCGTCTCCAACGCAATCCAACATACCACCGAGGGTAGTGTGACTGTGGAAATGTGGCATGCTCCTGGCGAAGGTGATCCGGTCAAGCCGACGGTGAAAATTGCGGTTCTGGATACAGGGACCGGAATTTCACCGGCTACACTTGAGCGACTATTCCGGGAGCTGGAGCAGGTCACTGGGGAGGACGATTCCGAGAGCCGTGGTGACAATGGGGAGAGTCCTTCGCTCGAAGACGCTGCTCCGCAAGAGAAGGCAGTTTTGGGACTCGGTCTGGCACTGGTTGCTCGAATAGTGCGCAACATGCACGGACAACTGACTGTGAGATCCGAAGAGGGCAAAGGCAGCCGATTCCAGATTTCACTGCAACTCCCCGTTCCTGAGGGGTCAGAGACTCAAAGCCCGGGCCTCGCAAGCGGTCCGGTCGCGACCAAAGACTCTGTGGCTGCATTTCCTACTCAGGACGATATGGTTCTTGTGGATAACACCTCTGCTTCGAAACGTAACAGCCCTCCTGGCACTGGCTCAGAGGATAGTACCCCGAAAGACGAACAGAATACGCCGCGTGGAACTGCACAGCCTCAAGATCAGGTTGAAAAACAACTGAGAGAGTCCGCCGAGGCAGCCTCCCTTCAAACCGGATCAGCTGCGAAGCCTACTTCTAAACCAGACGAGTCCGAGTCGCCACTTCGAGTGCTTGTGGCTGAAGATGATCCTATCAACGCGAAAATATTACAAAAGCGACTGGGGAAGCTCGGGTACACTGTCAAGTGGACAGTGAACGGGGAGGAGTGCGCGAATGCGTACGCCCAGGACCCGACACAGTGGGATGTGGTGTTGATGGACATTCAGGTAAGTTGCTGCTGGTGTAAAGTAGGAATTTATACTTACGGCGATATAGATGCCCATTCTCGACGGTATGGATTCCACAAAACGGATTCGCGAATTCGAAAAACAGCACGTCTCACCCAAACTCCATGTCCCCGTCTTTGCCGTATCGGCGTCTCTCCTCGAGAAGGACGCGCAGATGTATATAGACCTTGGCTTTGACGGATGGATCATGAAGCCGATCAACTTCGAACGCCTCAACACACTTCTCGCCGGCCTCCAGCAGGAACACGCACGGAACGGAGCCGTTTACAAACCGGGCCAGTGGGAAAAAGGAGGATGGTTCACGCGGTACACGTCGTGAGCTTATTTTGTTCATTTGGCACGAAGACACTCGGTCATATGCGAGGGTGCCCGGCGCACCTCGCTTTTTTTAATAGTTATGATACCATACTGTATATACATAATATCCGCATGGCTGAGCGAGTTGCACAATAAAACAGCGTTGCATATTAACATTTTGGATCAAGTCTCAACCCATTTTAAACATAAACCGGCTGCTCCATCCCCGGACTCGCCTTATACGAAATCCTGCCAGCCGGCAAAAAGAACAAGGCCACGAGAGCACCCCCTCTGACCTCCGGATAATGATGCGTCCCCGCAGCAGGCGACGTCCACCCAGCACCCATCCACCCATTCATCCCCTTCAACTCGGCAGAGTCATCAATCTGCACCACGCAATTAATCTCCCCATACGGATGCAGATGGTACTGCCCGCGATACTCGTCCTGACTATCCATATACACCGTCGTGATGCTGAAATAGCGGGTGCGCTCCGAGGGCGAGCACAGCCTGCTCCGCCGGTATTTGGGGCCGTCCAGCTCGTCGGTCGCGATCCAGTCTTCGTTGTTGGCGATGCCGGTGCGGATTAGGCGGCAGAAGTCTTCGTAGAAGGGGTTTCCGGGACCGTAGTTGGTGTTTAGGTGGGTTTCGAGGTTCTTGCCTGGTGTTCTAAGATTGTTAGACGACTAAGAGTGGTGAGTGGATGGGGTGGGGGGGAATACAGATCAGCCACTTCGGCGAAGAATTCCTGTGCTCTCGTGATGAGTTTCTCTGCGTTTGGATGGAGGGTCGCCATTTTGAGAGTTGTAACCTGTAGTTGTTCTTTCAACAGCGACCGCGGGGTGATCTTGATAAAGATGGAGAAGAATGCGGAGAAGAAGATCCGAGGCTGCTGGCACTCTCGGACTCCAATCACGGCAGTCAGCTTACAGAGCAGTCAGCTCCTATCAAGAGCTCCTCTGCGCGGGGTATTTATTGCTATAATGTCTGGCGAACATGGCAGTATCTGCCCTTTTACTCCAGGATAACTTGGAATGCTATCATGCCTCCCCATACAGTTGACCTACTAATCATCGGCGCAGGTACAAGCCCACAATATACCTAACCTCCACTCAAGTACTAATAGTACAGGCCTCCACGGCCTCATAATGGCCAAGACGTACCTAGAGATCCATCCAGCCGCAACCCTGCTCGTTGTAGACGAAGCCCAGTCCGTCGGGGGCACCTGGGCCGCCGAACGGCTGTACCCCGGGTTAAAGACGAACAACGTTTTCGGGTCTTACGAGCTTAGTGATTTCCCCATGGTCGCTGAGAAGTATGGAGTTGATGGGACGGGACATATCCCTGGATATGTAGTGCATGCGTATCTCTGCGATGCTGCTGAGCATTTTGGGATTACGCCGTGTCTCCGACTTAGTACGAGGGTTATTTCGGCTGAGATGAATGAGAACGCGGAATGGGAGGTTAGGGTTGAGTCTGCTAATGGACCAGGAATAATCGATAATGTTCTGGCCACCAGACTGGTGGCTGCGACAGGGCTTACATCGAAGCCCCATATACCAGAGATACCTGGCGCCGAGACATTCGGCCGTCTCATCGTCCACTCAAAACAGCTCAAGGAGCACGCCCAACCACTGGCAGAGAGCAAGAGGATAGTCGTGGTCGGCGGAAACAAGTCCGCGTGGGACGTCTGCTATACAGCTGCCCAGTCCGGCTCGCAGGTCGACATGATCATTCGGCCCTCAGGAGGCGGCCCAAGCTATCTCTGGCCGCGGAATTTCTCGCTGGGACCGTTCAAGACATCACTGGCGAAGCTTTCTACTACGAAATTCTTTACCTTGTTCGATCCAGCGCCATTCTACCAGAGCGGGCACTTCTCGTGGATGAAATGGGTGCTCCACCGAACAGCACTCGGGCAGAGAATCTGTCGATATTTCTGGACGTATCTCGATTCTGTTATTCGAAGGGTCAATGGGTACAGCACACATCCTGAACTGAAGAAGCTAGAGCCGTGGACGACGCCATTCTGGATGGGAAACTCGCTTAGTGTGCATAACTACGAAACGAGCTGGTTTGATCTTGTCCGTGAGGGAAAGATACGAGTACATATTACAGATCTGGCAAGCCTTTCACCTGGAAAGGGCCATCTGGCGAATGGGGAGATCCTGCATGCCGATTCTCTAGTGCTGTGTACCGGGTGGGCTACTGATATCCCTGTACAACTAGGCATTCAGGGAGACGATGACTTGAATGACGGCAAAGAGGCCGTAAAGACAGTCTATCAAAGTGTTCCTTACCTGGCAACCCTGCCTCGACGGACATCCAACGCTCCTAATTGTGGACTATTCTCGTCCGGGAAGCTAACAACCTCTCCATTGCTTTACCGCGATATCATCCCAGCGCAGAACTCATTCATTGAGCAGAAGAACCTCGCGTTCATCGGCATGTCCGTCTCCATCCACGTCGTACTCGTCGCGCAGGTACAAGCACTCTGGATAGCCGCGTTCTTCGAGGAGAGAATCGAGCATCTCAGCCCTGATCATTCTAACCTAGAGCATGTGCAAAGCTGTGCTATTCTCGACAAGACATACGGTGAGATCCGCCGACCCCGAGAAACCGGAGGGTTAGCTGGACGACATGCAGATCTGGTGTTTGATAGCCTGCCGTATGTGGATGAGTTACTGGGTGATCTGAGGCTGTTGGCAAACAGGAAGGGGAATTGGTGGAGGGAGCTGACGGAGGCGTATTCGCCTGGAGATTTCAGGGGGCTGGTGCAGGAGTGGGTGAAATTAAGATTGCAAATACAATAATAATGAATTGGCAATGGAATAATGCTCTTTCTGAGTGGATGCAAGTGACCTCGTTTGAAAGAAGCAGCCATATCAGTAATGGCGATATCCAATATCCAAAAATATAGGCGGCGCCCATTGAACATAGGGCATGAACATCAAGGTCCTGTCTGTCACTCCAAAGGGCCATATGCCTGCTCGATGAACAGCCCGCATATCTATCTGTCGGTATTAGGAAAATGCACTCCTCGGCCTTCAGAGGCAGTTCAATTTGAATTCTGTCGCGAGAACCAGTTGGCACGTTCCTAATACACGCGATCGGTTTCCGCATACTGGAATTAGTTCAAAGATGCGAGAGGTCTACCATTGCCAACTCAGCCACCTCCGCCCAATCCTCCTGAAAATACCCCGAAGAAAACTTCGCCTCATCTCGCTCTCAAAGCCATACTTCTCACCGTAGGGATTCGCAATCAACCCCTGCGCAACGTATCCAAGCCCCGAGCCTCAGAACACCTCAGCCTACGTAAGACAGAGGCGACATATCTTGCCTCTACCAGCCTCGAGAGCACTCAGGATCCGAGAGTGGACCTCGCCATACGCATCCAGTGCCCGTTGGCTGCCTCCGTAGAGAGCGGGTCAAGTGTACCAAGCTGCTCGCGGGTCGTCGTTGCTGTGACGTGGGTGTCGTAGAGGGTTCGCCACCGGGAGGGCTAGAACAACGCCGCCATTATACTAGTTCGTAGAGCTTCCCGCGCCGTCACTGGGGTCAGCTAAAAATTTGAACTAGGCGAGGACGTCGTCGATCTTTTGTGCGGAGATTGTGAAGCTGAGCGTGAGTGCTGAGGATGGTGGTAGATATCTTCATGGTTGGGATTGATGGGAATTGCTACTGGAAAGTCGATACAGCAAGTTTAGACGGCCGAGATGGCACTATAACTGTTTACCTTGCCTGACATTAATCTCCTCTATGCAGTGTGATACGAGCCGGGACGGTCATGTTTGCCCTGCCGTGCAGTGTCCTGCCAACATACCACCAACCCCGGCGCAGTACTTGTACAGCCTCCCTACGCAGACCGATAAGACAGCAGCACGATCGGTCCGATGTAGACATGGGGGCTACCAATATGTATTAAACGTCTTGTCCTATGCGAAATGGCAAGCCGCGAGTGCAACAATACCCCTGCAGACACTCCTCTGCCGTCACTCTGCAAACACTGGCTAAATATTCCGCACTTTGGAGTATCTCCCACAGTATATTGGCAATCCAGCACTGAGGCATTTTACTGGGTTGGCTATTATCGATTTGTGGGTGCTGAACGAGAACTTCCCGGGGTACTTCGGAAGGCTCACACCAGTATCCTTTCGACGCAGATATCCAGGCATTCCGGGGGATGTTCTAGAAGGCATCCATAGTGGATCAGCTATGGCGACTACTCCAACTCGACTCAGCATGCTGGTACAGTGCTTCGCCAGGAAACTTACTAAGGACAAAACTGCCTGTTCCGGACAATAGCATCTTAACTTCGTGGCGAGACCAAACAAGAAAGACCAACAGATTGTCTGGAACCGATATATCCCTCGCCAAGGCTACACTGACGTATCCAGACAGACGAATTCCCTCGAGATGCAGGGGTGAAAATGGCTGTAAGCATTTATGGGTGAAATATCCGGGTCTATGAAATATCCCAGTCGGAACGGAAGCAAAGGCAGCCCGATATTGCGTTCTTCACTATCGATCCCTTTGGATCTGATAGATACTCAGAGCAAAGACATACTCCCTGGGTATGAGGAGGGGGGGGGGCGGGGGAAGCTATCTGGAGGGTCGACTGCCGACGTGGACAACGACGATCACCAGATCCAGACCACAGATAGACCGCAGAGCTCTCTACTCTCGAGCATAAGCTGTCATCGGATCCGTAGGGCTGCGCAATTCGCCTTACGCCAACGGTCTTACGAAAGGGTCCGGCCAGTCAAGCAACGTCCGAACAGGGCCTGAGCAACAGCCACCAGCACTCTCCAACTGAAAATTCGATTGCATAGCCCCTTAATCCAGCAGTTCCATGCCCTTGGTAGACTTCCTGGGGTGCATTCAGAGACTGGCGTGTAGCGCTGCGGTTGCCACGGAAAGATCTCAATTTTTTGATTGAGAAGCCAACGAGATTCCGCAGAGTACAAACTCAAATCGATGGCGAGTGAGGCAGTCTGGTTCGTTCGGCTGGCCTTCCTGTGCTTGCAGACGCCACCTTATTAAGGTCGCCGGAAATGGGTTCTTGTCGTGGCAATCCGGGGGGGGCATAGTATGGTAGAGCCCAGAACCCATGGTCGAGACCGGCCCAGAACTTGGTCCACTGCGGCTGTGGAACTCCGGGGGTATAGCTATATCTGATTGGCCAATCTGAAAAGAAACTTCTGCACACACGTGTATTCCCCGTGCATTCCCCCAGTCCACGGTTCTACACTGTTCCTCGATCTTCTCAATGGCGTCCCTGGTAACCACCCTTATTCGCCCAGAGGGACGATAAGCGTGCCTGACATGTGGCGTCTTGATCCGCTTTTCCCCTGCAGGGGTTTGCGCGTTACGATGAAGGAGGTTTCCATTTCCGGCGCACTGACGCCGCATTGACGCCGCATCTGTAGGGCTCTCTGCTCCACCAGCACATATATAAACCCCCGGAAACCGCGCTCTTCAATGTCTCTCTCAACTCATCCATTCCTTTGGAGATTCAGATTCAGTTACTTTCATTCTCTTTGCTTTCGCTTTCGAGGTTCATCCTCCCGACTTTCCTTCCTCTTCGTTCAGAAAGACATTCTCTTTTCCAAACTCACTCGACTTTTCTCTATAAACCAAACCAAACCAACCAATACATTCACTATGTATTTCTCCAAGGCTCTCCTCGCTTCCACCCTCGCTCTCGCAGCCACCGCTGCCCCTGCTCCCTCGAGCACCACCAGCTCCGCCCCCAGCAGCTCCAGCTCCGGCTCTTCTGGCGGCGGCGGCGGCGGCGGCGGCGTCACCATCATCAACAACCTCGATGAGGAGGTGCAGATCCAAAACACTGCCTCCACAACGGGCAACGGCGGATCGAAGAGCCTCAGCTCGGGTGGTGACAGCACAACCGAGACGATGCAGACGACCTCCGACGGCAGCGGCATTTCCATCAAGATGTCCACCGGCGGGTCCGAGAAGTCGGTCCTCCAGTTCGAGTACACCAGCGAAGGCGATAAGGTCTTCTGGGACTTCTCCAGCATCGACCTCAACGAGAACTCGGCCTTCATCAAGGGCGGCTTCTCTGCCCAGCCTGACGGCGGCGGCTGCTCCGGTGTCTCTTGCGAGGCCGGTGACACCAACTGTTCCCAGTCGTACCAGAACCCGGACGACAAGAACACCAACGCTTGCCCCGGTGGCACCTCTTTCACTGTTACCTTGGGTTAAAGGATAGAGCGGGTGTTAGCAATGCTGGCCCGTTGCCTCTATCTTTGTGATGTTTGTTTTGGCTATTGCTGTCTTCTGGGGCCATAGCCCGCAAGGCAGGCCTTGCACTCTTTCTCAATTTTCTCTGCAAAGATTTCTGCAACATTCTCTTATGCTTCTTACATCACTTGAGAGTCTGGATCTCCAAGGTGTTTCTGTTTCTGTTTCTGTTATAGACTAGAGAAAACGATAGAATATGTATATATCATGCTTTCAACTCGATATTTCTGATGATTGAGCAAACGTCCGTCTAAAAGTAAATGTCTTGCTAAAATCGTAGTCTTGATGCATTGGCCAAGCCACCTCGTGTTCGTGGATGATCATATCCACAAGGGAAATGATAACTCGTATTCAGACCCTCCTTGGCAATTGGGCAGACCTTTAAAACCGCCGCAAACCCTGCACTTCAAAATTGTCCATCGAGTGCGTCAATGACTCCAAAATGGCAGAGACTCAGGAAGCAGATCCCCAAGAAGCAGACTCCCCACCCCCACCAAAGCCCCAAGGCTGGGTAATGGTCCTGCTTCTATGCTTGGAATGCCTTCTGTTCCCAATAGCATCCGTCGTCATCCTTTTCGTCTTCATTTTCTCGACCAAGCCGTTCCTCGCCCTCGTCAACAGCAAGCCCGAGGTTCTCCATCCTCCTTACAGCCCTTATATCTGGACAAGCGCCGTCGCACCAATCGCTGTTGTAAGTCTACCACATAGCCCTATCCAATGCCTATGAATGTCATACTAACACCCTCCAGTCTAGCATCGCCCTCACCTGGGCAGTCCTCCTATTCTACCCACAATTCAAACTCGCCACGAAGCCAGAGTACCAAAAATACTGGTGGGCCGCAGTAACAACCTTCCGGCTATGCATCGTAGTAGTCCTCATTGCCATCGCCGTCGCATCCGCCCAGTACATGCCCCTACCGCTCGGCTCCTGCGAGAACGAACACGAATGGCGACCCGGCTCGAACGTACCCCCCAACACGCCCACGGTATTCGATGTCCTCCCCCGCGGCTGGAGAAAGGGCACCGGCAAGGGCCGTCATCGTTGGTACTATGAGTCTGGGTGCACGAGGCTAGCGCAGATCTGGAAACTGGATATTGCGATTGCGTGAGATTCCTCATTCTTCTCCTTCTCGGACGAAACTTGGTGTTTCGTTGAGTGCTAATTGATTATGGCTTCAGGGTGTTGTATTTTGTTATGGCTTGTGTCTCGGCGTACCTGTGCGCGCGCGCGGAAGGGATCTCGTGGCGCCGGTGGTCGTTTAAGACCAAGCGTGAGACTCAATATCACCCCGTCAACTAGGATAATTTTCCAAGGATAATGGATTTAACGTAATGACATTTAATATGAGGAAACTACTATGAAACCATTCAGCACCAGTAATAATCTTAGTAGAGGATCAACGTGGCGGGGACTGGAGTAAAGTGTAGGGAGGAAGCAGATTCTTCTTGGGACTGCGGAGCGTGTACGCCTAAACCGATAAATGCTAACGGGAAAAGTAAGGAGCGGCGTTCGTTTGGCAGTGGCAAATAAAAATGTGAAGTAAAAATGCAAGGAAAAAAAGAAGAGGTCCTGCCCGGGATCGAACCGGGATTACCAGATGTGACTCTAATTCGTATCAGAGTCTGATGTCATAACCATTAGACCACAAGACCGATTGTTGTTTTTTTCTCTCCCATGTCGACATTATATCTTGGTCTCTAGTTTCGACACGAAACACACTGATGGTCGGTCATACACTGGGTGAGACATGACTTTCTCAAGAAATAATGTCCTTTTCTGGAATAAGGAATAACCCGGAATAGGGAATAAAAAGTCGGATTTCCAAATGGCTAATTGAGTGATTTTGATTATTGGTAGCTCAATACCGCCGCATTAATGGGGAGGCATCAACGAGTTACATATATATATAATGCAACTTCCACCCAAGCCATCAGGACGAGCATATAGTCAGACAATAAATTGTGACCACGCCGGAAGCACATGGAGTCCATAACTCATTATCCAAGCCACAAGACTACCCCGCATTAAACGAGCTGGAACCGGAGGTGGGCTGACGGGGGTACCTTGGTTGCGGTGGCCGGGAATAGTAACCCCCAGAGCAACCCTGGGTTTGTATAGAACGCCCGCGAATCGAGTCCCTGAATCGTAGTCACGCAACGGATTCCCGGAAATTCTAGATCTATTCTGGTGACTGTCAGAAGACACCTCTCCTGACCTCTGCCAGTCTACACGTATCCAGCGTGGCATAAAGACCGGACCTCGAAACTGTGGACGATTTCGTAGATTCTGACTGAACATTGTACTATTTCACATATTGTTTCACATACTGAATCAATCAATAAGCAAAATGGTCAATATATCGCACCCTCGACCCCGCCGCGACTCGAAGAACATCGACGCCTGGCTCGTCGGCAGCGGCGTGGCATCCCTAACCGCCGCAATCCATCTGATGAAAGATGCAAAAGTGCCAGCTGGAAACATCCACATCCTCGACTCCAGCTCCGGGTCCGGCGGCGAACTCAAAACACACGGCAATGCAATGGACGGCTACTTCCTGCCCATGGACGGCAACCCGCATTTCCACGGGGAATGCATCGAGAGGCTGCTGGCGTTGATTCCGAGCCAGATGGATGGCAGTGGGTCTGTTATGAAGGACATCAGGGACCGGGAGAAGACGGAAGAGGAGCTGATGCCTGCTCAGGCGAGGGGAATTAAACAGGGGGAGAAGGGAGCTGAGGTGTTCCATCCGCATGGCCTGCAGGTTGGGATGAAGCATCGCATGACGCTGGTTAGCCTGATGATGGAGAATGAGATGTCGATGGGGATGAAGAAGATTGAGGATATGTTTGACAAGACCTTCTTCGACACCAGCTTCTGGATGCTGTGGTCGACTACGTATGCCTCCTAAGCATGTTAGGCTACATAGGTTAATAAGTATAGGTTCGCCCTGCAGCCCTGGCACAGCGCCATCGAGTTCAAGAGACACCTCCGCAAGTACCTCGAGGACATCGGTGCCCTGAACAGCGTCAAGACCACGCACCGGACCGAGTTCAACTTCTTCGAGTCCGTCGTGCACCCGCTGTCCGACTATCTCAAGCAAGAGGGCGTGGACTTCCGCTTCAACACCCGCGTCACAGACCTCCAGTGCTATCCCGACGGCGACCCAACCACCATGTGCGCCATCGAGATGGTCCAGGACAACAAGGAAGAGCTCATCACCGTCGACCCAACCGACATCGTCATCATGGGCCTCGGCTCCGTCAACGCCGGCGTCTCCCTAGGCACAAACAAATCGCCCCCTCCACCCCTGCAATCCAACTGGCAAGACCTAATGACCACGGACTGGAAGCTCTGGGAGAAACTATCCAAGAAGTCTCTCAAATTCGGCGACCCAACGACCTTCCTCACGCACATCCAAGAGTCCACCGTCGAAACATTCACCACCACATTCAAGGGCGGCGACTTCCCAAACGCCTACGAGAACATCACCCACGACAAACCAGGCACAGGCTCCCTCCTCTCCCTCACCGGCTCAAGCTGGCAAATGACCCTCTGCTTCCCACACCAGCCCATCTTCCCCGAGCAACCCCTCGACACAACCGTCATGATGGGCTACGGCCTCAACCCCACCCAGCCCGGCGAATACGTCAAGAAACCCATGTGCGAGTGCACCGGCGAGGAAATCCTACGCGAGGCCCTCGCCCACCTCGGCATCCCCGAGGGTGACATCGTGTCCAAGTCCAAGACCATCCCCTGCGGGATGCCGCTCGGTACGGCGCCGCTGCTGACGCGGGGGCCGCATGACCGTCCGACTGTGCTGCCCGGGCATGCTACGAACTTTGGGTGCGTGGGCCAGTTCGTGGAGATTCCGGGGGATACCACGATGGAGGTGGAGTATAGTGTCAGGGGCGCGCAGACGGCTGTTGCGGATTTGATGGGATTGCCTGAGAAACCGCCCAAGCCGCCGCGTAGTTTGTTGATGGAGGTGTTTGATTTGATTATTTAACTAATCTGCATCAGTAGTTACTGCTGTCGTTACTGCAGTTGTGAGATGTTGCATTGTTTGTAGTTAGTTAGTTGTGAGTTTGCTGATACCAAATTGCCACGGACGGAGCCTTAGTATGGCCGATGTAATAGTATTTATCTACTTAGCAATATGATATTCATATTATCTCGTGTAACATGTTAGACTGGACTCCAGCTATTGCTACCTTCCAAAACTGGTAGACGAGTCGATACGCCATAATGAGATCACTCTTCACGTCCAGCAACAATGGTTCGCTGCAGAGATCTGGCTCAAACAAGGTTAACGACTGGAATCCATCTACCCAATGACAGAGTGTGACTGCATCGTGATGTGATACGATTAAATCTTATACAGCTACTAGTCGCATCCTTCGAAGCCACCCATTCAACCTAACTATCTATACTATACAAAACCACCACAATGTCGCACATGGCAAAGGAAGGCCATTTTCAGGCTCCTGGGGCCGCCCAGAGCCAGCAGACACCAGGGTAACCGTATCTCTTGAAACTGAGGGTAACGACTAACAACGTGCAGCCTGGAAAGCAAAATGCAGCCGGCCAGCGAAGCAACGAAGCTCGAAACACCCGAGGGTATTAAAGAATACGAAGGGTCCGGAAGGTTAAATGGGAAGAAGGCATTGATTACAGGCGGAGAGTGCGTATTCAACCTTTTCCACGACAGAGACATTATCCTATCGCATCCAAGTGCTAAGGGAGGCAGCTCCGGAATCGGTCGCTCGGTGGCAGCCCTATTCGCGAGAGAAGGCGCAGATGTAACGATCGTCTACCTCCCCATCGAAGATCAAGACGCGCAGGAGACAAAGAAGCTGGTCGAGAAGGAAGGACGGGGGTGTCTTCTGTTTCCTGGAGACCTGAGGGACCGCCAGGTGTGCAAGGGGGCTGTTGATAAACATGTTGAGCGGTATGAAACAGCGTCTCATTTCTTGATGAGACCAGGAACTAACTTGACTGAAGATACGGACACATCAACATCCTCGTCAACAACGCCTCGCAGCAGTACATGTGCAGCGACCTCGCGGAGATCGACCTCGACACAGTGGAAGACGTATTCAAGACGAACATCATCCAGATGTTCGCGATAACAAAGTTCGCCCTGCCACATATGGGCAAGGGAGACTCGTGCGTGCCTCCAACAGCAAGGGTATACAGGGCCAGGAAAAGCTAACGGAGTAGAATCTTAAACAACACCTCCGTAACGACCTTCCGCGGCACAAAGAGCATGGTCGACTACGCCTCGACAAAAGGCGCGATTGTGGGCTTCACGCGCTCGCTGGCGAGTCAGCTCGTTCCAAAGGGGATCCGGGTCAATGCTGTTGCGTACGTCTATCTTCTGGGCTATTCCCATCGCTGGGTATAAATGGGATAGAAGACTAACGGATATAGACCCGGCTCAACGTACACGCCCATCCAAGTCGACACGCGCGACGCAGAGTCGATGCAGAACTGGGCTTCAGGTAAACCGCTTGGACGGCCGGGGCAGCCGAGTGAAGTTGCGACGAGCTTTGTGTTTTTGGCCAGCTCAGCGGCATCGCTTTACTGTAAGTGTCTTGACTCTATTCGGTTCACAGCTAATGGCTTGATAGATGGGCAGATACTGCACCCATACCCACTGGGTGACTAACAGGTAGTTTATGGACGTTCATTGAATGACATGCTGGATTAAATAAGAAAATAACAGATGCATATGCTACAAACTCGCTAAATCACTAATATAACCGTACCAATGTCGTCGCTGTAATCAGTACCAAAACCAACAAAAGGGTATATAGATGTCTAAACACCGGACTGCTCGATTTAATATTTATAGCCACCGGCGCAGTCGAACCATTGAGCTTCTCATGACTGAAATTATCATTCTCCTTCTCAGGTCCAGAATTGCCGTCCGAGTTCTTCTCATCCGTGTCTTGGTTATGAGGAACCTCCTGCTTCGGCGCAAGCTGCAAGATCAGATTCGCCATCTCAAGCTGCCCATTCTCCTTCGCAATCATATACGGAGTCCTGCCCGTCCTGTCCTTACTCCAGACATCGGCACCCGCAGAAATCAGCCGCCGAATCGAAGTCTCCCAACCCCCCTGCGCCGCATATCCCAGATAATAGCCCAAATCCATACGAGCCCGGTCCAGATTCGCCCCGTTCTCAATCAGGAGAAGACAAACAGGATCATCAGACATAGACAGCGGCGGCGCCCCCCAGTAGTCGTCGATATTCGGGTCCGCGCCCGCCTCAAGCAGAACCTTCGTCGTCTCCCAGCTCTCCGCCATAATCGATAAATGCAGCGGAGTGCGCCCGTACCGATTCTGGAGATCAATATCCGCCCCGTGTTTAATCAGCAGCCTCGCTGTCTCGACATCACTATCCCCAATCGCCCAATGCAGCGCCGCCTGCCCCATATCCGGCTCTGTGCTGTTAATCTCATCCTTGGACGCCTCAGGCAGTCTCTCCTTCAACTCATTCATCTGCTTCGATATAACAAGCGACCAGAGCGGTAAAGTGCCAGGAACTGAAAGACCCGTATCCGAGCGCTTCACCTCGTCAAGCACAGTCCCGCTATCCGTGCGAAGAGGCTCGCTGTCCGACACGATCCCCTCGGCTTTCCGTCTCGCGCGCGCAGCCCGGAACATCTCCAGGATCGCAGGGTGGTGCGACTCATGCGCAACCCGGATCGGAGTCCGGCCGTAGTTATCCTTCACGGTGGGGTCGCCTCCATGCTCGAGGAGGACGTCGACGGTTTCCAGGTCGCCCATGCGCGCGATATCGTGTAGGGTTGTTTTCCCGTGCGCGTCGCGCATGTTCACATCTAACGTTGGATCGTGGGAGAGAAGTAAGCGCAGGATCTCGGCGCGGCGGTTCACGGCTGCTGAGTGGAGCAGGCCGCGGTTGAAGACGTCGACGACGTGGACGTTTGCGCCCCGTGCGATGAGGAGTTGTACGATGGACGTGCGGCCTCCGTCGATGGCGCGCATGATGGCCGTGCCGTCGGTGCCTTCCTGGCGGGCTTCGGTGTCGGCGCCGTGGTCGAGGAGGGCTTCGACGAGGTCGTAGTACCCGCCCTGCGCGGCGCTGGTGAGCGCTGTGTCGCCGCTGTGGTCTTTGTGGTTGATGTCGATGGAGGGGTGGGCGAGGAGGAGTTTGACGGCGTCGGTTTGGCCGCGATAGGAGGCGAGAGTTAGGGCTGTTCCGCCGGCTGGGCTGGTGCATTCCTTGTTCACGTCGATGGAGTTGGATGCGAGGAGGAGGGCTGTGTAGTCTGTGTAGCCGCTGGCTGCGGCGACCATTAACGGGGTGTAGTGGGACCAGCGGGCGTCGGAGATGTTGACGTCGATGCCTTTTTGCTCCATCAGGAACTTGAAGACGGCGAAGTGGCCTTCATAGATGGACCAGTGTAAGGGAGAACGACCGGCGTTGTCGACTGGATTGACCGATGCGCCGGCCTTGATCAGAGCTGTCACCACCTCGATGTTGGCGCGTCGGGCTGCGAGTGCCAGAGGCGTGGACCCTTTGATATCTGTGAGATTGGGATCGTGCCCCTTCTTGGTGAGCTTGTCTACCAGGCTGTCTAGATTGAAGTGCGCGGCGAGATGGATTGCAGAGCCGTCTTTTGCAGACCAACTGACAGACCGTTGCTGGTCCTCGAGATACCACAGGGCCTGCGTTACAGAGGCCAGACATCCAGGGTCGACTAGGAGTTCAAGAGCTCGAGTAAACAGGGCGTCGTTCTCCGTCGCACGGAGGTGAGTCCCCCAGTTGATAGACGCATACCGCAGGAAGGGATACTTCACGAGGCGGTCCTCAAAGTCGTCAGCCTCCGATGCACCAGAGCAAGCGCCGGCGCGAAAAACATCGAACCGGAGATACGTCAAGCAGGTTGAAGTGATCATTGTATTTCCATCAGGGAACCACGTATCGCGGTTCTGCCTGAAGAAGCCCTCGGCCGAGTAGTGGACCAGGCGTAGACAGTCGGACTCGTCGAACTGGACGAGCCCAGCGCACTTGTTTGCCAGAGTCCTCGCGCGGATGATACTGTCGTCGTCGATGTCCACCTCGCCCTCATCGACAGCGAGAGCGTGCTCAATCGCTTTCTCATGCAGCGGCTGCTCTGCGAAGACAACCCAGCAAAGGAACTGTAGGACGGTGTCTTTGGTCGACGGGGGGAGCTCGGTGATGCGCATCATGGCGTCTGCATACGTCCCGTCCAGTTCCTGGGGCAGGGTCTTGAGTGCCGCCATGAGCTGTTTGATGTTGAGCTTCGACTCGAGCGTGTCCATGTTGAACTTGGCCAGCAGGAACATCCCGCCGTTGTTCTTGACGACCGTGTCGAGGATGCGATCCATCAGGCCCTCTTTGATTTCCACGCACTGCTGCAGGAAGTCGGAGGCGCTTGTTCGCCAGCAGACGTAGGTCGTCAGGTCCTCTTCGACAGCGGCGATGGGGATGACCCGGGCGTTGAACTCGAGGTGGTAGGTGTGCGCTTTATATCCACAGCGCTTGGTGTTGTTGTCGAAGCACGACGGGCACAGGTCGTAGCTTTCCTCGCACTCGGCGCAGTGGTGCTGCATTGGTATCTTCGGTTCACGACAGATATCGCAGTAGATGATACTTTCAGAGTGTTGTAAGGGCCGGAAGTGCCGGACGATGTTGGGCAGAGGGCGCGATGTGACCATCAGGTTGATGGTGGTTGTACTGGGGGACGATGCTGTGCTCCATGGAGAGAGAAACTTCAACAGAGGGAGTCGTTCCTTTTCATCGCGCAACTCGTCTAGTCCATCAAGAACGACGAATACCCTTGTAAAGCGCCCGATGAGGAGCTGGAGGGTGGACTGCAGCTGGTCTCGTGAAGGCCTTGTCCCTTCCTTGCCGTGCTTGGTGAACAGGCCCATCACCTCGCTCACCCCGACGTTATATCGCTGGACGAACTGCTTGATGATGCTAGACAGCAGGTTATCGACATCCTGCGACAGCGGATCATCCCATTTGCAGTACAGCATAACCACAGCAGCACCCTTTAGGCCGCCCTCCTCGCGCACCCGCAGACGCTCCAGCTCGCTGTATACAATCGACGACAAGAACGTCTTGCCAGCGCCAGGAATCCCCGGACAGAAGAGACGCGTATTCTCGCCCTCCCTCCACTCGCGAAAGTCATCTCGATCCAGAAACCACTTGCAAGTCCCCTTATGATGCTCATTCCAAATCATACTCTGCTTCGCGACGAAATTCAGCGGCGAAATCCAGTCAATCAGCTCCTTCAGCCTCGTCTCATCAACCGCATTCTTCAGACTCTGCGTATCCCGATAAATATCCTGCGAAAGCGCATGCGTCGACTGAGTAATCCCATCCTGCAGCGTCGCCTTCAACCGGCCAATCCGCTGAATCATACGCTCCGCATCCTTCTGCGTAAACGGCCAAGCGAGCGTCTGCGCGATCTTGCTCCGCGACGAGCGCGTCTTGATCTTCCCCTCTAGATCCTCGAGCTGGATCTTAATATCCTTTAGAATGCCATCGGGTTCGAAGAGCGGGAGTAGGGAGTCGGGGATTTTGTCGTCCTTGACGGCGTCGGAGGAGAGCTGCTCGAGGAGCGACGTGATGGACATCCAGAGATAGGTGACTTCATTGCACAGGGCCAGCCGGTCCTTCCCACCAGCGCGCACTGTTCCGAGGTATCCGATGATCTGGTAGGCGAGGGTTGCGAGGCCGACGACGCCGGTGGTGATGCTCAGGGGATCCATGGCGAATGCCCATACTCAGTGCGGAGGCGAGGAAGAGATGGGGAAGCAATGTAATTTTGGCAAAAGTAAATTTGGCGAGCATGTGCACGGCGGCAGCAGGCTACACTAAATATGGACAGATAGATTAACAGGATAAAAATAATGCAGACTCAGACTAAAGACGCAGTCAGACGGACCCCAACTTTCAGCAGTAACTAACAGCAGTGACATTATTGCAGCAGTTCCAGCAATTACAGGCGGAAGTTCCCGTGCCTAAACCCGTTTCTGACTCTGCAGTTGTTCAGCTGGCGGAGCCACCTCGATTAGGCCAATCACACCAGAGTAGTCTGCATTTCAGCCAATTGAGGAGAAGGACTAAGGAACAGACTTCGTTAAGGAGACCATTTTCAGAGGACAGTCAGTGGGGAATTATAATCATATGAAACCTGTTTATCTGCATGGCTTTGCACAGCCTCACGATATTGATACATGCAGTCATTCATTGTTATATTATTATAATCGACAGACCCTGCAGAAACTGTAATATTTAAACCATTTGATTGGGACACTCGTAACTGAATTGTACTGCGCCTTGTCTCTCGCCACAGGTATACTTCCTTGCTCATCCAGGTAGAGCCTCCAGGGCTTACTCTGGGATTTCATGCTTGTCAACACCGGCGCGCCACCGGTACTTTGAAGCTGGGTGATCCTGGGGAGGCCCGCTCTGCCCCGGTTGACTGTACAGGTTCTCACGGTACGTCCCACGAGGGGCAGCATAGTCGTCGTGGAACAGTCCCCGGCTTCGGAGCACAGGAAGCAGCTGGTCGATGATGTCCTTGAACGAACCGGGCTTAACGGCATATGCCTGCGACAGTTAGCAATGTGCCAGAGCGACCGCAACAACGGCAACTCACCAAGTTGAAGCCATCGACGTCGGCCTCGCGCACCCAGCGCTCCATCTCGTCTGCGATCTGCTCTGGCGTTCCGACCGGCGTTGCGCCCAGTCCGCCGACTGTGATGTGCTCGCCGACGGTCTTCTTGGTCCACTTGGGGACCTCCGGCGTCGCCTTGGACCAGGCCTCGACGGCGGATCTGCACCTGTTAGACTGATATCGCTGTTAATAGTGCAGTGACATACCGAATAGCGTTGCTGGGAACATTCCGCAGCTCCTCGTCCTCACCATAAACATCCAGGTCAATGCCCGTCCAGCCACCAAACAGGGCCAGCGCGCCATCAATCGAGCCCAGACTGCGATAGTACTTGAACTTCTCCCTAGCCTCCTCCTCCGTCTTGCCAATAACAGGGCAAAGCAGCGCCAGGAACTTAATCTTCTGCGGATCCCGGCCATACTCCGTCTTCGCGAGCTCGCGGATCTCCGCAATATTCTTCGCCACGACCGACGGACTATGCCCAGCAACAAAGATCGCCTCGGCGTGCTGCGCCGCAAACGTCTTGCCTGCCTTGGACGTGCCCGCCTGCAAGATCACCGGCGTGCGCTGCGGACTCGGCTGGCACAGATGAGGGCCGGGGACGTTGAAGTACTTTCCTTCGTGGTTGATTTCGCGCACGCGCGAGGGCTCCGTGAAGACGCGGCGCTCGCGGTCGAGGACCACGGCGTCGTCGCGCCACGATGACTCCCACAGCTTGTAGGCGACTTTGATGTACTCCTCTGCGACGGCGTAGCGGTCGTCGTGCTGTCTTGTCAGTGTCTAGCCCGTCTTCACGGATTTAACGCAAGACATACCTGAGGCTGGTCCTTTCCGATCAGATTCCGGGCGGCGGAGTCGAGATACCCAGTGACGACATTCCATCCTATCCTGCTCTACTTAGCATCTTACAGTCTAGAGGGTAATGGAAGAAACATACCGGCCCTTTGTCAAATGATCAACAGTCGACAACCTCCTCGCCAGATGATACGGCTGCTCGTACGTCGTCGTCACCGTCACCCCGAATCCAATATTCTTCGTCGCAGCCGCCATCGCAGGGACGACAGCCAGGGGCTCGTTCACGGGCCACTGCGCCCCAGAGACGACAGCCGGTTGGAGGTTCCTGGGACCCTTGTATACATCGTATCCGCCCAGCACGTCGGCGATGAAGATGCCGTGGAATTTGGCGGACTCGAGAAGCTGCGCGAGCTCGATCCAGTGGTCGATGTCGTTGAAGCGGTACGACTCGTCTTCGGGGTGTGTCCACAGGCCGGGCGATTGGTGGCCGCTGCCTATTAATCTAGTTCAGCAATGACAATTTAAATAGCAGAAGACTGGGAGAACATACACATCTCAACAAAGGCATTGAGAATGAGCGACTTGCGCGGTCGGTCGGGTTGTTCGGTGGCCATTTTCTATAAAGCTTCTATACAGTGTAGCAACAACAATTCAATCAAACCTCTAAAAACCCAGCAAATAGCTAGAAAGACACCATATTTATACCCCTCTACCCCTCCCCCACCTCGTCCCAATTCAACAGCAAAAGCAAGCAGCGATGCGCTCATACCCCGCGACGATATTTGTACTTCTAGCATCACAGTGGGCCGTGATGGCGTGATATGGCGACCCGCGACTCGGCCGACTCAGCAGAGCACGAATCAATACACTGCGCGCATGCGGTTCTCAAATAAGAACAGGGGTATTGCAATTCCAATGATAATTAAAGCATCAATGACGAACCCGTGGATTGAATCTCAGGGGACCGGAAATCTGGGTCGGACTGGTTGATCTGCCTGATCGCCGGCCTGTGATTCGCACTGCGTCAGAGCGTCTACTTATCACGCCATCAGCAGGAAGTCAGAATGCGCAGAAGAGGGCTCGGACGAGTCTGGATTTGTGGGATTGGTTTGCTCGGCCGAGAAACCCAGTATTTTGGGCTGTTCTTTCGACCTTGGTGGCGAATTACTTATATCATGCATTTCAGCACTATATCGCAAACCATTTCCCTTCACTATATCCATCACCAGCTTTTATACGCGATAGTTACTCCCTTGGTCAGAGTGTACCCATAATCTAGAAACATAATGTAGAGCAATTTAGAGTGCAATCGGTCAATATAGAGCCCATCCACATAAACGCCGAATCTCAATTACGACAGGAAAACCCACCGTCTAGGGTCAGAAACATCAAAAATGACTTGACTGACTGCCATCTCTGGAAGTGAAATTTAGAATGCAGGGTTTGGAGATGGCCGGAAACATCTCCCGCAAGGTGTCAGTCAGTAAGGGACTCTAACCTCAGACACCGACTACCCTACCATGTCGAAGAAAGGAGGCCGTAGAGGCTATTTGACGTATACATGATGTCCCTTTAAGTATGCACAATGTCCATCGAGCAAGCCTGCTCAAGTAAGACAATATGAAGCAGGGGAACTCTTGGTCATGGAATTCTCGCCTAAGACTATAGTAGATGCGATAGAGCAATGTCAGCCAGGAGCCTGAAAGGTCGGGCCCACAAGATTAAGCGACAGTCACTACATCGGTGATTCGGTGTAGGCATGTCAATCGTCAAGGGTCTGGACAGTTTCCACCAGCCCACTCTGGGGTAGGACGGACCGGCACGCGATTCCACTGCGCTTACTGGACGATAAGTATATCAAGCATTACTATCCTGGGCGGCTCCAGTAGTAAGAAGTCTCCGGCTGAGGGTATGGCACAATCTCAGAGTGTACCAGTAAACCTGCAATTTCAAGGTTCAGAGGTGCTGCCTTGGAACACACTAAGGACCTTGAGCCATCGATAGGGCTAGGTCTAGGCAACCAGCAATCGTTCATTAGCTCCAGCTCTGTGGGGAAGGCTTCCCTGACGCAGGTGTGGCTTGTTACAGTCTGATAGGACCCAACTCGTAATGGAGTGGAAGGATCGACCTCGTATCAGGCAGTCAAATTCAAGACCTATCAAGCATCAATGTGAAAACTGTTAGCCACAGTAACTGCATGATCCTGAGCCTTGCGCTAAATTAATTCGAGCTGACAAGAAAGCTGCATCCTGATATGCCGGATACCTGACAGGATCAAACAACCGTGGCGCAGCATCCCTTTCTCCAACCAGCGCTTAGATGTTTCTTTCTAGCCAGACTAGGAATAATGCCTGCTGACAGTGGGGAACAGGGTATTGTCACCAGAATCAGGCAGAATAATAAATGGCCTGCGTTGCTGCGTCTGTTGCATTCCGCTAGTATATGACAGGCACGCGCCCCCAGACCCATCTCCGTCTACACCAGCACAAACCCAATATCCAGCAACCAAACTCAACTGCGACAACTACAGCGACAATAATGGCCTACCCACCAGAGAAAGCAACCATGCACCAACCCGACGAGCCCCCCACTTACACCGAAGCAGCCTCAACGGCCATCCTAACCCCCTCCTCCTCACGAACCTCAACCCTCACCACCACCTCCACCCCAATAACAACCTCCTCCGTCATCCAGAACCCCCTCCGCGGCCAGGACACAAAATTCGCCATGCTCTCCCTCTCGGGCTCCGACCGGCTCCGCTTCATCCGCTTCCCCGAGTCCATAACGGCGCTCGCATCCGAAATCATCCAGGGCCTCTGGCCAAAAGGAATCCAGCGGGTCCAGAACTACGACGAGAGCCTGGAGCTGAAACTGCGCGGGAATCCGCTGGGGTATGGGTATGATGAGGAGAAGGTTGCGATTCGGGTTACACTCATGGGGCTGCTGAATGCGTTTGCGAAGGAGGGGTGGAGGGTTGTTCCTGCTGGGGGGAGGGTGGGCAGGATGGGTGATTATGGGGCTTTTGGGCAGAAGGGTACATACACTTCCTTTCCAGGGTATTTTTATTCTATGGTAAATACTGACTGCTGTACAGATAGTTTAATCTTCCACCACCAGGAACCGCGCGCGTACTCGTGGCTCTGTATCTCGTTCGACTCGGCGGATCTGCTACACCTGATCAACGCGCCTACAGAGCTCGCCACCGCACTTATAGGGTACTTTGGAGACAGACTGGAGCAATGCAACAAGGACCTGGTGTCCGGCAACTTCGAGCTAAAATTCAAGGGGAAGCCGTGGAACAAATCCGCCGCGAAAGGAGGCGTGCAGAGCCGAGTGCTCATTCTGGATCTGATGCAGTGTCTTGAGGAGCAGAGTTATACGATGTGCACGACGTTTGATATTGATGGGGGGAGCGGGGGGAGTACGTATCAGAGTTATGGGGAGTTGTGGTTTTGGTATCGATGATTATTATATTCATTATGTTCATTCATGTTTGATATTCATATTTGTTCATGATGCTGGAAGCTGCTTTTATGAAACGCCTGATACCAATGCAATCAATCAATCAATACTGACTTCATCAATGCACTAAAACAACCCCTTCTTATCCCTAAACTTCCTCAACATAAACCACAATCCCAACAACAGCGCCGCCCCCGAAAACATCAACACCCCACAGAACAGCTGGACGTTAAGGAATGTCAGATCCTCAGAGCCCGACGAGCCCAATGCCGCCAGCGCGCCCGCAATAGGAGCCCCGATCAGCGTCGCGAAACTACTAAAGCTCTGCGCCATCCCAAGCCAAGAGCCGAGTGCTGTCGGGTCAGGACAGACATGCGGGAAGACACTCGGGGGGAGGGGGACGAGGGCACCAGATATACCGCCTGTGTATATTAGCAGTGACACATGAAGTAGGTACCTAGGGTAGGAGGGGTACCGTAAAAAGCAGCAAAGAGGATAAACCTCGCCAGACTGCTCGCGCTAATCCAAGAGATGCAAAGAACACCAGACAAAAACCCGCAACAGATCCAGGGGATCATAGCGCCCCAGTAATGGGCCACTGCAGTCGTAACAACCCTGCCAATAATCGACGACGCCTGCGATATGATCAGGACGTAGAGACCCAGTGAGCGTGACGTGCCCAGCTTCGTCTCCGCGTAGATCGGGATATAGTAGAACGGGGTCATATAGCCGAGATACAGGAAGAAGTTCGCGATGGTGAAGTTCCAAAAGGGGAGATCCTTGAGGGCGCGGACGTCAAAGGCGCGTGACGTTCGAGGCGCAGCTGGTTGTCCGGCGTTATCTTTATCCAAGGGCAGCATGAACCCGGCAGCGATGAAGAGCGCCAGCATCACGAAGCCGACAGAGCGCACCATCCATGGGAATCCGACTTTCGGAAGCAGCTGCTCGACCATGAGGGTGTAGATGACGCCGCCAAGGGGAGCGCCGGCAGTTGCGACACCGAGTGCGAGAGCGCGCTTGCGTACAAACGAGCGGCTGAGCAGTGTTAGGCTGGGGATGTACAATAGTCCAAATCCAAGGCCCATGCAGATTCCCTGGCTAAGCAAGATCTGGTAGTATTTACTCGCAAGACTGAGCATCATGATGCCGAAGACGGAGAGGACGCTGCCGGTGATGATCATGGAGCGGTAGTAGCCCAGATCGAATAGAGGGCCGGATACGAGGCCGCCCATGATGAGCAGCCATGATTGAATTGTTCCGATCCATGAGATGGCAGAGGTTGTCACCGAGGGCAGGAAGTCGAGCACGTAGTAGCTCTGGAAGGACCCGAAGGCAAAGGCCAGGCCCCTGGACAGTTAGATTCTGTTACAACGATGTGAAAGAGACATACCAGATATTCAGCAGGATGAGGAGAGTGCCAACAACCATCAACCAGCCCCGTCCCCCTTCCTTTGGCGCAGGCGCAGGCGCAGGCGATTCATTGACGGTAGCCTTCTCGGGCCTCTCATCCGAAGCCATTCTGACAGGATCGCTACTCCATGGCAGTTCGCGTCGAGAACAGGAGCAGAGGGAACATGAATGAATATAAAGGAACGTGCTGTGTGCCGAATTCCGTCTCCAACAGCCCAACCAGTGGCCGATCGTCTGGAGCACGCCAGCCGAGGCCTGAATCGTCCATTGATTTCATTATTAATGACCCCGCAGTGGAAGCATTCCGTCGCAGGTCGATGTTAAGTGCCTATACTGGCAGTACGTATCCAATATCTCGATACTCCCTTGCATCGCCACGTAATGTCTAACTCTACAGTCGAATACAGCAGTATAAAGTGCATTATACCTCCCTCCTGCGCCCCACTCCCTCATAAAACTCCCGTTCCTCGTAAACCCTGACATCCTCCCCTGCATAAACCCTGCCCTGCTTCTCCTCCTTGATACGCAGCCTGCGCACTCGCAGTACGTCATACTCGACATTCCGGGTCAACAACCACGTCCAGCCATTCGTCACCCACGAAACCCCAACCACCGCCGCGCAGATCGCAAACGGCGTCTTGTAGCCGTTGTACGCGAACCGCGACTGGAAGAGTTGCGGCCCGATGACGCCGCCGACCTGGCCAACGCAGGACTGGAAGGCCAGCGTGAATGCAGACCCGGTTGTGCCTTTCAGCGAGGAGCTTCGCCCTGAATCTGTTAGTAAGGCATCCAGGATAGGAGTTCAGGGACGTACAAGCCCAGAACGGGATGAAGTAGACGGCATGGAACATGGTCCCCAGCACGCAGGCAACGTAGATGCCGACTTTATTGTCGAGAACGGCAAGCAGGATAAAGAAAAGCAGCATCGGGCCCATAATGCCGGCCATGATATATGCCGGCCGCGTCATATACGCGCGCTTGAGGAACCATCCTGAAAAGATAATCGAGAGAACGGACGCTGCTGCGGGCGGAATATTCAGTAACTGATTCCGCGGGAGACCGGCGAAGCCCAGACTCGTTGTGATGGTCGGTAGCTGCCAGCTCAGGGCGTATCCTGCGAAATTGATAAGGACTTGGGAGATCATGAACGAGTATGTCTTTTGGTCTTTGAGTGCGTCAACCACCTCGCCCATGTCGAAGTTGGCGTCCTTTTCCCTCGGCGCGTTCTCGGATAGTCGTGCCTCCAGGTACTCCTGCTCTCGCTCGGACAGCCATTTCCTTGATCGCGGTGACTTGGGCCAGTCGGGGAGAACGAAGAAGACGACGCCGGAGAAGAGAACCGTGAACAGCCCTTCGAGGAGATATACCCTGTTCTGTCAGCTCCAATCACGACAGTAGCCAAATAGAGGCGAATACACACCATCTCCACGCACTCAACCCCCTGAGCCCATTCATATACGAAATCCCATAAGTAATCAACGACCCTACAATCCCAGACGTATTCTGGAACCCAAACATCCACATAATCGGCAGTCCCATCTCATCGCTCCTATACCACCCGCACAACTGCGCCGCAATGCCCGGGAACATCCCGGCCTCACACATCCCCAGTATAAAACGCAGCGCGTACAGCCCCTGTTTATTCTGCACCGCCGCATGGCACGCAAGCACAATGCCCCACGTCAGCATAATCCGCGACTGCCACAATCGCGGGGTGAGCCGCTTCTGCAGCAAGTTGCTGGGGACTTCGAAGACGATGTAGCTGATGAAGTAGATACTCTGGACCCAGTTGTATTCGTCGGTCGACATTTTCAGCTCGGTGAGGACGTTGCGCGCTTCGCCGACTTGGAGCACCTTGACTGCTGCGGCGTTTGTGTAGTCGATCTATCCATGTCAGTTTCCTTCAAATGTCTATCGGTAGCAAAAATATATCGGCGGGAGGGTTAGGAGATAGGTACCGTCTTAATAACATAAATCAGCCCAATCAGCCACAAAAACCGCAGATTCACCTTGCGCATAATCCGCTTATCGTCTTCGGGCGTGAACGACGCAAGAAACTCGCGTCTGCGGTCCTCCTCGCTCGTCTCGCTTGGTGCCTTGACCACATCCTGGACGGGTCCTTTCGAGTCGCTTTCTACCATCTTGACGTCGAATTAAAAAGGCATCCATCAAAATCCTAGTCCCCGAAACTTTGGCTAGGATAGACGCACTTTATACCCATCCAGCCACATGGCCAAGCGAGCTAAATTGCATCTTGCAGGGCGACGACCAGTTGGAGATTCCCTAGAGCATGGCGCAATAAGAAGCTCCAACGATGCAAGAGGCACGGCCGCACGATAAGAGTCGTGAAGAGCCCGTGCAGGGGACTGGAGTCAGGACAGGCAATCGGGCAGCGGGATGGCGTGCGCGCGAGGAACACCAGCGAATGAACTGCTTATACTGCTTTCCAACTCGCCCGAGAGAAAGTCTGTTTAACTGTTAATGTCATTATCGTATCGCATCATTTGGGGTAGGGATTGTTGATCTGCCTTTATTTCTTGGTGGTATCCTCCTTTTTAACCAGTTACAGGTAGCCCTGGTTTGCATCTTTATAGAGCCTTAATATATAGCTGCTAGCCTTGTAATTCGATTATATATCAGTAGTCTTTATATCGTATCTGTCGTATCATCGTTATAAACAATCATCAAACCACCTATAAAACCACACCACAACCTGACATCTCAAACTAAAGAATATACCTAAATCCCCTGGGCGCATCCAACCCATCACGATCACCATCAACCTCCTCCTCCCTCCTCACCAACTCCCTATTCATCCTAGCATGCACGACCCGAATCACATACGCCATCCCCGCAACCAGCAGCGCCACCGCCGCCGTCGCACTACCGCCAGGGACATACCGCGGGCCCGACGAAGACGGCCACATATACGAGCCGTAGATACTGGCCGTATTGCCGATCATGTTCGCCGTGGCGATTGCGGCGGAGCGTTTGACCAGTGGGCGTGGGAAGGAGTTTGCGACCCAGGCGACTATGATTTGGTATGCCGAGACGGCGCCCATGGGCATCCTACAAAACAAACAAATAATGTTAGCTATGCTATAATTTCACTTGGACTGGGCTGGGTTGGTTTGACTTTGGGACGCACATGAACATTCCCAAAAAGCGGGCACCGATGTTCGTCGATGCAGTGCAGATGATACACCCGACGATACTAACAGCCATCAGACAGATAATATGGATACTACGATCATTCGTCTTGCCAGACGTCCAGGTAACAACAAGCGAGACAAGGAAGGTCGCGATCCATACAGGCGCCGTGATAAGTAGGGTCTCGATGTTGCCGTATTCCAGTGTCTGCACGATAGACGGGAAGAAGTACTGGAATGTCTGCGAGAGGAGAGACGCATGCTGGAGGAGAATGAAGAGGTAGATACGCCTGTCGGTGAAGACAGCGTATAGGGCTTCCTTTATCGAGGAGGCGCCGGTGTCGTCTGCTTCGCCGGCGTCGTTGATGAGGCGCCATTGGGCGTAAGCTTTTTCTTCGTCCTCGAGCCAGCTGGTTGTGGCTGGGTAGTTTGGGAGGAGGATTCTATCAATGTTAATTTACATTAACTGAGGGATGCATGCTGCAAGTAAGTAAAGGTGGACGTGGACTCACGGGATGAGCAGCGACAAGGCGACGGTGATACACCCCTCGATGATAAACAGCCATCGCCAGCCAGCGATACCATGAGACATATGCAGATTCCCCAAGACGCCCGCCCCAATGAGCCCACCAAAGGCGTTTGCGAGGGAGCTTCCTGCGTAGAACCAGGCGATACGGTAGCTCAGTTCCTGGCGGGTATACCAGCTCGACCTGCGCGAACACCTATATTAGCGACGTTTAATAGATATCGTGTCTGACATACATCAACATGACAGCGCCCGGGAAGAAAGGCGCCTCCACAAAACCCAGGAAGAAGCGCGCGACGACTAGACCGGAAAACGACTGCGAGGCCGCCTGGCAAGCGGAGATGACGCCCCAGATGCCCATCGCGATACCGAGGAATAGCGACGGGCGGACACGAGTGAGGAGCAGGTTCGACGGCAGCTGCATGAGTAGGTATCCGACGAAGAGAATGCTGGTCGCGAGGTTGAAGTCCGTACCTGACATGCCGAGATCCTGTTCAAGGGTTCCGAGACGGGCCTGCGAGAGGTTGCTGCAGTCATTAGAATTGATCACCGAGTAGTTAGGTATTTCTTGCAACGTACTTTCGATCCAGGAAGTTGAGCAGGTACATGGCGACCAGCAGGGGCAGGAGATGCAAATCCACCTTGCGCATCAGGCGGCGGGTCATCTGCTTGTGCCATTCGTCGCTCTTGGCTGCGTAGGCCTGGTACAGCTCATCGTGCTCGAACTGGGCCTTTGGAGGCAGGTCTGCATGGCTGGTGGCAGCCTTCTCGACTTCGCTCATGGTGTGAATGGGTTGAGACTGGAAAACCAGGGGACTTGGGATGGAGGAGGAGAATTGCGGGGGAACGGCCTTTTAAGCGACTCCAGCCATAACTCCATAACTCCATAACTCCATAAGTCTCCATCTAATACCCCAAGGCAATCGGACATTCTCCGGGCAGCGAAACCTGGAGACTCCGGGGGTGGAGTTGAGTTCGGGGTACGGGGTAATGCCCACCGAGTACACTCTCGATCTGTCTCGTCCATAACTTCTCTAACACTCTGTAACTGTTCCTTTCTGTCCCGTATCTCTTCCAGTATACGGCTACAGTCGGTTCGGTCCCGGTGAGCAAAAAGGCAAGCCGACCACGCACTAACCATGCCCTGGACTGTGTCTGGGCCAATCAGAAGATGCTGTATAAGGGGAAGCCGGGATCGGGAAATTGCCCCCCGAGTCCAGACTGCAGCACAATCGAGTCTTTCCTCTTTCGTCTTCTCCAAGGTGGAGTCGGGGTTCTCCAGCTCAGCCATCAACCAGTGTCACAGCATCCCGAGTCATTGCCCTGCTGCACATCGTATATTTGTGAATCATACGGAGTATCCTCGGTTGGTTTGTCTACTGTTGCGCAGCCCTACTTAACGTCATTTTTTTGTTAACATCATGCTATGACTCCGTATACTACAGCCCTAAAGTGGGATAGACTTGTAATCTCAAAATGCCCTGTATTGGTCTATTATTATGTTTTTATCCAGTCCCAACTCCAACCAATAATCGAGTCTCCCTCTACTGAGAAGGACCACCAGCACCGAGCGAGTTTGACGCGGTGCCAGCTTCCTTAACGTTGTCCGCATCAGCGGAGGTAGACTCCTTGGCCGCTTCATCGTCACTGCCGGTCGTCTGCTTAGACGCCTCATCACCACTGAGCCTGTTTAGCAGCTCGCCGAAGTTGTTGGCAGACTCTGACTCGGTCTGTTCACTATAACCGCACCGTTAGCACAGACCCCAGACAACGCAAGCAAGAAAGAAAGAAGAAAAAACATACTATGAGATTCCAGAGTCCTTCAGCGTGGTGGAGATTTCCTGCGCAACACCCACGAGCTCCTTCGTCACCTGGTCGAGCCTGTTTCTCCACTCCGGGATATTCTAGCTGGTGTCAGTCCTAAATTCCTAATGCAAACCAGTGCCGCGGCTAGATAGTAATGGTTCTCCTTACCTGTGCCAATTGTCCACTGCTGCTGGCTGCAAGAGTCTGCAGCTGTTGTTCCACGTGTGATGCTGAGTTATCGGTGCTCTGCGCGAAGTTGTCCAGGTCTTGCGCCACGGTTTCGAGCTGGCCCTGGCTGATGCTGATATCGGCGGGGACGGGTGAGGCGGTTGCGAGGGCCGCGAAGAGGGTGACGGAGAGGACCTTGGAGAAGTGCATTTTGCTGAATTAAATTGAAGGTAATAGAAACTGTAGATAGTGTTTGTTATTGTGATAGCAGCTGTGGTGTTGAGTCCCAGACCCGGGCGTCTGAAGGGCTATTTATGCCTGGCCGACGAGAACGAGGCTCTCAGCCCCCAAATCATAAGCCGAATACACTATCAAGTGTAGGGTCTATATTTACACCAGGCTGTGCCTGATTCTAGGCATGCAGCGAGACCCTTGTAACCGGCCCAAGCGACGGCAGTGACTGGCCACGACCTCGTATTCGCGCTGGGGCTGAGCCAACGCACGCAAAGAACAAGCGCTGTGGCGGCGATAGGGCCCAATTACAGTCGGCTCTTAACTGGCGCTCAAGCCCAGGATTTAACTATGCAGGATTGGGATTGGGCTGAGCGGAGGATGGTACGGAAAGGGGCATCGCTGGGTGCTGGTGAGATGAGGTTTGATCCTTCACAGTAGATCGTCATTCAGCAGCCTTACGGTAGCGTTGTTTCGGGGAGCTGGAGATGGCTATGTAAACCTTAAAGCTCAAACTGTTCGAGATCTTGTTTGGTACCCTCAATAGCCTGTCCTAAGTCCCGACGACCATATACGAATGCCTGCAGCCGTGAATGGAGTCGTGGGATATAAGTCGAGTGGGTATCGACTCCCACTTGATGGAAGGAGAGAATGGAAACTGGAGTGGCTGGCACAACTGTGTTCGGCCCTGTTACTGTTCCTGGATTTTTGGGTTGTTTTGTGCATGATATCGCCCTGTTGAGTAAGCTTACTGCACAGTGAAAGCTGTGAGAGAGGGATTCATTCATCTACCCTCATCCATGGCAGGGCATGAACACTCCAGATGTGAAGGAACTTCGGATTGGCGCTTGGTAATCGAACAATTACATGCATCTGCATCCGCCGGTTGAGCGTGGGTTTCTCGTTGCGGAGAGACTCCGACGTGCTGGTGTTGAACTGATCGGCTTCCAGGGCCCAGATATCAGCGACATCTGGGAACTGCAGATCTCTCTTACCTCCGCGAGCTCCTGTCTCCTGAACCGCATACAGATATTGTCAAAGCGACAGAAATAGTCACTAAACGGACTCCTCCGCCGGCGCTATCCATTGAGTACCTGCACACAATGCACGGGCGCATCAGTATACTGGTACGACAGATGCACGAAGCTTGGAATTGTGATGGGACACCTATTGATGCTTTACTTTGGGTTCCTGCTCCTCGTAAGGTGGTGCTGTTTGATAAGTATACCTATCTTGGGTTTACGGGGTTGTTCAATGTGATCGACTGGCCTGCCATGGCTCTTCCACTGGGGATGTTTGTGGACAAGAACTTCGAGACAAAGGCGAGACTATCCCCTTTCAATCCACTCGATGCTGAGATTCAGGATCTCTATGATCCAGAATCTTTCCACGGTCTTCCACTGTCCGTTCAACTGATCGGTCGGAAGTTCGAGGACGAGAAGCTTCTTGCTGTCTCCCACATCGTGCATAATATAATTGAGAGCGAGACGCCAGAACTGTGAGATTGAAAATGTATCTAGGGTATATAGCGGAATCCCGGTAGTGTAGAGACAATAACATATCGCAGACATCTTAATATGCAGATGACCCCGAAATGACCACTTTGTTGCTGGATATATTTAGCTATAAATCAGAATCGTGATTCAGTATCCTAGAATAGTATCTCGACCTATGGAGACTGATTTGCCTCATGTTTTAAGGTACAATGCGTGCAGACAAAGTAGAGTTTCATATACTACAAAGAACAACTCTGGGTGAACAAAGTGGAAGCGTCCCTGACAACACTCATTATACAAAGCTGTCTTCAGGAAGGAGTCAAAGAACATTTAATTTGTACCAAAAAACTGATGAGGGGCAGCAAACGAAGGCTAGCTGTAGATATAACCTACCCAGGATAATATAATTCTGTAAACCACGTCCCCAAGCAAATTCGTAGAGACATCTGCTATACAGCAAGACTATCAATATACTGCAACATGACAGAACGGATCTGGGCAGGCCAAGTGCCACCTCCACAAGCACCAGACCGAGATCCTCCCGATCTCAATAACCTTGACCAGCTCACCTATGACCAGGCAGTCGCCTACATCGAAGACTTCCCAGACTTGTCCGAGCACATATATCGATGGGGTCGAGGCCAGGAGAACTTCTGGAAAGACACACCACGCTTGCTCACTCAGAACGCCGCTATTGAGTGGCACGAAGAGATTAACCCTGCAGCAATCACGTTCACCAAACAAAACATCGCCGACAACAACAACGGAATCAACTTTCCCATCGATCACTTGGTACGGCGCGATAAGATTCACGCTTTGCATGCTCTCCACCAGGCTGGTCTCTGGACACCCACCGAGTACAACGCGTACGGTTTCAGCCACCTCAGACTGGCATACGATAACCGCGCCGAACTGGTCTTCAATTACATCGCTTACCACGCCAGGCACGATCTGGACTTCGCGCGCTCACACCCAGCTATCCCCAGTCTGCATGGAAAAAGCTTCCTCTCCGGAGATCTCGTAAACCACCTCGACTGGCTCCTGGAGATCGGCGAGTACAAACTCTTCACCGTCTGGTGGAAATACCTCGACACTCCGCCGACAACCCTCAACAGCGAGGGCAACGAGGTTGATCTCAACAAAAACAGCATGATATCCCTATTCCAGACTGCACCCCTCGGAATGGCAAGTTACCTCCGCGAGAACAACAATGTCCACCTCGAAACCGTAGACACCTCCAACATCCGCGGCTCAGTCTGGCATTTCGCGCTCAAGAACCCAAACTCCAACTTCATCGAGTACCTAGCCAAGTACGCCAATCGGAATACAATCGACATCCTGGCCAGCCACATGGAAAGTCCGCTGGAGGCCGCCAGAACACTCGACCGCTTCAACCACTTCAAGAAGTTGCTCTCCGCCGGCGCAGACCCAGACAACATGGTCCTACTAGACCTCCTCGATCTCCCCCGTCCATCAGACAAATGGTTCAAAGCCGCTCTGGGCTATTTCCGTAATATCAACCCCAACCCAGGCGGGCAAGTCAGCGGCGGCACCTTAATCCACCAAGTCATCACCAGCCTGCACCACAAAATCACCGACGTACAATCAAACCCGCACCTCAGCACACCCCAGAAAGCAGGCAAACGCCGCCGACTGAAAGCGCGCGCCGCCGACCTGATTCACCTCGTCCGGGGCGGAAGCTTGCAGGGACGTCCGGATCTGACGACGCGGGATGAACAGGGGAAGACGGCGATGGCTCTTGCCCGAGAACATGGGTATCATGAGCTCTATGCTGCATTGGAGCCTAGTCCATTGCCTAATATTGCGATTCCGCGGGTGGGCAGGAAGGATGCACTTATGCCGCAGCTGCAGCAGCTGCAGCCTGGGGCGCTGATTCCTTCGAGGGGACATCGGTATCCTACGCGCAGTTCGCGGTTACGGGGTGTTTGATCGAATTGGTTTATATTTGTTTTCGCTTGGAAATTCTTGGGATATTGTATATATGGTGATTTGGATTTTGTATATTTGTTTGCGATATGGGAAAGACCGGTGCTGGCCCTACATTAGACTGTTGCTGTTAATAGAATGTACGATTACTTCCAACTTGTCTTCCTGACTTTGATTCTTGAAGGTGTTTAGATGGCAAGTTTGCCATGTCAAATTCTATTTCCTAACAAACGGCCATTGTTGGTTTCGTCTAGCAACGACAAAGGCGCTGAGACGCTGCCTTGTGTCTTGTGGTTCAGCATTGAATAAAGGCGTATAAAATTATCCCTCCATTGTCACTACGCAAACGCCCATTCACTACCCTGGCGTCTAGATTTATCCACAAAGATACCCATAAAGGTGTCTATTTTCAAATATACTCCGTTTGACCAGGCATGCAAACAGCTTCATATACATATAAGCAGAAGGAATGCTTCTGGGGAAATCGTAGACAAACTTCCACCTCTCCATCTCCATACACGATGGCAGGAGCTCGTATCTTGATGCCCTTACTGGGCAGCAAACCAGACATCCATACGCTACATATCTTGGATGGCATATTGAACAACCTCGGCTATGAAAGCATTCTTAACTTCATCGATGCCTTCCCAGCCCATCTTCGCAACGTCTATGCATGGGGTCTGGGTCCTACTGGCCTCTGGATGGACGGAATGTCTCAGTGCACCCACCACCAGGAGGTGATCGACTGGCACACCAAGCGTCAAGGAGTAGACTCCCTGACTCTCCCTCTAGATTCGGCACTCCGCCAGATGAACCTCGCCGATTCCGAATTCCCCATCACGTACTGGGTCCACACCGATCGTCTGGACCTCCTACGACGTCTGCACACCGACGGCTGCTGGGAACCTCTCGGCTGGACACTGCACGGATACAGCTACTTCAAGATGGCATTCGACCATAATGCCCCCAACGTCCTCGCCTACATAGCCGAACAAGTCGAAAATAACGCCACATTCTGCACATCCACAGCCACCATCCCCGACATCACAGGCATTCCGCAGATAACGCGGGTTACCCATCTCGACATTGCCCTTGAAGCCGGCTTCGTCGATAAATTCTGGTCCTGGTGGACATCCATCCAGCCCCAACCCAACGCAAGCATCCTCCTCAACCGCACCAGCCGCCGGCTTCTCTGCGAGACAGCATCCTACCAACAAGCCCAAGACCTCTTCAGCAAGCACAACATCGACATCTCCTCATCCGTTCGCCCAATCGGTAACGTCCCGCCCATGGGCTACACATTCCCCGACGGCCGCGGTACACCGTGGCACCTCGCCGTGCGGAATCCGAACGTCGACTTCATCGATTTCCTACTACGACACATCCCCGCGCAGGTCGACTTGCTTCAAGGCGAGACGCGCTCTCCACTTGTCGAGGCTCTTGAGGAGGGTAAACACGAGCACTTCGAGCGTCTTCTCTCAAGGACCGCGGACCCCGGGGTCGCTACGGCGCGCGTCCTATCGGGGATTCCGCACTGGAATGATAAGTGGTTTATCTCGCTGAAGCCGTGGGTCCGGTACAATCTTGTTTCCCCCGGGAGTGGAGGGTCGGCTCTTCATGCGATTGTGGAGGGGCTTAATGCGGAGCTTGAGAGGATTGGCCAGAGTGAAGAGGAGGGACTTACGTCGCGGAAGAAGGGGAATTTGAAGAGGCAGAAGATTAACCGGGCGGAGAGGCTTATTGCGTATGTGAGGCAGGGGAATGTTCATGGGCGGCCGGATTTGGGGTTGAAGGATGGTCAAGGGCGGACGGCGCATGAGCTTGCGGAGGTGTATGAGTTGCATTGGATTTATAGTGCGTTGAATCCGAGGCCGAGGAGGTCGCGATAGCTTCTTGAGAGGGATCTAGGTACATTGCATGGAGGCAGGGACTTCAGCTGTTTAGCAGTGATTGTGCAACTCACCTGTTCTCAGCCTTGGAGATGAGAAAAATAATCAAATTCAGTATCCTTTTCGGAAGGGCTAATCTAGTGAAGCAATGATCCAGCATGATCTAAAGTGCTAATGCTTCACACCTCACCCAAAAGCGTAGCCCTAATCCCGCAATTCAGTGCAGCAGTTCACGGCCATCACAACAACCCAAACAAAGCATCAACAAAGAAGGCCATCTCTTTACATGTCCAGATGTCCATCCCTGTAGGTTCAAACGCGATGATGGCGTTTGTTGGCTGCTAAGCGAGAGGGCCTGGGGGCACTTAATCCTGACTTTTTGGGAAAAGAGATTGACAAGTCATCGTCAGATTACGACAAACCATCATCGTCAGGATATCAATATCATCGTCATCATCTTTACCTTCCAAGACTATTGACTTCCCTACCATATCCCATCGTACGCGCCGATACCTTATCCTCTCCAACCCAGACCGTCCCGACACCGGTATACCATACCTCTACCAGCGATACCCCACAAATCGGCATTATGGTGCTCGACCTAATCTGGAACCAGTTAATCAACGAAAGAGAAGACGAAAACAATAACGAGGAAAGACAGTACTACACAGACAGCCTCTACTGCATCTTCGACTTTCTCAAGAAAGACGACCTGCTGGTACTGATGGAAGCCTTCCCGACAATGGCAGGCCTGATCTACTGGTCGTACGGCGCGAGGTACATATGGAAAGACGCAATACAACCACGGAGAGACGAGGCCCAGACGATTTATTGGCACCAGCTGCATGAGGCGCTGCGGCGGCAGAAGAAGGGTCACGAAAAGGCGATCACGTTGCGTCGACAGGCCCGGGGGGTTGAGGCTTGGAACAGGGTTCCAGAATGGAGGCATACCGAACGGGTGATAAATCGGAGACTGTTGGCTGCGAAGATCTTTGAGCTGGAAGGGCAGTTGGGGTGTGTTGAGGATCTACAAACCCTCCATGCGGGGGCGCTGCGGCCGGTTCCTGGAGAGAGTGCTGCGCGATGGTGGAATCGAAGGTTTGCAGCCCAGATCCAAGTTGATATCGGGACGGCGATTGCTGCTGCGAAAAAAGAAGACGACGAGGAGGCAGCGGAGATTAACCCTAACAACCCGCCACCTCCACCACAGCTGCAGTCTTTCGTGGATACTGCTGTCCCTGTACCAGACGAAACAGTCGAAGAGAACTGCAAAGAAGTAAAATTCAAACCAATCGAGCGGATGATCGCGCTGGATTACCATCAGGCGCTGCGAGCCCTGAGACGACTGGGCCTGTTCGACCCCCATGGCTACACCCACGACGGAGCCACATACCTCGCCGAGGCCATCATCTGCCAAACCCAAAGCTGCATCATGCTAATAATGAGCGGCTACGCCGCTGCCGAACTCCGCAAACTGCCATCAGTTCCCGACGTCTCGCCGTCCCAGTCTGGAATCCGTTCCCACATCAGTCTCCTCATTACAGAAAAAGTCAGCCACGGACTCGGCCTCGCCCTGGACATCCTGCTCGAGAATAACCCACAGCTCAACGCGGACACCCTACTAACGCCATATCAGAAGAGGCGCATCTGCTGCTTCGCAACCGGCCGTTTGGCTGAGCTTCTAGCCAGTACCGGATTGGACCTCGCACAGACAACCTGGTTGACGATAAACAATACGCCGTGGCACATGGCAGCGCATAACCCGAACAAGTCGTTCTATGATTTCCTGCACCAGCGTAGTCCGGACACAATAGACCAGATCAATGACGAGGGTGAGCTGCCGATTACGATTGCGCAGGATATATACGAGATGGAGAGGGTGCAGTGGCTTATTGATCGCGGCGCTGCCGTTTACCCTGCTGCTCGGAAAATGTTGTCCAAGCTTTGCTCCCCCGCGGACCAATGGTTCCTGTTTTATTTTCAAGCTGTCGGCGCTGGGCTGTCTAATGATCCGTGGATAAATGATGTTGTCGAGGGATTGCATACTCAAATACGTGAACAGGGGGCGGGTGAGAAAGGGGAATTGATAGAACGAGCAAAGACGCTGATTACGAAGTTGAGGGCGGGCAATGGGATTACTGAAGCGAGTTTGAGGACTTTGAATGATAGGAATGAGACGCCCCTTGAGGCTGCGACAAGGTATGGGCTGAAAGAGATTCTGCGTCTATTACAGCCGCCGGCGTCATCGAGGTATAACTTGAGGAAGCGGGTGAAGAGGGATCATCACAGATAGGATTTGGTTCTTGTACTGCTAGGTTACGAGGAGTTGGTTGGTTCAATATACCTGGTATTTTGATATGCTAAATGCTATGCAGAGTTAGTTATTTACAATGCGGTTGGTAGATCACGCCGGTCCGCAAATCGGCCAGCTCAAGAACTAATAACCTATCCCTATTCATTAATTAAAGATTCTTCGGCGTCGTTGTTTTAGCCGGGGTATCCGACGGCGTTGACGTGCGGTCAGCCTCGGGGTCAACCGCGTCAGTCGGAGGGCCAACGTAGTTCTTGTGTCCCCAAACCCAGTACCAGACTGCAGACATGGCGACGAAGCCGACGAAGACGACAGAGGCGTAGTTCATGGAGTCGAGGGTGACTTCCATGAGTGTCGGCATGCTGAAGAGGGGGATGACAATGACGGTCCACACTAGTCTTGTTAGTGGGGTTAAATCAACAAATAAAAAGACAAAGTAACGTACAAAGGGCAACGATGTTGCAGAAGGCGCCGAGGGCGCCGAGATCGAAGTTGCCGTGCTTGATGTCTTCGCGTTTTCGGAGGATCAATGAGACGGCGATCGGGCAGGCGTAGCTGAGTGTGAGGAGGATGACACCAACACCGGAGAAGGCGTTGTACGCAGCGGTGGAGCCGAAGTAGATCAAGCCAAAGAGCAGCTCGATAATCATACCCAGCATCATGGCGTTGAGGGGAACGTCGAGCTTCTTGTTCACGGTGCGCCACCATTGGGATCCGGGAATAGCACCGTCACGAGCGAACGCCCATGTGCAGCGGGACGTCGCAGTGACACAGCCAATACCGCAGATAAGACCCAGGATGAGGAGCGGGAGGAGCAAGAGGAACGCTCCGACGGAGTTTCCGATGGCTGAGGCGAAGATGGCCGGGACGGGCTGACCGGATGCAAGGTTGGCCAGGTAGGCCAAGTCGGGCATGACGAAGACGACGGGGATGAGGAAGACCAGGCCGGCGAAGAGGTTGATACAGATGGTTCCAACCATGGCCTTGGGCACTTGGATGGCTGGTTGGCGGACCTCCTCGCACATTCTACCTCGTTTAGCATTACGCTTGCATAGATGAAAGAAGAAAACTTACGTGATGATCATTCCCGTAGACGAAGTCGCATAGGCAGCTTGCAAGAGACCAATACAGAAGGACCAGCCAGCCGGCCATCCGGTCTGGGGCTCAAAGTGGCCAAACACCCATTTGGCATTGCGTCTGCCCTCTCTGGCAAGAACCAGGAGACAGACGTCGATGGCAATAACACCAGCCAGGGTCCAGAAGATGGCAAAAGACTTGAAGAGCATTAGCAAACGAGCACCAGGGGGGACGGGGGGATTAAGAGATTAATGCAGAAAGGCGCATTGGGAAATCTACCTCCAACCAAGGGAGCCACCTATTTCCAAAAGCCGGGACCGCATGGCAAACAAGAGTAACCGCAAGGAAGATCACGTAGGTCTCCCAGGCGCCCCAGTTGTCGGTCAGGCCCATGCCTTCTTCCTTTCCGGGGAAGACATTCAGGCAGGAAATGAAAAGTTGGGTTGACCCAAAGTTCACGGCGAGGGTGATCATGATCTGCCCGGCAACGTAGGCCCAACCGCAGACCCAGGACGAGATACGGCGACACCAGACGGGCGAGAGAACGAAGGTCTGGTAGTAGACACCGCCAGCCGTGGGGAACACCGAGGTGATCTCGGCCAGTGAGGCCGCTACACACAGGATGATCAGGGATACGAGGACCCAGCCCCAGATGATATTCGCGGGACCGCCGCCGGCCAGGGCATAGTAGAAGGTGGTGGAGAGACCGTAGGGGACGGAGGCGAGGATAAAGGACATGAACACGACGTTCCAGGTGGATCGGTTTCGAGACAGCTCGGGGGTGTAGCCCAGGTTCTCCAGGATCGCATCGGCAACATCGTGGTTAGAACCGGACTCTATGGCGCTTTCGTGGAGTGCTGCTGGGGGCCATTGGGAGGCGTCTTTGGGGGCCATGGCTGCGGTGGAAGGTGGAAGGTGGAAGTCGCTGTGGTGAGAGTCGCTGTGGTGCTGTGGTGCTGTGCTGCTGCGGGGAAGTGTCGCTAGGGCTCCAGAAAAGACAGACGGGGATGGCGCTATGGGGGCTACCGCAGGGGCATCGTACAGTGTACAGTGTACAGAGGGCGAGTCGATCCGTGGATGAGGAAGACTCAGTGAAGGGCGGGAGGCTGAGGCTTTAAGAGTCGCGGCTGCAAAAAAGACAGAAAATTCCTCGATTTTAGGCCCGCGCTGGCCAGAATATTATCGCATTTAATTTGCATTCACATCCACCCATTAACTGCTTCTTATCTAATCCCGCCCATCCCTGCCTGTTCGGGCATAGCCTCTGCTACGGTGCCATGGGTGGGTTGATTCTTTCATCCCCCATTGGCTGGACACCACGCGACCCAGATTTTACGGGCTGGGGTGACGTCGCCGCTCACGAGTGGCGGCGGGTCACGTGCGCTGTTGCTCCGCAAAGCTTCCAAGATTCTTCCAAAAATCTTCGCTTCAAGTGTTTCTCTGGCAATTCTGCCTTGCTGTGAAACGCTCGGAGGAACCTCGGTCCCTGTCTCTCCCCACTGGCTGCTGCTAAATCGTCATGTTCCAAGCTTCCATCGGTCGGCCTCCCGATGGCCGATGTTTTGTCCTGTTATTCCGACCTTTTCGTAGGCTGGCCGGCCCACTTGCCCCTGGCGGTCACCATTAGCACTTAGCGGGCGTTGTAGCAGTTTTGCAGTCGCTCGAATGCTATCGAATTCTATCGCTTGCAAAATCAAATCTCTCAGTCCACACATCATGGCCCACCGACGCCGGTTTCCTTCGGCGGGCCGTGCCTTGCTGTTGCCAGCCCAGTCACTGTAACGTATCTGGTATCTACCCCGGGACACTTTTCCCTGTTTGAGTTAAACCACGCAGATGAAACGATGCTACTTGTCTGGAACTGGTAATGTGCACGAGACTTGTTTCCCATTCAGACCAAATTCACTAACAACTATTCAATAATCAAGCATTGATATGGACATAGATCAACGGTTCGGTTCCGTATCGGCGACAGATCAGGTTGGACGGTGTCGTACTACGTATCAGTGAGCCGCCGCGATCAGACTCTTGATTCACTACTCCTTGGGCGGTAAATGGCAAACCTGTCCATCATCAGCGACAGCGACGACAGAACCGGCCCGGCGACAGTGAACAGCGGAGTCACTTACAATCTCCACATTGTTCCCACGTGGATCCGACACGAACGCCGCATAATAGTTGGCATGGTATTGCGTCCGCAGGCCTGGCTTGCCATTGCACTTCCCTCCCGCCGAGATAGCAGCGTCATGGAAGGCATCGACCGTTTTGCGATCTAGAAATTCAATTCAATCGTCGGATTCAGTTACAAGGGCTGTTTCTAGAGGTAGGTGAGGGATACTTACCATCCGCAGTAAATGCAAAGTGAAGATTCTGCGGCGTGTCGCTTTCCGTCTCAGAGATCCAAAAGTCTGGAACCTCGTCGCCCAGTCCAACTGCGCCGGGGAAGCGCATTATCTTTTTGTATTTCATCGGCGCGAGTGCGCTTTTGTAGAAGGCAATCAGGCTCTCGAACTGCTCTGTCGGGGCGCTGATGCCGACATGGTCGATCTTGCTGGATAACTCCTTATTGGGATCGAACTCCATTTTGATTTAGTAAATAGTTTATCTCAAATTCAAGGGTAGAATCATCATATTAAATCATCCATCTCGATGCCGCCGTAGTTTATATAGAACCCAACGCGGGGGAGTCCAGCTGAATACGAGATCCAAGAAACGCAGACCGCGCCACCATTCAGATACGAGCGACGACGAACATTCAGCTCTCCTGAGTATCTGCATCTGGCATAATCGCGATCCCATGAGGTCAATGACTTTCTCTCCCGTCGAATCAAGGATCCCGTCCAAGACTGGCGCACTGCCGGTGGCGCGTCTGGCTGGAAGGAGTCTTGGCTCTGCGAACAACACCGTTGAAGCCGAGCTATGATTGGTGATATTTTATTCGATTACTGATCGAACGATAATAATTGGATGGTTTCTGGGTGCATTTTGTGCTGTCGAAGATGAAAGACCGATGAAGTTTTTGTGGTGCGGCGTAAAAGATGGCGATTGCCAAAATATATATCCTAGCATATTCAGTACCTCAGCTACTACTATTCCCGCTGAAGAAATTTTTGGATAAAAATTCATTCGGGTATCATTATCCAGCCATAAAATCATACGAAATAATAAACACCAGTGAAACACCACATCTCAAAAGAAACAGTCCATGATGGTGCCCGTAGCCAACGCCAACCGACCCATCCGTCGCTAGCAATAAAACGATGCGCCCAATACCTAATCGGCCAAAAACCAGTTGCAACCACTTAGACGCCATTCACAGTATCTCCGATCGCGTCACCCAGGTACCATTGCGCAAGTGTTTTGAACGCCCCATCATTCCCATGGGTGAAGTCGAACATCTTGGTGTGACGCACGACCAGGGTGCCGTTTGAGAAATAAATCTCCATGATCCGAGCTTTCAGGCCTAAGAGTGAGATGAACAGAACCTGAAGGGTTGGCAAGCTAAGTTAGCGCACAGGGTCGGCTAGGTGGGCAAGAAAATCAAGGCAAGAAGCATGAAGGCAGGGAAGTACATACTGGAGAGACCGTTTGATTAACGAACCGCGACCTTCTCAGCTGCGTGAGCATGATTCGAAGAGCCGGGAGCAGTTCGCCGTAAAGAAGGGTGGATTCTGTCTCGAGGGCGATGTTATTGAACACGATCGCCTTGATGTGCGGATAGGCAGGATCCTCTAGGTCCGTTAAGCAGAAGCAGCCATGCTCTGGTTTCGAATGTCGGTATAGACCGGTAAATGGGTAGAATGCAACGCTGTAGAAGTAGTCAGGATCTGAGAGAAACGGGCTCAAATGGGAAGACGGGTCTTACGGTTTGCTGGTCCAGGGGAACTCTTTTCCTGTGAAGTAACGACTGTAGCAACAGGATTGAATGTATGAACTTAGTTGGTTATTTATACCAATCGAACGGTCAAGAGGGCGGTGGAAATCCGGACAATAGAATACGGAGTCTGGTTTTGGATCGTCATCGATGCCATTGTAAGGGCGCAAGACAGTGTCTTCATTGAGATCGGGAAGCTGGTTGCCCGGACAGGGAGCAAAGAAAGTCGCCCTATGGGATGATGTCTCGTCCAGCGATAAAAGATCAACACGAATATTGAGAGACTTGAGTTGCTGCAGATCGAGCTCGTTAACTCCAAGACCTTTGATGGCCTTTGCGAGCTTTTTGATTCCGGCTCGCGCCTCGCGGCGGGCGGGAGAGTCGATAGGCAAAGGCATGGTTGACCGAGCCAAGACGAGGAGATGGGTGTTTGATGAAGAGATCCAAACCAGCGAGGCTGCTTGGGCGATGGGTTTATATCTCTGGCGCTGTTGAAAATGACTGAGGAGCAATGAAGCAACAGACCAAAACAAAGCGGGGTCTTGGCGCCAGGTCACGGGATGCTAACCAATCAGAGCCCGAGGATTTCTTCACCTGCCGCCGCGATCACGTGCATCATGGCGGCCGAAACACCAAAACTTTATTCATCAGCCGCTTTAATTGTCCATATTCCTCCATATCCAGTCAACACGCGCCGGTGGTCCACAATCCCAACCTGGAACATGCTAAAATCAAAGCGAATCGCCAAGTGGGTAATCTGGTCAATAATACCTCCAACTGCAGACAATGGGAGAACGAGAGCTTATCACTACTCAGAGTGGAGGTCAACAGGTCATTCAGGTGAAGGTTGTAGTGTTATACCATTTTAGAACCAGTGACGCCGGAAGTAAATATAGATATAACCCCCCACTTCCCTGTAGGCACGACCCCTCCAATCCCTCTAATTCGTGCTTTAGTCCTTGCGTTGAGAGTAACCACAACCCCACAATTGTTATTGACTGTGGACGCTTCTCATTATTGCCAGCCTTTCCTGTGTTACTCCTAAATAGTATCTTTGCGTTCAGTATCAACTTCCTGCTGTGTCAAAAGCAACCATCTCCATTACCAACAATACTCTGTTCACTTTCTTCGAATTCCTTTCTTCAGTCTTATCATATCATTTAAGGTTCCCATCGTAACTGAGAGACAACAATGTCGACACCACCGAACAAATTGCCCCAGAAATTTTCGGAATGGGAAAAGGAAACGATTACAATGGGCCTCCGAGATCAAACCGTCCACGGAGCAAAGCTTGTCTCGGCCTCAAAAATTGGATATGAGGTGTTCCTCCTTTTCCAGATCTTATGGATAAGATATAGGAGCACCGACAATCTACACAGCTTGCTTCCTGGAATCGAGAAGTGGATCAAAAAGGCAGATACAATGCTGAAGAGCTACCAGTCGTGGGACGCTTATTGCCGAGGGTTTGACGGTAGGAATCTAAATGAAGGAACATTTGCGATTGCTCGTTACTATCAACTCGAGGTCGTTAAAACAGAAGACAAGGCTGAACCTGAAGCCCTGGTAACGCCCATCGCCCATCGAACCCGAGCGCATGCGACCATGGATGAGAGGATAACCAAATCGCACCTGCAAACACCCACAAAATCCACCGGGGATGTCGAAATGATGGACGCAGAGGAGTTCGACTCGGATGAAGATGAGATTGACATCGACGAGACTCCCGAGATTCCTTCATCAAGTCCATTTCGTCCGGTGACCCCGGTTTCAAAAGAACTTGCCAACGTCCTATATCCGCCTTCACTGGATGAACAAATCGTGAATTGCGCCTTGGTAATATTCTTGAACGCGCTCACAGTCCATTTCAACATTGCTAGCAACTGGACTTTACACCGAAAGGCATTCAAAGCAGTGTTTGGTGATGCTAGTTTTGAAGCAAGGACAGACGGATACCTGAACCATGCTGGCCAGCCAAAGGTGATTCTTGAGGTGAAGCCTGCGAGTCGATATGCCAAAGAGTCTCTCATTCAGATGCAAGAGAGTGCCCAGATGGTGGCATGGATAAAAAGCGACACCGACAAAGAACACCACGGAGGGAGACTGTATCAGCCCCTTCTCTTTGCACTGCATTCGCTGGTATATCAATTGTTTGTTGCTAACTCGAATACAGCCGTCTACATCTCGCCCAAGACCGCCATGAAATTTACTTGACAGTTGCCGAGTACAAGAGCGACTACGTCAAGTACTTGAATGATAAGAATTCTCCGAGCGGCACAGCGTTTATGACAATGCACCGCTTCGGCCCCTTTAATACCCTTGACCGAAAGCACATGCAAGAGGTGGGACCTATTCTTCTAGGTATATCTCTTTGGGCGGAGTCAGACGAGAACCAAATTTGAGAAGGTAGTGATTTGTATGATTAGCACTTGAACAGATACGGCGGACTCTTGATAGCATAGCGAATAGCGACATTGCCAGCGAATGCCATAATTCAAACTATTCCTCCTTCATTTGTGCAAACCAAGCCTTGATGCCTCAGCAGCGATAACATCAGGAATCTCCTCCTCAAGACTGCGCTCTTTCGGCGTCCACCCAAGCACCCTGTGCCCTCTCAGTGCCTTAGCGCGCGAGTTCAACCCCCAACTCGCTGCCTCAAAGCCAGCAGGTGTCTGCGTGGCCTCATCAAAAGACAGTTCCTTGACCTGCGGCTGCTCCTTAAGATATCCCAGCTTGTACGCCTGCTCGCCTATATACGGTGCAAGCTTACCCCAGACATGCTCGCCGTTCTCAGTCAAGAAATACCCCTCTGCGCCCCAGATCTCAGCATCATCCTTCCTCGCCGGATCCAGCGCCGCCTGAACCAAGGCACCAAACAGCTCGCTCAAATCGTAAACATGAATATTATTCCACCTCGCCAACCCCTTCCCAATCTGCGGAACATACTTCTCCTTGAGAATAAACGACGAGAGTTCATAAACCTGCCGGCCCCGAAGAGAAACAGGGCCCCTCCCACGCCCGTAGATCGTCGGCGGGCAAACGATGACCGTCTTCACGGAATCAGCGTGCTTAATGCCCGTATTAAGAACAATTTCGTCGACATTGCGATGGAATGCCGCCGGTGGTAGATTCACGAGCTCGTCAACGCCATCGTCGTCGTTGAAAACCTTATCATCAGGCTCGCCGTAGACCTTGCGTACTTCGGAGTCAAAGTATGTTAGGATCCCTGTTCCGCCGGTGTGCAGCCAGTATCCTCGGCGCTGCGGTGAATGACCCTGGATAAGTCCTTTGGCGATGGCATTTGCAGCCCCGACATGGTCGGATGAGTCCGCGGTATCTGTCGATTTTATTAACAACGCTCATCCAGGGCCCTGCAAGAGTAGAAGACAAAGACATACGGAGTACGATATCCGCCCAAGCAGCCTCCTTCTCTATCGTCTCTGAATCATCCAGACCCCCAAGTACAATCCGAACATTGGGATATAATTCCTTTACATACTTCGCCTTCTCTTCTGTGCGAATCAGCGCGGAGAATTCGAAGTCGCGGTGGTGCTGCTCAAGCCAGTGGAAGGCGTCGCCGCCGATGTAGCCGGTGATGCCGGTGATGAAGAGTTTGGTGGGCATTTTGTATGGTGAATATGGGGTTATTATGTGAGATTTTAGTTAATGATTGCAGGATCAAAAGGAGTGCGAGGAAGTCGATGCTGGGGTTATTGATGGTGGGGCTGGCAATGACTTCATCCGCTGTTCTTACAAATCAACATTCTGCCCCTCTATCACAACTCATCAATGGCTTCACAGATGTTGTGGTGAGTTGCCTGGACAACAAGCACATTACCTGTTCAAATGAATAGCTGCGTGTGTAATTAACAATGGCCAATATATTCCGGGCATTCTTGACGAATTCGGCCGGTACTGCAGAGTATTCATCGTCCATGACTGTTCATGCCAGTACAATCCTGCTCATGACCGCATTTATTACCAGAATGAGCTGCCTTATCAACCTGGGGGGATGATGGCTAGAGAGCTATCAACTGGGAGAGACGACATCGACGGACTTGATCGAATATCGCTGGCTGTAGGTATGTGGTGCCTCAGGCACCAGGCATCACGAACTAATCAGAAAGGAGAAAGAGCTACAATTGAAGTATTGAGATAAAAAGCATCATCCCGTTAATTAGTCCAAAGCCAACAGCTCATCAAAGTGATATCATCCCGCCCCTCCACGCCAAAAAGGAACCGGCGACGGCTACGAACCTCGCAGGGCATTCACCAACTCCGTGCTGGACCGACCGACCCACCCCCACATAACCTGGGGTTTACCCCATGTAACACAGCAGCATTGATCTCCGGGCCCCGGGACCGTTCCTTGTGTCCATGCACCTGCATGATGCAAAGACGACCCAGACACGGAGTCCGGGACCGACTCCGACGGACGGTGACACAGTCCGGCCCGGATGCCGACCTTTCTATAAATACAACGCCACCTGCTGAACCGGCCGTCGTCCGGACCCTGCATTCCATGGGAGTGAAGTAATGCTTGGGAGCTTGATTTCTTGATGACGGTATTGGGTAAATATGAGATAAGTTATTGGGCTCCGTGGATAGGAGTGGCTCTAAATATAGCGGTAGTATTATTCATCTATACTTCATTTTAACCCTATGAAAAATTGCGTAGAGATGTGCTAGCAACGTATGATGCTATTTGTATATCGCAATGATAAGCAGTTTGTCTTAATGACGCTGCTTATTCGGGCCACTCTTTCTTAAATCTGGATTTTGCAAGTGAACACAGGGCTAAAGTTAATTCTCGTATATGCCAATAATGATGAAGCATTTTACAAAAATCAACAAACAGAACACCTTCCATTATTACTTAGGTGGTTTAAGTTCAAGATATGTTTTGGTGATTGGATCTTGAGAGCTCAATTGCGGATTCGCAGCCTTTAGAGTAAAGCAGGCATACGAGGGTCGTGCAACGCTGTATTTAGGAAAATGCCTGAGATTAGAAAGATAAGGTGATTATGTCAAACTAAGGCGATCGAAAGACTGTATGATATTTATGTTTTGTTACTAATGTGGTTGTTTTGGATAAACCATGAAGCCAAAATGGAGTGGAATAGTAAATGTATTAATGCCATGTTCACCATAGAAGATCGATATGCAAATAAAATAAAACATACATGCAAATAATGTAAAAAGAAACAATGCTATCTTAGTGTATGAAACAAACAATTCCCGCTAGTAATTCATATCCCATTAAGCCGTTCATGACCAGACCAGATGCGTCTAAACCTGCAACTCGGTCACCTGTACCTGAGCCACGTTCATTTTCAGGTCACTCAGCTCCGCACCACCGGCATCAAAGCCCGCCGACACGGTCGTGTTATCCTGGCTAACAGGCCCCCGGTGGGCAGGCGAGATCTGATGGCCGGCAGCGAGCTCCTTCTTGTGATGCGCGGTGACAATGTCACGGACGGTGCTCTGGAAGTGGATGGGCCCCTTCTCCATCTCCGGGTGCAGCTCGCCGTTGACGAAGATGCCCGCGTTGAGATTCTTCTGGGAGTGCGTGCAGAGGTATTTGTCTTCGGTCATGATGCGCTTGTACATGTCGCTGATGGTCGTGAACTGCTCGTCGTTGGAGTTCTTGTTGCGGTAGACTTCGTAGCGCATAACGCACTTTCCTGGGCTGATTGGGGTGAAGCGCTGCATGAAGAAGAAGTGCGGCCTGGGACTGTTAGTACTGGCTCTAGTTTAAATGGTAATATTGACAGGTATACTTACGAGACGTTGCAAGAGGCGTTGGGCCAGAAGTAGGTGGTTGCAATTCGGAATCCCTTCTCGATCTGGTCCTGTCGCTGCGCACCGTAGTGCAGGATCTGGTTGTCTTTCGTCTTGACGTAGTACGAGTTGAGATCGGCGATGGTGGGGATATCCGGGTGCGCGACTTGACAGTGGTAGCACTCGTTGTAGTTGTCGGCGAGGATCTTCCAGTTGAAGTCGCCCTCCATGTCCCAGGTGTGGTCAAAGGAATACTCCTCGAAGTTGTAGAACTGGTAGCGCGGCTGCGTGTCGACGCCTTCAAAGTCGTCTTCCCAGGAGATCTCGGGCTTCTCGCCAGCGTCCAGGTTGATCCAGATGAAACCGTTGCAGTCAAGATGGACGTGGATGGGCTTGAGGCTGTTACTCTCGTAGCCACTGATGTTTTCGTCCTGGTCCTTCATGATGACGTATTCATAGCCAGCGGTGGTGTAGCGAACCATGTCGCCAGCGTTGGGGACGCGGTGCTTGTGCGTCGTGAGGAGCCATTTCCGTGAGAAGATGGCGCGTCGCTCAAGCTCGTACATGTCTTCAGAGGTGTACCAGGAAGCAGGAAGAGCACGGACGGGCCTCTTGCTCTCCTTCTCCTCCTCCTTTGGTGCCGGGGCAGGCTTCGAGGTGCCAAAGTAATTTCTTAGGAATGACATTGCGAATGTGTAGAGTAAACAAAAGACGTTGGTAGTCTATGATAAAGAACAGGAATTGGAATGTAGAAGACTTTTGGATCTGAATGAAAGTCGAATACTCGCTGGCATCTGGCCCTTCTATATAGGTATCCCCGCCAGCCACCCCATGATAGAGCACGGATGAGATCACCAGCACCCGCCTGACCCATCCCACCCCAGACGGTCGTCAGCCTTCCAAGCCCGGACCGTTTACCTGGCACTTCTTCACACAGATAGCAATCTAATTGGCGATCCGACGGTGGTGATACGTAGGAACCGTCCACGTGATCGGTGATAGTCAGGGACCGGTTGGCTTAGGGTTTCGCGAACCCTCCTTATCGGCCGCCGTGAAGAGTCCAGACCGAGACGGCTTGTGTGGATAGCGGATTCTAGATCTGCATGACACTACCTGAATGTTTAGATTTACCGGAAATGGAAGTGTTTCCCCTAACTTTCTTCACGCTGGCGGCCAGACTAACCGTTACACGTGCGGCCAACGAGCCGCAAGGAGTGCTCGATCGCGGCACATGGTCAGCTGTGAACTGCTACTTGGGCGACAGAACCAGACAGCAACGGCCCCGTGGGCGAGCCGGAGGAGTGGTCGGGCCCAGGGCGCCGGCCTGACGACCGATGCATCCCCGGGTGCAGTAAAAGGAAACATCACAGAATCATTCTCTACAGTTGCTCTACTGGTGAATATCAGAAATAATGAAGGACTTTGAAAACTATTTCCGTTATAGAAAACGTCAATTAAACAGTAAATTCAAAATAGAATTCCGTATTCCTATCAGATTGTTGGACGGCAGACACGGAAACGAACCGACCACGTGAGCGCCTCCGGAGGGATGAAAGTGGAAGTATGTGTATGATTTAACAATGACCACCCCTTGACATCCCTTCCATGGTCACGATCCTGGAGCGTCCGTGTCCCGGCTTACATATTGCCATTGAAAGCATGGTCAGTCCAGGGCTGCGCTTCTGGACCTGGAGGGGGGATATCCGGATGGCCCACTGGCTATGTCATTGAACTGGGTAAATAGTAGACATAATCGGACAATGATGTGATTTATTAATGTTTATTTCAATCAATAACGCAGGATGATAGTTCATTTCATTCAAGAATCAAAGTTCTATCGACCAGTGTTTCCCAAACCACCTTGGTCCCGTGAGCGTAGAGGCGGAGTATAGGATAGATAAGCCTCAATCGGCAAAACAAATTCCAAACGCTAAGTTGTCAGGACACGAAATCTCTATATATGGAAGCCTGTTCCCCCAAAGGGCCATCAAGGCGTAGTGACCAATCATGTCGGTTCAATATCTTCACGAAAAGGACCGTGAGTAACGAAGTGCAATGTAATCCCATGGACAAGAGAGTTCAGTTGTAAGAGGGGTATCCAATAATTCCGAAGAAGCGATATGGAGGGACTAACGAAAATGGGAAAAAAGGGTCAATTAGATATGCAATACCAGTGACCAAAGCATGGGAAATAACCACATACCGAAAGTACTCAAGGCTTAAAATCACTTATATTAAGCCCCCCAACGGAACGGCCCATAGAACGAAATATATGGCTGAAGGAAGAGTGCTCGCACTCATGCCCTTGGGAAAGAAGACGATACCCAGGCCTGCATAGCATCCAAGCTGGACATTTGACAGACTGGAACCACGCCACCAGCTCACTCAGAACAATTCCGGAATATGGAGCCTGTATAGACAGAATTTGGTGTTTCTCAAGAAAGATCAACAGTGTGCCCAATGTCATGGCCCGACAAGCAACTGTGCAGCGAGACTCATCGGTCAAAATAGCATGACGCTCGAGCTCGATGAGGGCCTTTGCCTTCTCAATGGCCGTCTCTCTGCGTTTGTTAAGGGAGTCTGGTATAATGTTAGAAGCCATTGAAGCCAACAATTAACCGAATCTCACCTATGATATTAGCAGGAATTGGAAGCCCGAAGGAACAGATAGATCCCCGAGAATTCTGTACTAGCTTTTCACAGGACGTTTCGAATGCATTGGGTGGATCAAAAGTCCAGGAAATCCAGACGCGAAGTACGAGGTCTCGAATATAAGCGTCATCCACTGTGGGCGGTGCTGGTGGCGTAATGTCGCCCTCAATCCACTTTATCGCATAGTAACCAGCCACAGGAATGCACTCGTAGTAGTCCGCTAGAACACCGAGCTTCGCAATCAGTTCCACTGATGCCTGAGCAGGAAGCTCGTGGGGCTTGCAGTGGATCATCTTCATGAGAACCAACAAGGCTTCGATATCCCACCCTTCCGTATGGATTCTGACAGCCCCATCTATTTTGAATTCAAAGCTTTCCTTCCAACTTCCGGTAAGGGCTCTTTCAAATACAGGTGAGGCCATCATCAAGTGTTTCCCCGATACTTTAATGCATACTTCGGGGGTTGTCTTCTGTTCGGTGGTGAACTGGCTTGCATCCGCGGGAGCCTGAGGAGGTGCGGCGGTGGTTTCAGGCAAGGGAGCAAATGGGGCGTTTGGATTATTGATAACGAGAATGACATCTCCGGAGGGATCGATTGTGTGGGTGGTCATCGTTGCGGTGTCATGGGTGAGGCGTTTTCTGGTCGGAGAGTGGATGGTGAGTTGGTCTGATGAATCAAGGTCCGTTCGACGTTGGCCAATATGGATGTCTTGGGCAGAGAATGGAAACAGAAGAAGAATTCGGAGCGAGGCGAGCGGTAAAGGATCAAAAAGGAGTGTGCTGGAGAGGAGAGAGAGAGAGAAAGGTGAGGAGTGGCTGGAATTGTGAGTGGTGTTGAGAAATTTGATGACCCTCACTGAGTAAAGTGTTACTAACAGCGGAAGGATATGACCGAAAGAAACAGAAAGACAGAATACATAATACTCGATATATCTTTTATTGATAAATATCAGAAAATTTGATGTATCAAAGCCATAGCCCAACGACTCCGCCGAGACACCAACAATCTATACAGGACATGCAGCTACGCCCACCATCCAAGCTTCAACCAAGGCCGAGCACAAGCGTTCAAACAATACCGTCTAAGATTCCCAATCCGGCAAATATCTTACCAGAGCAAATCCAGAAACAAACCACCACTCGGGATGAAGATAGTTGTCGAATGTAGGTTGTTGTATTCCTCTCAAATGAGAGGCGACCTTCTTGAAATGACGGTTGAAGCGACGCGAAGGCCTTTTTGACAAGCCGTAATGTATAGTATGCTCTAGATCCAACCCCTCCGGACACCAGAAATTGCCCACGTCTTCCACCAATTTGCTATGACGGAGCCCAACGAATGGTTCCTGGGGCTTCGGAGATAGGACGCCATGGGTATCCATCTGCATCATCAGCGCACCCAGCATTGCCGAGTCGCACTGCATCGAGCATTTGAATGGAGGTGTAAGAAATGCATCCTTTGCAGCATGTAGGGCGTCGATTATTATCTGTAGTCCTTTCACTCTTTCGCGGTTTAGGTCGTCGATGATTGCCCTAGGTATGGGCAGACCCAGTGAAGTAATAGTCCCACCAGCTTCCCGAACTGCAGTGGTGGTTACCTCATGGAATAGGTAATCTATCCGAAAGAAATAGGCAACCCAAATCCAGAGGACCAAAGTCCGGGTGTAGCGTTTGGGCTGGGTGTTGCAGTGATTGTCGAGGATAATCCGCTTGACATAGTACGCCACCAGGTCCCGGCATTCGTAGTAGTCGGCGACGACCGCGAGCTTCGCCATGAGCTCCAGGCTCATCGTCTCCGGGAGCTCAGTTACCTTGCAGTGAATGATGCGGAGGAAGACAAGGAGTGCTTCGGTATCAAAGTCGTACGTGTTGATATCAACAGACCCATGTTCCTTTAACTGGGTGCCCTCTTTCCACCCGTCCTTGCCCAGCATGTGTTGGAATACCGGGGACGCAAGCATCAGATGCTTTGCTGAGACTCGGAAGCGAACTGGGGCTGGCTCATCGGTGGGCGATTCCTCGTCTGAAGCCTTTCTCTCGTTATCCTCCGGTGCATCCTCCCCGGGTTGCTCTTGTTCATGTCCATCTTCCGTTTCGTTTTCGAATAAGTTTGTCTCTGACGCTACCTGTGCTGTTGCCTCTGATGGCTCTGCTATCCTCCGAGCTAAAGCCATAGCATGGACCAGACCTGGGTTCTTGGTTGCATTCCTGGCTGCTGCGGATGTCCAATCGACCACCTTGCTGTTGCGAGGGCCATGATGCCTTGACGCCGCCGTCAAGTCCCAAACAGCAAACGGGGCGTCCGGGTCATGAAGTATGATTGTTGCTTCGCCCTCGGGGTCAAGTATAAACTCTGAGGTCTCGTCTGTGATGTCCGACATGGCGGGTGAGAGGATAGGAAAGAATATGGTAAGGATATGGATATTGTAATAGTCAATGCAGTCTTCTTCCAGGTGATGATATAGTAGCTAACCAGATAGGTGATATGTAGGTAATGATAGAACAACTTGTACTTGGAAGAAGAGAGAAAAAATGCCAGAATTTATATGTTTGTGGCTGCACCTACAAGATAGACGGATTTGGGATATCGGTGACAACCATCGCGGATAGAGTCGGACCACTTCACGAGACAGTCACTATTCACATCCAGTATGAGTGGCAACATCTTCATTGAAAAGCTTGGTAAGAGGTACAGACCTCTTCCCCAACTGCCACCCTTACTCCTATTGGCTTCCCTCGAAGTACAGGACTTGTGAACTACATGACATGAGTAACTATACGAAGATGGCAACTAGCTACTCACAGGTGCCTGTCTCTCATTTCCAAGGGCCTGCTGGATGTGGAGAAACTGCGATTTCCACCGAGAATTGTTCTTGTTTCAGGGTGTGAAGAGAGATTCATAGACAGAATTCATCTCTTTTTTGCAGATGTTAATATTTTGGATGAAGTTATGTATTGTGTGTATCTACAACTCCTAATTGCAAAGTTCGAATTAAGCCCTGACGGCGGTAACATTCAAGTAAAAAGAAAGCCACTATCATAGAGGAGGCCCGATGCAAGGTTAACAGCCTTTCCGGAGTAGAAACCGTCTAAGTGACATATCTAGACAGCTGGAGACCATGGATTCTCTTGTAAAGAAACCGGAAAGATCCGCCAAAATCAGAATGGATGCAGCTATTGTCTCCAAAGCTATTGCCCTGGTCACGGCAATCGCATGGCGCTTCCAAAATTGGAGGGTCGAGTCCGTAGATATGGCGGAATGAACTGTATTTTACCCCAGAGAATGGACTTGCAGCCGCGGGAGACAACAGTCCCAGATTATCCAAGTGGCGAGATACATATCTGAGCATCATTGACGTGCATTGTAGGTCATATTCCGCGTCCAAGTCCGACTCATTCTCTTTCGTGAGCTGAAGGATGTCGTTTTCGCGAGATCGGCAGGCATCTAATATCCGCTGGATTGCGCCGGTCCTCTTGTCATTTATATCGCCTGCTAGACAGTCAGAGTGCGGAAAGCTCCAAATGTAATGCTCTTACAGATGATTGTGGCCGGGATTGGGTAGCCACAAGAATGTATCTCGTCTTCGCTCTCGTTCATAAGAACAAAAGTGCAAGTCTCGAATAATTCTGCGTCTCGGAAGAAGTACGAAATCCAAAGCCAAGAAACAATATCGTCCGAGCATTTACTCCCATGGTGCGGTACCATGTCCTCCAAGGGGTCCATCCATATATTGGCGAAGAACCTGACTTCCAGGACCCCGTAATAATCGGCAATTATAGCAACGTTCCCGAGTTTCCCCAAGTTCAAAGCTCGAGGAACCTTCAACAGGTCACCGTGGATGATATGCAGGACGACCAGAAAAGCATCCATACCCCAGCTTTCGACGGTGATCTCAATAGTGCCATTCTGCTTGAATTCCCTGCCTTCCTTCCAGCTTCCGTTGAGGAGTTTATCGAAATAGGACGATCCGCGCATTAGGTGTTTAGCGGATACCTGGATTCGGATATCCTTGCGTTGTTTGGTCTCGATGGCGGATGTAGCTGGAGGTTGTTCAACAGTGTCTGGATCAAGGCCGTCATCGAGGACAGCGGGGTCTTTGGCGTTTTCGATGCCTGGGACGATGAGGATAACTTCCCCTCGGGGGTCAATGCCATGGGCAACGGACATATCGGCGGCGAAGATAGATATCAACCATTGATACCCCGGGATTGCGGCGAGGATGAAGAGGTGAGGATGACAGCAGGTTGGGAAATAGAAGATGTGAGTGAATGAACACAACAGCCTGCTGTGAAAACTCTTCAGCTCACAAGAAGCTCATTGCTTTGCTTCCCCACCTGTGCTCTTCTATTGAATCAGTCTGGCGAATTTTATTCATTCAAACGGTAGGGCCGCGGCTCAGTGAATAGTATTTATGCATTCGAGAGCAGGTCGAGTATATGAGATATGATCGCTATACAGGGTATCACCATGAGCTTGATATTGACAGCGAGTTTTCTAAAATCTAACTATCGACAATAGAACGTCTCGATTGTGACATAACCTGAGAAGCTCCTTTAAATCCCCAACTCATGCTACAAGCTCCAGAATGAGGACGCAACGTTTGGAAAGAGCCCTTCGATAAAGGAAATCCATCCATGCCCATAGCAGGTGACACGACATGCCTCCTTGTAGCCTGGAGACCCGATTACACCTTGGGTATGTAGTCGGATAATGAAAGCGGCTCGACTTTGTGGTATATACCATCGAACATCGCGGAGTAGCTTGACGAAGTACTGCACTTATGCGGCTTGAACTTTTTGGTATAAGGGCCACGACGCTCTCCCCAATATCCACCGCCAAGCTCACTGAGCACACGGAATGAATCATTATTTACACCGGTGAACGGGGGGTCTGGCCGGGATGGCAGCATTCCAAACGCACGCATGCCCTTGGACATCTGGCCGTAAGTCATAGCGTTGCATTCAACAGTACAGCCTGATCCCTCCTCGTCATTTGTGCCGCTAATAATATCCAGAAGGGAGGCTCGGCGTGAGTACAAAAGGTCGAGGCCTGACTGGATTGCTTCTGTCCTGCGCCTATTAATCTCGTCTGGGAAGAGCGTTAGATACAAACGTCATTCAGCTCACGGATAAACTTACCAATAATCGGTGCTGGTATTGGGAGACCAAGGGACGATATAGGCGACTTGAGTTGCTCGATGGCAATGGAACAAGCCGTGGCAAATCTATCTGGACGCCGCGAAAAGTAAGAGACCCAAATCCATAGAACAGCATCTCGCAGGGGTTGCTCGAGTTTGCTGGGCCGAAAGTCCGTCAACACCCAAATCCACAGATCGCAACAGAGCTTGACTTCCTTGACATCGTAGTAGTCTGCGACGAGAGTAACCTTTGTTAAGTCCTCTAAGCTTAGCAATCGGGGCACTTTACTGGTTTGTGCGTGCATGATATGCAGGACTAGGAGAAGGGCCTCAACGTCCCAATTGGGAACCACAAGTTCAACATAACCCCTCTCTTTGAATTCTGCAGCTTCCATACAGTCACCATTGAGCATCCTGTTGAAAACGGGGGAGCCGAAAGTGAGGTGCTTCGCGGAAACCTGGATGTGCACTTCTTTCTTGGTCCCGTCGGTATTTGCGTCAGTGGCGCTAGGCTCAGCAGTCGTAGTAGATGGCTCAGGAGATGGCTCAGGAGGTGGCCCAGGGGATGGCCCAGTGCCTGTATCATTGGCGTCGTTCGAGCCGGTTGCAGGAGTGACTTTCGCCTTGTCGTCGGTCCAAACAGCAAATGGAGGATTGGGGTTGCGGACTATGAGGATAACTTCCCCTTGGGGATCAATGACATGGTCAACCGTCATGTTCGCAGCGAAAAGGATGCCAACAATAGAAAGGCGAGATTGTTGGGAGATAAAGAGATGAGGATGACAGAAATTTGGGAGGTGGAAGAAGACAACCACCATTTGTGAAAACTCTTTACCTCACAATAACACTCTGCTTCACCTGGCCGGACTCCCCATGAAGTGAATGAAGCTGTCACTGGCTGGATGGTGTATCTGCAGTCAACACCGTGCACGGCGTCTGTAGAACCAATGGCTGAAGGCTGATATGGAGACAGTCGTGGCGACTGCTGCTGCAAAACCACTGAAGATGCCCAGACAGAGCATGAAGTGCCAATACTTGAAGTATTCAGCCAGGAGAATGTAGGAGGAAAAGCTCGCAAGCGAATCAGCTGCTAACAGCATTTCAGGCTCGTAACGGTCGAATAGAGGCCCAACCCGCACACCAAAGAAGAGGGCCAAGAAGAGGAGCATCGCTGTGATCCAGCCGATCTGGCTGACGCTGTAGTGGGCGAGCTGGTGCTGACTGAGATAGTCCTGTACTGTCCCAAACATGACTACATATAGATTATGCAGAGTATCACAACCTGGAATCCAAACGATGGAACACTATCAGGGCTGAGCCGAAGAGGCTCATCCACGCCTCGCAACCTCCTCCAGGATACGCATGACTGACACCTTGGGAAGGCTCTCTCGCCGATGATTCGTCGAGTTCAATGCTGTCGTGAACAAGGAAAGTCAGTTGGGGCGTGCCTGCCATTGTTGCGATGTTGATGAATGAAGAAAGAATCCCCCCAGGCTCTCCAAAACTCCAAAGCTGGCTGGCTCAACATTCATACATAGGCCTATGAGCGGTAATATATCCTTCCGAATAACTGTTACCGTTTTTATTGAACCTGATATGAATAGTAAGTGGCACAGAAGCATTCATGTTACAAAGGACTAAGAAAGTAGATGAGCGTACTTTGCATATAAGATATTGACCCAACACGATACCCCTGATCTACCGGAATTACCACAAACAGCTGAAATATACGACAAGCATGGATGCCCCGAAAGATTTCGTTCATCTCCCACCGGAGCTGATAATTCAGATTGCGGCATATCTATCAGGTGAAAACCTCATAGCATTCGCGAAAACATCGAAAGACGCCTACGAAATCGCCTGTCCGCTGCTCAAAAAAGACAACAAAGCAGAGGAAGAGAGATCTAGGGCGTATTTGACATTCATATGGGACTACGACAAACCTTCCGCACGGCCCCAAGGCATATTGTTCCGCCAATGGTGTTCTGATCTGCCTGATATAGAAATAGTAGAAGCTGCCATAACCAAGCTCAGGATCTTAATAAGGGCCTGCGAGGCGGGTGATATCCAAAAGGTCCAAGCTCTGTTGAACGAGGGCGTTTCCCCTAACCTGCCCAGCCAGTTGACAGCCCCTCCATACCAGGTGAGCGTGCCACGGGGGTTTCGAGTACGTTCTCATTACTACACCCCTCTCCAGGCCGCCACGCACTTCAACAGAACGGACGTTGTCAGGGCTCTTCTTGCTGCTGGGGCTGAAATAACCTCTGAGTTTGAGAGTCTTGCCTTTCTATTCTGCATGGGGCACCCAGACCAAGATACCCTGGATCTTCTACTTAATCACGGTTTCAATATCCACGCGACAGGGCCGGACGGGCATAGAGAGGTCAACCTATTACACTGGGCATGCAAGAATGGCTGCCCTATAGTTGCAATTGCGAATCTTATCAACAACGGAATAAGCATACATGCGCCTGACCGCTCTCCGGATATTCCCATGGCCATTGCCATTGAGTGGCCAGGAGACCGCGGCTCTCGTCGGTATTACCAAGTCATTCGAGAGCTCCTGAGCCGCGCATCCTACGAGGAGTTCCGAGATCCGCACGGGGACTATCCTCTTCACCTCGCAGTTAGGAATTCAGATGCGGAACTTGTACGCATCATGCTGCAAGAGTATGGAGCGGGCCCGAACGTCCAAGATGCCATGGGGCTAACGCCTCTGAGGTTGGCGCTGGAGAGCAAAAATCTGAATTCGGATATAATAAGATTCCTTCTCGGGGCTGGTGCCTCACTGGATATTCTCCTTGGGAAAGAGTGGGATTTTGAGAACTTCTGGCCGTCTTGGGGACAATTCCCAATCAGTATGGAAACACTTCACATATTCCTGGACGCCGCGGCCAGCCAATCTATCTTATCACGTCTTCCTCATCCTTTCATTTGTCTAGCAGCCATTGTGGGAGACGCCGAGATACTGAAGTCAACCCTGTCCCTGTGCAAGATGGATGACGCAAACCAGCAGAAGAATAAGGACACCGTATTCTCGGCCCTTTCATATGCCCTGGACTTTAAAAATGGTACCTGCATCGACGTGCTAGTGCCTTTTGTGCTGTCATACGATGAAGCAGCCGCACACATTCCAAATATCCTCCATTACTATCTGGAGCATGGCACCGACGAGACAGTCCGGACCTGGCTGACTCGCAGTGAATGTGCAAGCTTTGATGTCCTTACTTGGAAGGAATTTCTGTGTCTTGCCATGCGCCATCAGCCTCCAGACATTTTATCAATGCTCCTATCCCGCAGCAAGACACCACCCAACATCTCATTAAGACTACTTCTGCTGAGAGAGGCCATGGAGATCGGACCAATCAAGTGTCTATCCATCCTCTTTGAATACCCTCCCTTCAGCGAACTGTTCCCTGCCCAAGAGTCTATAATAGTTCATGCAGCCGGACACAGTCGCCCAGAAGTCCTCGAATTCCTCTATGACTTGAGCACCAGGCCTCACGATGCATGCAGCCCTACATATTTCCCCAAAGGCCCATTGATCAATATTGCTTGCAAAACCGGCAATCTGGACAACGTGCGTTGGCTTCTGGAGTCCCAGGTGGTTGTAGACGTTTACGAAGGTTTACGGCCAGTCTCGCGCAATACCCTCTTAGAGGCTGTTACTGGCGGCAATACAGAGATCGTGGAGTTGCTTCTAGCACACAATGTCAATGTAAATGAGACGAATAGTTATACTGGCAAAGCCGCTCTGCACCTGGCAGCGTCTGGTGGACATGCGGATATAACGCGTCTCCTCCTAGAGGCAGGCGCGTATGTGCACAAGCCCGACAACGAAATGAAAACCCCGCTCTGTCAGGTTGTTAAGGAGGTAAATAATTGTACTTCGAGGCTAATCGACGACTGCTACAGAAGCGGAGAGGCAGAGATAACAGCTGAGTGGTTTCGAAGTTTCTTCGAGCCCCGAATCCAGGCTATCCGGAAACTGGTGGAATATGGTGGTGAATTGAGCGAGCAATGGTTCGTGCCGTGCACGCTGTTTGCTGGCGACCATGCTGACGAATGGATGGAGGATATGCAACAATCCCATGCATATAATGGCGGAGTTAGCTCGATTTTAAGCCATTTGGTGAAAAATACGGCTCCAGAGATATGGCTGCAGTATTTTGAGAGAGGCGCTGCAGGTCTGGATACAGTGGATGATTGTGGTCACACGCTTTTCCTGTGCACCGTGGCATATACACTGATGCACCGTTCGATGCCTCCGAAAAAGAGGAAATTGCGGGCAGTTCTGACTATCTTGATACTTGCTGGGTGTGATATCTCTAAGGCTGATAGTGAGGGGTGGACTCCGCTGCACTTTGTGAACGCTGCAGGAGATGATGAAATGGTGAAGCTTTTGTATTCTGCGAGGTGATTGACCCTGTTTAGTCTGTGGCTTGTATGACTTGTGGCCTACGTTATTCTCTATAAATTGTATTGTTATTATATTAATGTTATCCCTATAGAAGCCACTTAGGGCTGATATCAGGCCTCACTCTTCCGAACTGCCTCCTCCCACGACTCCTGGATGGCCTTCCAATACTCAACTGGACTCTTGCGCATATGCTCAACATGCCCACTCCCTTCAAAGAGGCGACAATCAGACTTCCACCCCTCCGTCCTGGCCTCCGCCACATGGCGCTCGATATCCGTCCACAGGATAATCCGATCCCCCTTCCCATACAGATACAGCCTCCTTGCCTCCTTCGTAGAAAGCTCAGCATTCCTAATCGCCTTGACACTCTCAACCCCCGCACTCTTCCGGCCCAGGATCCTCTCAATAACATTCACCACACACAGGAAAACCCCCCACAGTCCCTGCGTCAGCGCAAACGGCCACGGGAACCACGACGCCGTCCCCAGCGCCATAGCCAGCGACAAGCGGCGCATATTCGCGAGCGTCAGATCCGTGCTCCCGGGCGTAGAATCCAGCGTGACGAGCCGGTGCGGGAATGGCCGGCCATATGTATTCCTATACGCATGCAACGTCGCCGCATACGCAATACCGCCAGTATTAGACATAACATGAACAAGCACCGAGCCGGTATGTTCAGCCGGATTTTTCGACGGAAACACCGCGCCCAGAACTGGCTTCATGGCCTCGGCGCGCTGCGGCATGCTCCGCCATAGCGCCTTGTAGATTGGAGACAGGACAGCAATCTGTTTCGATTGCGGGTAGAGGGCGCGGAACCCGTCGGCGTACTTTGTGACGTTCTTGGGCTGTGCGTCGCCCCAGGCGAAGATTATGAGGACTTCTGGTTGGTTTGGGCGCTTTGTTTCTGCTTGTAGGCCTTCGCGGACGAAGATCTGGTCTGAGATGGCGGTGAAGCCGGGGAAGTATGGTGTTGTTGCCATTTCCTCTCTCTGTCGTTGTTTTTTATGAGTATTTAATTTCAGGTTGAACCTCCGGTCTTTAAATTGAGATATCTTTGTCTCTTTGTCATGGCGGCCAGCAGATCCTTTCAAACCCCAACGGATCCGCGGTCGGTGTCAGCGTCGAGATGGGAAATAAGCCCGTATCGCTGACCCACCTGGCCAGAGATCCAACTGAATTAAAAGGTATTATTGGCCAGTCTCTCAGGGCCAGGGGCTGTCAGATCAGAAATATTTTGCATGTGAACGTGAGGCTATACAAATCATGAATGTGGCCGAGGTCGAGCCCTAACTGCCCCAACAGTTATTTCTATACAGAAACATCAACAATGATAAACTATACTCCAGTAAAATACAATAAAAAAACAGGTCATCAGCAGCAGCTCTCATTATCATCATCATCACAGCAATTGAAACAGCTGAAACAATCGCAACCATCGCACCCACAATCATCACAGCAATTGCAGTCACCACAGAAACCACAACCATCGTCGCAGCAATTACAACAATCGTCGTCATCTCCCCCCTGTGATGGCATTGCAGGGGAAACATAGGGCTCCGGCTCTGGCTCTGGACTGTGATACCCCCTGCTAGGCTCCGACTCCTCACTCGAGACCTCCTCAAGCTGCTGCTGCTGCTGCTCCTCCTCCTCCTCCTCCTGGCGCCATCTCTCCCACGCAAGACCAGCACCAACACCCAACGCCGCCCCGGCCGCAGCACCGGCCGCAACACCAGCCAGATCCTTCCTATGGTCTTCCCTCTCCCCTTGCTGCTGCTGCTGCTGAGCCATCATCATCTCCTGCTGCTGTTGCTGCTGCTGCCAGATGTAATTCTGATACTCCTGCCTCTGCATATCATTCATATATCTCATCTCCTCCATCTCAAGCCCCATCTGGCGCTCGCGCATATCCTCGCGTCTCTCCATCGCAGACCGATCGCGCTCGTACTGCTTCTGCATCGCGGCATTATGTTTCGCTGCGTTCTTGGCTGCGTCTTGTCGGGTCTTCTCGGTCTGTTTTGTCATGTTCTTCTGCTGCGCTGCAGACTGTTTGGCGATTTCCTTGCGTGTCTTTTCGTTTTGCTGCGCGAGGTGCTTTTGTTGCGCCGCGGATTGCGCGTTTAACTGCTTCTGCATGGATCGCGCTATTTGGGCGGAGCTGTTTGCCTGTTGCTGTCGCTGTGGTTGGGGCTGGGGCTGAGGCTTTGGTTGAGGCTTGGGTTGAGGCTGCATGGCTCTGGTCTGGGGTGGTGGTGCGCGCTGCGGGGCTGGGGGCGCGCGTTGTTGTTGTTGTTGTTGCGGCGGAGTATGGTGATGGTGGTGGTGATGCTGAACCTGTGTATTCAGACTTTGCACCCGATTATGCTGAACCTGGTTCAGTTGGGTTTGGCTGACTTGCGTGTGGTACATTGGCTGTGCCGATCCCGGATAGGGCTGCACGCCGCGAGGCTGCACCGGGAGGGAGACGGGTCGAGGGGCTGGGTGAGGCTGCGGGTGATGGAGGGGGACGTGGGCATTATGCTGCACAGGCTGGTATTGCATTGGTGGTGGTGCTCGGGGTTGGACTGCGCGGGTGTGTGCTGCTGCTGGTGGTTGTGGTTGGGAGTGCGAGCGGACATGGGCGTTGGCGTTGACTGGTTTGCGCTGAGGTGGGGGAGGCATTTTGACGTTGTGCTGCGAATGTATGGTGTAAGTCGTAGCTCGTAGCTCGTAGTTGTATAAGAAGTAGACCGGAAGAAATTGGTCAGGCGATGGCAAACAGCCCGGGCAGGTCCAAATACAAGTCTTATAAGTAAATCTCTGCCATGAGTACGAAACGCTGAACATATACCAAAAGTCCAAAGCACAGCCCGGCTTAGCTACTACCAACCTGCATATGTCCTATCCTTGCAGATAGGAAGAAAAAGTAAGTGCGATCCTGCAAACCGTTCGCGTGGCCCAGCGCTGCCCTAATCGGGAAATCCACGAGGCTGTCATGCAGGGCCGAAAGGCTGGCCCTTGGCGACTTTCCCACAAACATTCCCTCGCTTCATCACTTCGTCTGCACCACTCTTTTGCCAGGATCGTGCATAATCACTAGTCCAATTGAGTTTTGCTCTGCAAAGCCTTGTTTATATTTAGGTAGTCTAGACGGGCCTGGGGCTAATGCCGCAGCCAGAGACTAAGGACGCAACCCAAAGGCTGAAGAGATGCACCGAACCCTGAACGGCGTCCAAAACAAATAGAACCCGACAAGTTCCCGGCTTTGGGAAGTGGCGAATTTTGGAATCTGCTCCGTTGCTTTGCAGGGTCTTGACTCTCATCCAGCACGGCCCTCAATGGCCCCCCTTCCTTTAACGACAAGCCAAGGGAGGCTTGCATAAGACTGGTCAAGTATGGAATCCGTCGATAGCTTGCCAGCACTTTTCTCAAATATCTTCTGCCGCAATGGGACACAGCCTCTCTGCTAACTAGACGTGGTAGAATTTCCTGTGGCTAGCGGTGCTTTTCTGAAAGAATTACAACCCTGATTATATTTATAGGAAGGACGAAAGCGCTGCTGTCTCCAAGAAATGCCATCTTAGCATACTGCGCCTCAATTGCAAAAAAATAATATACTTCTTGCTAAAATCGCCACAATCCATGATCGCCAGGCAAGTAGCGGAAGAATCAACCATTGCTACCCTATCCTGACGATGGTTCCATTCGCCATTGTATGCCCCCTGACCATTTGCGCCTTCAGCGGGGTACTAGTGTAGCTAGAGTCACTGATTGGCTTGGAGACAGGTTCATCTTGGCTATGTTGGAAACTGTACTCGTGAAGTTGGTCTCCATTTTTCTTAATCGATCTGGGAAGGTTTGAAGCAGTATAGATACGTAGAATTCCGAACAAGCACAGTAACAGGGTACATGAAAATAACCTTAATTGAACATAAAGAAATATATTTTCTATAAATAAAGTGGAGATCTAGCATCACATAATGTATACATTCATACCCAGAAGCTACCGTAAGCCAGAAGCTAAGTCCCATGCTCATACGCACTCCTAGCCCTCAGCTTCGGCCCCTTATAGAAGAACAACCACGGAATCGGCGCCATAACCACCGCAATAAACCCTAACAGACTCGTCGCCCAGCCCACACCCAGGGCATCATACATCTGGGGCACAAAGAGCGGAAACGCAGTTGAGAGCGCATACCGTGTTAACGAGGAAGCCCCGCTAGCGGACGCGCCGTATTTCGAGCCGTACACGTCGAGCATGTAAAAGTTACACGGGATATAAATCAGCATACTGCCCAGAAAGGTGGCGCCTTGTGCGAGGATAGGCACGATCCAGTGGATGGATGGTGTTGAAGTCCAAGCGAAGACGAACAGGCCGGTTGGGAGGACGAGGGAGCCGAACATTGAAGTGTAAAGTCTTAGTTCTGGAGAGAAAGGGGCGGAGCCTTCGGTGTTGTTGTTCCTGATACGCAGAGATGGGTTTCGCTGGACGAGGCGGTCGACTATGAATAGGATGCAAGGGGCGAAGATACAGCCGACGACCATGCCCAGGAAGGAGAGGCCCTGGGCGCCTGGGGAGAAGTTGTAGACGGAGGCGAAGACGCGGGGACTGGCTACGACGAAGGTGTAGAGGAGGGCGAACTGGAAGCCGCAGTAGAGGCAGATGAAGCCGACGAGGGGCTCGGTGAAGAGCATGTGCAGGGGGCGAATGATGGTTGATGTGATGAATTCTTTGAAGAGCTGCATGGCCGTGCGTGTTTGGACGGGGAGGACACCTTCGCCGCCGAGTTTCTCTGCTCGCCTGCGCAAGAGGATGGGCTTGTATGATTCCCGGATGAAGAGCGCTGGAGGGTGTACGACGGCGGCCATGATGAGCGGTGTCCATGCTGTCCAGCGCCAGCCTCGAGCTTCGACGACGAAAGATCCGATCAGGGGACCCATTGAGCTGCCGATTGTAGGCACGGCGTAGTATATTCCCAGGGGGATGACCCTTTGTGACGGGTGTGTATAGTCGGTGATTGTGGCCGCCGCGACGGAAACCCCGGGGGCAGCAAACACCCCAGCAAGGAAGCGACATATAATCAGAGACGCAATACCCTGGGATGAGCCCACGCCTATCGTGAAGAGATCCACCAGCGGCAGGGTAAGCAGGTAGACGAATTTGCGACCGAAAGTTTCAGACAGCGGCGACGAGATCATAGGCCCAAAAGCCAGCCCCAGCGAGTACGCGGAGAGGGGCAGCAGCGAGACGGTAGTCGAGACATTGAACTGCTTCTGGACCTGCTCATGGCCCGACGAGTAGATCGAGGCATTGACGGTCGTTGCGAAGCCAATCAGGCCGATGACAGTGGTGGTCAGGGTCTTCCTGAGGGTAGACCAGTTGCGAGGATTGCCCGGGTCATCGTCGCTGTCCCATTCCTGCAGCCGTGCTCGAGCCTGGTCGTAGCCATCTGGAGTCTCGAGTTCCATCATCGTGAGAATTATTGCACCGACATGCAGTGCATATGCGGGACAGCTGCAATAAAAGCGTTGACTCGGCGATCGGGTGCAGGGGAGGACTCATCACTCAACCGACATTCCGACAGACACCGAGTCAGGACTGAGTAACATCGTTGGTAAACTCCACCGACTGGCCAGATGAACAAGCAGGATTGTCAAGCCTTCGCACGTCCTGGTCGGACTCGGAATGCCGGTCTATCGGTCCAGCCCGACTTGCTTTCGTGTTGCAAAGAAATGTGTGGACCGGAATCTTCCGAATAGAAGAGACTGCGGGGAATCAAGCCTGGTATTGCGTGGGGAGCGGAAAAATATCCGTTCAGACTAATGTGACCACAGTGTATGATAGGCTTGAAACTCACCGGATTGAAAGTGGCTCCGTGGATTAAGATGGTGAAACGGTTGAAATCGGTGGAAACGTAAACACATTCGTCTGGTTCATTGAAGTCAGGAATTCAAGTCTGGTCATCGGTTCAACCTGAGGCACAACAATCAGCCGATACGATCAACCGGCTCCACCATACGGATGTACTACGAACTCAATATATCGAGAACCAGGTTGCAACCATGATAATGTCATTTAACTGAGCTAACTGTCTATTTAATTCTACCTAAAAGCGCAAGAAAAGTCACACGTCAATCACTTTCGGTGCGATCAAACACCCCGCACAATAATGGTACGTCCGCCTCACGCCCTTTGATCGTAAACACAAACGGGCAATTGAAACTTAGAGAGTCCATGCGTGGTAGATCGGAATGGAGTGTCGGAGGCGATGGAGGTTGGGGGTCACAAACGCTCCACGGATCGAAGACAACGGAAACGCCCTGCAGCATTTGGTCTACCGCGGTGTCCCCATCCAGGGTGACGTGCGAATATTTCTGGGGGAGAGACAATCCTAATAGTGGGAGGATGTCTTTCAGGTTATATCTCGCCTTGGTGTGGAATTTCGGGATAACGAATGTGCTGACGAAGGTCTTGGTAAAGCCCTCAGTGCTGGAGGCTTGGACAGAGGAAAACCTGAGGAGATGTTCCACTGAATGGCGCTTCCGAGGCAGGTATGCAATCAACGAGTAGTTTGGGTGGGCCTGCGGTCCAAAGGGAAGGCGGACTGCTGTGTATGCTGCATGATGCTTCACAAGCAACTGTTGGTTGGTGCAGTGCATCATGTCAATCTGAGCAGTTGTACCATCCAAGAGATTGAACGTAGATTTCGCAATCTTGCTGGGTGAGAACAAATGGTGGAATGGCAGCGAAATCATCAGGGCACTGGCCAGAACGATGTGCGAACTGGCGGAAGTCGCGTCGTGGCTCGCGGTGAGGCTCTCAGGAGAAAGCTTCATGTCAATTGATCTGTTGGGATCCTCTGTCATGAAATATTGATCAATCTCGTAGATGAGGTTTTCCAAAGTCGACTCCCGAAGGACCATCATAGGACCATATCTGCTCACGGAACTGGCAAAGCTGGGGGAGAAGGTGGGCCTTTTGCCGGCGAATACACCCTTCTTCCAGGTAATCGTGGACGACGATGGAATCGATTGCAGAATCGAGTCGATACTGGCCGGCACTTCCCCATCCGCAAATCCCCCAAGTATGCAGACGGCTGTCGCGATGGATACTGGCGACACAGCAGTGCCTCCTGACGGGGGGTTGTGGGACCACAGGAATTGCAGCAGTTGCCATGAAAGCTCGTTGACTTGGGCGACTGTATCAGCCTCGTGAAATGCGGTATTCATGATGATGAGACGGTTGGTAAGTATAAATGGTTATGTTGGATTTGATATTGGTTTGATAAAGAGTGATTCAAGCGATGTAGTCTTGGGGATGGTCCCAAGACGAAGGCTTCTACTATTTAAATGAAGAAAGTTGCTCCTGCCATCGAAATGGGCAGAGGGAGCGCCTGCCGGTTGGCGAATACTATACAAGGGCAGGATCAAGTTCGATAAATCTAGAAGGTCAGCAGTGTAAACACCACAGCCAACGCACTCACTCTAATCCGTCTCCACGCCATCTGCTTTCTTTCCTGATTTCCACCACCGCATCACGGCCTGGTAATAGAAGTATGTCTCGACCGTCCCCCAGAGCCCAAGCATCGTGAATAGCACTATTCTCATATTCTTGCTTATCCCGAGATTCTCCAACGTGACCCGTGGGAGCTCTGGGTTTCCTGTCTGGTCGGTCTTTTGGGTTGTGTTAGGCGTGGACTGTTTGTCGAGATAGACGGACGTTGAGAATGCGGGGTTCCGCTCGTGGAAACACGTCCGGGCGAGAGAAGGCACGCGATGAGGGAGACGGAGGGAGTGAGGTATTCTTGCCAGGGAAGCCATGTTGGGATAATTTCAACAATGTGTGGGTGCCAGGATATATGTATCAAGGACAAAATAAATATACGAACAGAGGGCAAACCTGAGTCACATTCGAGTCCCCGCTGACTGGAGATTTGCTAAGTAATCAAGGTAACTCAGGTAACTATATCACGAGAACATTAATAGCCTAAGAATGCTACTGGAGGAATACAAACCTGGTCAATTCAAGAGGATTGGCGGCTGCAATTCGAGCGCAGCATGCGGCCGTTTCCGGTGCCCTGTACAGGTAGCATTCACATCAGCTGTCCGAATATCGAAATACCCAGAGATGAAGCCACAAGTTATATATATCTAGGTTGTTATGAATGTAGCTCTATATTAGTGCCACTGATAAAAAGTTTGCTGTTTCTATTACAACTTGCAACTGAGTGATCGTCCTACACGAGGCCGCGTGTAGGTGGAACCAACCAGTCAGCGGCTCTTTGTCGTCGCCCTGTTCGCGTATCCGAAACACCGCCTGGATACAGGATCACCATTGTTTGGCCCCATGGTGGACCATGCACCCATGGTTGATGGCTGTGAATCGCAGCGTTTCATTCATCAGGTGACGTTGCTGTGAAGATCATCGAGTCCTCTCACTCCTGACAGCTGTGTTGTCTGCTGCCATCATGGACAACCTCGCTGGCTAGGCTGGTTGACGCCTACGGGGCAAAATGTTCAAACCACGCACACAAAAGCCCCTCCTCCCCTTTACTGTGCGGCGGCGGCTCTCGATTCTGGCTCTGGTTATTTTCCTGGTCATCCTATTCCACTCGCTGCCGTCGAAGAACGACCGCGTTGTCGCGGGGAAATGGCTGCCCGATTATGATGTCGAGGATGTCCCGCGTTACCTCCATCGCTCACCTTTTCGAGTTTCTCCCGATTACGACTACGAGCGCAGGGTGTCCGAGGCGCTGCAGAGGATCGAGAAAGGCTTTCTAGAAAACCACAGCGGCGATCCCTCAGCAGAAGACCGCATCTGGCAGATCCGGCTGGGAAAGAACCCGGAAGAAGAGCGCAGTAAAGATTCGATCAGATTCAGCGACAGGAATAATGAATGGGAATACACAGTGAGTCTCCTTAACACATATTGCTGACGGTACTAACAGGACCAGCTCGTCGCAGATTCTCAGGCCGACCACTTCCTCACCACCGTGCTCTCCTCCGTCCCTGACCTCAAGAAGCTCTACGATTCCTACCCCCACCACGTTATCCGATCAGACTTGCTTCGCTATCTCCTGCTCTGGTACCACGGCGGCTATTACGCAGATACAGACGTCTACCCTGCGAAATCCATAAAGGAATGCCCGTCGCTGCAACCTATATTCACCGACCTCGACTCCGGAAACGGAAATATCTCGCTCGCGGTCGGGATTGAAATTGACGAACCGCACGCCTCGCCGCAGCTAATGCGCGACTGGCATTGGATCAGAACATACGGCCTGATCCAGTATACCTTCTATGCGCCGCAGCGGTTCAGCCCGCTCCTTCGCGAAGTTATCGTCCGAGTCCTGTCGCATACGCGACAGCATAACCAGCACAGTTTCCCACTCATTGGACCCCGGTATAACGAGAAGACGATTCTCGAAGTCACCGGGCCTGGGGTATTCACGGACGCGATCATCGACACCCTCTCCGATGCGCTGCCCAAGACGCACCCGTTGATCTCGCAATCAGTGCGGGCAGATGAGAAAATTGGCGACCTCGTCTCACGGTCGTCGGGCGAGCTCTCGAGGCGTGTAACGTGGGCTCCGTTCCACAAGATTAGTGAACCGGTCTGCGTGGATGCCCAGGAGGCTGCGATCGGAAAGTCGATGGGGGGAGTCTGCGTTCTCCCAATAAATGCGTGGGGGAATGGCCAGCGGCATAGCGGCGCAGAGAGCTTTCGCAGCCAGCATGCTTGTATCAACCATCGGTTTGGAGGGACGTGGAAGAAGGACTGGTGGCATCGCCATATCGGATAGACTGTATATTAGCTGTACATAGAAACGAAAGCATATCGTCTGTAAATCCCAAAGCAACAACAATGACCATGACAACATAAATCATGACGTTCATCTCCATCTCCGCCAGTCCATGTGGGAACCCCATGCTCGGCAGAGACCACGGGCCGCGGCGACAGTCGGCTGTCCAGTGCGGAGAATGGAGATCCTGCACCACACAATCCCCCTTGCAGAGCAGCCATTCAGCCACTAGCCATTCACCGGAACGGGCACTCACTCCGCAAGATTAGCCAAGCCAGACAATTTTACTGCTCAAATGGGAAGCCTGATGCCGACCCGGGGGTTCCATTCCCCCGTCCTGCAGATCCTGGCCGCGCTTGCCTCGCACCCCTCAGCTTCCAGCGCAACTCGCATGTGCTTCTTAGGCAGGCCGGGCTAGATAAAAGCTGGGGCTGTCACTGTCGCCGGTGTGCCCCTTTCCCCACAGTGATTCCCAGCATATTGCAGTGTCGCACCATGGCCGAATACACATCCGAAGCAGACGTCGAGCTCGCCTATACCACTCTCCAGGCAACCTTTGCCTCCGGCAAAACCAAAGAAGTTGCCTGGCGAAAATGGCAGCTCAAGCAGATCTGGTGGCTGCTTGAGGACAACGCGGCCCTGATCCAGGAGGCGCTGAAGAAGGACATGAACCGGCACCCGTTCGAGACGACCTTTACGGAAATCGGGAACGTGAAAACCGACCTGCTCGAGCACCTGAAGAGCATCGACAAGTGGACTGCTGACCAGACGCCTAATGCGGGGGCTCTGGGGTTCCTGCTGAGACCGACTGTGCGGCCTGAGCCGTTGGGCGTGGCGCTGATTATTGGGCCTTGGAATTTCCCTTTCTCGCTTCTCCTTCAGCCGTTGATTGCGGCACTTACGGCGGGCTGTGCGGTCTTGCTTAAGCCTTCTGAGGTCACGGCGAATACGCAGCAGTTGTTTGTGGACCTGATTCCGAAGTACCTTGATACCAGCGCTGTGCGGGTTGTTACCGGGGGAGCTGCCGAGACTGGCGCGTTGCTGCAGCGCAAGTATGATCATATCTTCTTTACTGGGTCGGTGCCTGTTGCGCGTCATATTGCTGCTGCGGCGGCGAAGCACCTCACCCCGACTGTGCTGGAGTTGGGAGGCCAGTGTCCGGCTATCGTGACCAGCACGGCGGATGTTGACGCTGCAGCGAGAGATATTGCCTGGGTCAAGTACCTCAATGCTGGACAGATCTGTCTCTCTGTTAACCATGTCTTTGCTCACCCGTCTGTTGAGAAGCAGCTGATTGAGCGGATGACGTTCTGGCTCAACAAATACAACAAGGGCTCCGACATGACGCATATCGTGAACGACAAGAACTATGCACGCCTTACAGGGCTTGCCGACAAGACCGAAGGCACCGTTCAACACAGCGGGGAGTCTGATGCCAAAACGAGGAATCTGCCTCCTCAGATTGTCAGCAACGTGAAGCTGACGGACTCTCTTCTCTCGGAGGAGCTGTTTGGCAGTATCTGCCCTGTTGTTACCGGCTCAACCCAAGACGCCATCGACTCGATCAACAGGTAAACTCCCATTCCAGCTTGTAGACCATCAATACTGACTGGTTAGCCTCCCTCGTCCTCTCGCGCTCTACGTTTTCGGCAGCAATCAGAACGAAATCGATCATGGTAAGATACCATCCCTCTTCATCTAATCATGCTAACCTCCCCAGTGATCAACTCGACAATCTCTGGCGGTGTCTGCGTCAACGGCGTCCTCGTGCACATGATGGTCCCCAACGCCCCCTTTGGTGGTGTTGGCGACTCCGGCCACGGCGCATACCACGGCGACTACGGCTTCAAGTCCTTCACGCACTACCGTACCATCGCCCGCCCACGCCCGCTATTCTTCAAGGCAACAAACTTCCTGCGCCCGCCGTACTCATTGGATAAGATCAAGAAGCTCGGCGTACGTAACAGCGCCGGAATCCAGCGCAACTGGAGTCTGGAAAAGGAGCGGGCTGCAACTAAACGAGGTCTGGTCATCGCAAAGTCCTTCCGTCTCATCAAGTTTCTGGCGTACTTTGTTGTTTTGCTTGGATTGGCTGATGTTGGCTTAGATCGGCGTCTAGGGATCTTCAAGGGCGTGCGGGATTTCTTTGTTCAGGCGAAGTCGTTCTTTTAGTGCTATAATACGGTTATATGGTTATACACTGCTCCTATGTAAATTTCGAGGCCGGAGAAGTTTGATCTAAGATATCCACGATTGTCTTTAATACTAATTATGTGCGGTATCTTTTATTACATTCCTCCACCCTATTTAAGAAATCGATATAGTATCCATGGATCTCTGCCTCGGCAGTAGTTGTTTGACCTCTGCTCCTTCCAAACCCGTACTTTCCCAGCCAGGGAAGGAACTGGGCGTCGCTCCTTCCAGTTGCATGTCCATAGTCGTTCCTTCCGTAGTGACGGGCCTCGAATCAGGTAGGGAAGGTGCCACCAGGGTAATGTCCTAATATGGAAACCCCATCGACATTATAACTAGACCCCGTTACAAGTGAGGCCTCATAGTCAAGAAGGAACGCAATGACATCTACCATCTCCGCCGTGCCGAATCTGCGCAGCGCCGACATCTACGGGCTAAGGGCCGTGCTGGGCCAAGTCCGCAAGCAGATAGCATCATAACTTGAGAATATCCCCGCGAACGCTGCTATCCAGGGTAACTCTCCACAGCCGATGCTCATTCAAGGCAAACATCTCCCCGGGGCGACCGAAGCACAGATTCGCCGAAACTCCGGGAAGCAGGATCTTGCCGAGTAGCACACCAGCTGGAGACCAGACGTGCACCCCGTCGCCGCAGCCGCTGTACACATTCCCGTCCGTGTCGCATTTGATTCCATCTGGGATACCGTTATCGGCGAATGCGAAGACTCGCCGGTTTACTAGGAACGGGGCGCCGGAGTAGTATTTTATATCGAATGCGTAGCTGTACCATATTAGCAATAAGGCCTTTCACTTGAATAGAGAGAGGAAGAAAGAGAGGGGAACAGAAGAAACATACATAGTCGCCGCCCTAGCAAGACTATTATCCCCATTTCCCCACTGTGCATCGGTATCAGTAACATAGACTATACTCTCATCAGGCGAAAGCGCAATCCCATTCGGTTGCCCGATCCCATCCGCCACGGCGCGCACATCACCAGTGTCGGGATCAAACCGGTAAACCTGGTTCGGGAGCTCCGGCTTCGGGGCGAAGCCCTGGTCATATCCGTACGTAGGGTCCGTGAACCAAATGCTCCCGTCCGAGTGGATGACGACGTCGTTTAATGAGTTAAAGCGGCGGCCGTGGAAGTTATCGAGCAGAGTTGTCGTTTTGTAGGGCGCTGTCGTGTTCATCCAGATGAGCGCCGAGGGACGCTGGACCGTCCCCTGGGCGCAAAACAGTATTCCGTCCTTGTAGTTGATGCCGCCGTTGGCCATGGGGATGTCTGGGTTTATGAGCTCGCGCGTGTATGTGCCGTCCCCGTTGTCCTTGATCTTTGAGACCTGGATCGGTTGGCCACCGGATTCTGTTTGGTAGTTTCCTGCTAGGAACAAGTCGCCCGTAGACGGGATATAGACGGGAGCTTCGTGCGCGAATGGGTATGTGGCATTCTCGACGATGAGGTCGATTTTGGGGTGTTGGGAGATGATGTTTGTGAATGCGGGCTGGGTGGTTTGGAAGCTGGCGTTGGCCGCCAATGTGCCCAGGGCGAGGGGCAGAAAGGCCGCCGTGTATCTGAGAGTCATGTTGCGGTGGTTTTGAAAGGGAGTGGGACAGGAGACGTTCTGGAAGGGGAATGCCAGGTTTAAGACTATTGATCAAGCAGCCAATGTGGCTGGTCCGTGTTACCGGCTATTGGACTGCTGAACGCTGTGCAACCTTGGCCTGCCAAGCCATCGTACAAGCAGAAAGGGGCGCATTAATTAGCAAGCCGATCAGGGCTCTATCAGGAATTCGGTATCCGGAGACCTGGGGAGTCGGACCAAGCCCGATAGTGTGGAGAACTGGAGATGTTGGTAGTGACGTCGACGAGCCCCGAGTCGCGGCATCTCCACAATCGATCTGCGCATGGGTGGCCGGTAGGGCATGCTACACAGCTCCGACGAGACATTCCCCAGCTCGTCTATAAACCTAATGGAGTCGTCTTGGCCCGCACCTCCAAGGCGGAGGGGATTTGTGCACCGTGTTCAACAAAAACACCCAAGTGCAGCCCTTTGCTCTTCAATATCCAGCGGACGCGATGACTTATCAGCATTCATACCCTTCGCCTCAAACATCACAGCCAGTCCAGGGGATGGTTTAATTGCGGATTGCAGTAGCACGACGAGGCCATCCATCATTTCTTCTAGATTCTGCACTTGGTTCTTTCCATGGGTCGGTTCAGTGCGCGGGGCTTACCCATTCGTGCACATCTACTCAATTAGTATCGAGAGATGAAATCCGGGTGGATATTTACCTTGCGCACTGATTCCCTGGCAAACCTGGGGTGCATTTTGCTTTCGCGAACGCAGTTTGTGCATGCGTACTGGTGTTCTCGTGAAGTCCAAGATGCTAAATAATTTATTACAAGAATGAGATGGAAAATGATGCAGAAAGTAGCAAGAGCAAGAATAGGAGTTGGAGTTTTAGTCCGCTCCTTTTATAAGACTACAAGGCATAACATGGTGCGAATATAAGTGATATTTATTGGAGGAATTCTGCTGGGTATAAATAAAATGGTTGTCAATATTTTGGCCAGTGAAGCTGCTGGGAGCGGCTGTATTCACAACATCGCTGGTCACACAATAAAGCTGTGAACCCTGATAACGCAACACTCCTGGCCACTCGCGTTACCCTGGGCGATATAAATATCCAGGTTACCCCAGGCGATAAATAAAATAGGAATCTGTCAATATGGATTATTCGCGTTCACGCACAGGCCCCGAGTCCGGGATCAAGACACCGGCAGTTACTATTATATCGCCAGAAAATGGACACCACACGATTTCGGTTGACGAGAAGACTGATGAGCCGGAATACATCACTGGTCTGGCCCTGGTCGCTTCGTTATCATCTCTCACCCTGGCTATCTTTTTGATGCTTCTGGACACCTCGATTGTATCGACAGTGAGTATTCTCTCGGCTGTCCTGAATCAATGATTAACCGTCCAAGGCAATTCCCCAAATCACGACGAACTTCCATTCCCTCAACGATGTCGGCTGGTATGGAACAGCGTACTTGATGGCTGTGTAAGTATTCTCTCCATATTATCGAACCTGTCTAACAGAACCAGGTGCTCTGTCCAGCCTCTTAGTGGAAAGATGTATACGTACTTCAACAGCAAGGTCTGTTCATTTTTATCATGATTTTAAGCAGATAACTGACTGATGTAGTGGACATTCCTCTCCTTCTTCACCATTTTCGAGCTTGGATCAGCTCTATGCGGTGCGGCAAGTTCATCATACATGCTGATTGTGGGACGTGCTATTGCCGGAATCGGTTCGTCTGGTCTTCTCAATGGCGCTTTTACAATTCTTCATGCGAGTTTCCCAGCACGGCGTCTCCCAGGTATGCCACTTCACTTTACTTCCTCTACTTCTCCAATGGCTAACTGGAGCAGCTTTAACCGGAATTCTCATGGGAATCACCCAGCTGGGTTCTCTTTCCGGCCCGTTAATAGGAGGAGCCCTCACGCAGCATGCATCATGGCGCTGGTGTAAGTCTGCCCCCTATCCTATAATATTACATTCTAACAAGGCTCAGGTTTCTATATCAATCTCCCCTGTGCAGCCGCGATATATCCCGCCCTATTCCTCATCCACATCCCAGACGGCCGCACCGCAACCTCCAAATCCCAACCCATCACCACCTCCCTCCGCCATCTCGACATACCCGGTTTCATCCTATTCGCAGGAACAATGATCCAACTCCTCTGCGCCCTGAACTGGGGCGGAACCTCCTACCCCTGGCACAGCTCCACAATAATCGGCCTCTTCTGCGGCACCGGCGGCACATTCCTCATCTTCCTCCTGTGGGAGTTCCACACAGGCACCCACGCACTGATCCCACTCGACCTCGTCAAGAAGCGCACTATCTGGGCGAGCTGTCTGAACTACGCCTTCATGATCGGCTCCGCAATGTGCTTCACATACTACCTCCCAATGTACTTCCAGGCTGTCCGCGACGCATCGCCCACCAAGAGCGGCGTGGATCTCCTCCCGGCCATCGTGACGACTATCGTCTTCGCTATGCTTTCTGGTGTTCTAGGTACGCCCCCCTAACTTGACATCTTGAGTGGCACAAAGAACTAAAGCGTTGTATTTAGTGGGCAAACTCGGCTACTACCTCCCCTTCGCAATCGCCAGCGGCGTAATGACCACCATCGGCGCCGCCCTCTTCACAACCCTAACGCCCACAACCGCAACCCGGAACTGGGTCGGGTTCCAGTTGCTCCAAGGAACCGGCCGCGGGCTCGGTGTGCAGATGCCGCTGATCGCCGTGCAGACCGCCGCGCCGCGGGAGCTGCACTCCGTCGCGACGGGGCTGGTTGTGCTGGCGCAGAATGTCGGGCCTGCGATCTTTCTAGGGATTTGTCAGGTTGTTTTTAGTGGGGGGTTGAAGAGGGCGCTGGAGCGGTATGCGCCTGGTGTTGATAGTAGGGTTGTTGAGGCGGCTGGGGCGAGGGGGTTGCGGGATGTTGCTGGGTCGCGGTTGGAGGGGGTTTTGGAGGCGTATAATGCGGCGGTTGTGGATGTGTTTTATGTTTCTGTTGCGGCGGCGGCGGCGGCGTTGGTTTTTGCGTGTGGGATGGGGTGGGTTAGTGTTAGGGGCAAGAATGAGGAGGGTGAGAAGGGAGAGCCGTAGAAGGTGTAGATAAGTTGTTGTTTTGTCTGGCGGCGGGTATGGTATGTATTGGATGTACAGTGACATGTAAAAACACAGCTCCTATCACGCCAACTGTCCGCTCTCGTTGACTCAATAGGACTCATATCACAATAATAACAAAGCAATCATTCTGAAATTGGCCATTGTTGTTGGCAGTCAGGCTATGTCGCTGGGTATGACCTGTTATGGACCGAGCTGCAGCGACCGAAAGCATAAGGTGATACGATTATGCCAACTAATCAGCTATATGTGTGGAAATATACATGCAATTCGACAGCTTGTATACAAAAGTAAGCACTACCGGTACTGCCACGACCACGTAATCCCACCATAAACATAAACCCCGCCAGAAGCCACATTTCAATCTCAACCACGCCCCTTCCTTATCTACATATACCACTGCCTGAAAAAGAAACCAAAATGGGAACCATCCCAATCCTCGAGGAATGGCTCTACCCAATAGCCCCCGCCCCAGCCCGCCCACGCACAAAACCCATGCAAGTCCTGGCCCTGGGCATGTCCCGCTCCGGAACCGAATCACTCCGCCGCGCCCTAATCATGCTCGGGTACGACCACGTCTACCACGGCTTCGACATGAGCGAGTCACGTCCCATGCAATGGAAACAGTGGGCGCTGTTGGGTCGTCGCAAATTCGGGCTCGTGGGGACATCGCATAAAGGCGACCCGGGGATCTCGCGCGAGGACTTTGACGAGATCCTAGGGCATTCCGAGGCCGTGACGGATCAGCCGTGTTCGATCTTTGCGTCGGAGCTGATAAAGGCGTACCCCGAGGCGCAAGTTATCCTGAATCATCGCGATGTGGACTCGTGGTATGAAAGTATTACCGCGCTGATTCTGCCTCATGCGCGGGGGTTCTGGTATCATGTTCTTCCGTGGTTTCAGGCGGATATGTACTGGGCTGTGCAGTATACGGTGCATTGTTTCAATATGCATTTTTATGGCTCGCTGGAGCGGAATGGGAAGTGAGTGTATGAGCAGCATTCGGCGACGATTAGGGGGGCTGTTGAGCCGGGGAGGTTGCTTGTTTGGAGGGTTCAGGATGGGTGGGAGCCACTTTGCAGGTAAATTCTATGGACGAATATGCTTCCCTTATTCTATTACGGCACTGACTAGGGTTGTCTGTGCAGGTTTCTTGATAAACCCATTCCGGCGGAGGAATTCCCTGCGGGAAACACGCTGGACACGACGAACCAACGGTACGACAAGAATATGGTTCAGGTTGCCATTGTTGCTGTTAGGAACTTTGCCATCTTTGCGGTCTTGACGGGAATAGCTATTGCATATTTTGCTGGATTACTTCGGCGTTCTCCGTGACAAGCATATGGTTTTGTTGCTGTTGATATGATTACGCTATAGTATATACGGAGTGAGTAGCACGATATATCCTACTGAGGGAATATACAGTTGGACGTCGGTCGATGTAACAGATAGGATTATCATTGCAAACAATATTAGGTATAACAAAATCACCCGCAGTCCCACATGCAAGACACATCAAAACTTCCCAGCAACAACAACCCGCAATTCAAAAGCAATCAACAAATGTAAACAACAGTCTAGTTACGGGGGTACTCGCGCTGCAGCCAAAGCTCATACTCAGTGCCCGCACAAGCCTCATCACTCGCACAAGCAGCAGAATCAAAACCAGCGTAGGTGTAGAACGCATCCTTCTTCTTCTGCAAATCCTCAGCACTGAGATTAGCCTCAAGCGTCTTGCTGTCGTATCCAATGTAACCGATTACATCGCCAGGGAAGTTCTCAGCGTTGATAGCACCCTCATTAGCGAAGAGCGCACTGGAGGTGTGGTCACTGTGGTCACCGACAGCGCCAAAGTCATCAATGTAGTTCAGCGCATTGATGCGGTCAGGGGTGTAGTCATTGATAATCCACGCAAGGGAGTCAACGAGTTCATCGTAGGTGTAGCTGCTGCCAGACTCATCGACAGTGCCGATAGAGTCAATGGCTCCCTTCCACAACTTCTCCATACTCTCGTTGCCTGTAGCAGGGAAGCCACTGCCGTCGTTGTTCCCGTCGGGAAGGTGCAGGAAGGCAACAGAGACGTCAGTATTGCGCAGGTTATACAAGGAGACGACCTTGCCGGGGACACCGAGGTCGCTCTCGTCCCAGTCGTTGCCGACGCCTGCCATCTCGGCGTAGGCGGCCAATGTGCCGGCTTGACGGCTGGTCCAGTAGTCCGGGCCGTTACCGGCGTCGCCGGCAGTCACGAAGACCGTGCGGACTTCATTCTGCAGGTCGATGTCGTGGATGATTTGGGCGTTGATGAAGAGGAGGTCATCGTCCTGGTGGGCGGCGAAGTTGAGGGCACGATCGGCGGCAGCGAGGGAGTCCGTGAGGACTAGAAGCCCGAGGGAAGTAATGAAGGGGCGGAAGTACATGATGGCAGCAGTCGATATGGGTATCAAGAATAAGGTGGGACTTATACAGGGATTGAGTTTGATGGGGCTTGTGTATAAAACGCCGTGGTATTGCTTTCTACTTTATATCTTTGATGCTTTCTGGAAACGGACTATTGACGTGTGACAGGCATGATTTTCCTCTTGGAAAATTGGGCATTCTTCCGTCAATGGTGATATCTTTATCAGACATGGACGTCTTCAGTCTCATATCAGTGTTAAATCAGGGAAGGTAGAATTTAGGCCCCTATGGCACCATCTGTAGGCGCTGTTACCGGATATACCCCTGGTTTAATCATTTCCTCTCTGTTCTCATCATGCGATTGCAGGTGAGGGACATGCCTGACCGTTGAAGTGCCAGCCGCCTTGAGGTATGTGGCATTGCTGAGGATGCCAAACGGCTGCGAACACAGCACAATCCAGGACAGTTTGACAATGAATACACTCTTGTTCCATTCATTGATTGAGCATTTTATTTAGATATTTCGGTAATGGCTTTGGTGCGTGCGGTTCTAACTTGTCAAGGACGGTGTTTGATAGGCAAGCGTCCAGAGGCTGAGGAATGCAGCAAGAAAGTCCGCCAGGGCATGGAAAGACAAGAATACGGTAACTTTCCAGTCATATGGTCAAACATCATAAGGCTCAGTAGACCCAGCGACAAAGTTAATAGTGAGATTCGGTTTGGGTAGCCGGTGGCTTGACCGCAGATATATCGTCGTGGCTGGGGTTGGTATGGCTATCCGGAAGCTATCCTTTTACCAAAAAAAAAAAGCTCTAATAGTGTATGAAAAATATTAAAAGAATTACCGTTTTCAGGGGTAAAACGTGTGAACAACAGTGGTGGGCAACGGAGGTCAAGTCAATCCCGTCAGACGGCAACAGGATCACCGCTCACGACCTGCTTTCCAGAAAAGTGGGAAATGATCATTAACTGCCGACAGCATTTTAATGGAAGCAATTTCCGTTTCCTCAGGTCTGAAAGTTCGGATCCGGGGTTCCAGATGCCCCAGCAGCCGCCAGGAATGCGGCCGGCCCCAGACATTCCAGACACCCAAAACATCAACCCGTCGGGACCCATACCCTACTCCCGCTGGGCCGTGCGAATTACACAGAATCAAATCTGAATCAGGTACTGTCAATGATAGGAAAGATTGCTGTCGCTGTATACGCGGGAGTATGGGCGATGTGCCGCCTGGTATTAGGGCACTGTATGGCAATAATAGTAAACTCAACTTATTCAAGAAACAACCGTCAAGGCTTATCCTCAACGAATACAGCCGACGCCTGAATGTCTTCCTCCTTTCCGCGGCCACTCGATCCACCAACGACCGCTGCGAAGAATGCACGGATCTGCCGCCTACTCTGCCAAAGAGGTAAACCAGTAATAGTGATAGCACCAAAGAATGCCCAAATAAAGGTAACCACGACCCAACCAGTAAAGAAACGCTCTGAGAAGATATACCCGGTTCCATACATGGGGATTGGCCAAAGAATTGTCATAGAGATGGCGATGAATAGCGCAGCACCGAGGGCGATGTTTCGTGCCCTGAGGAGCTCAACGCGCTCTTCCTGGGCTGTGACTGTTATCTCCCTCGCCCCGTGCTCCGGGGATGCTTTCTCAGAGCCAGAGATTGCACTATCATCAACGAGCTCAATCTCTTGAAACCTTGTGAAATCGTAGTTCTCAGGGCGCAAGTACGTGATGAGCGGCGTAAGCACGATTGGCGCAGTCAGCGCGAGCATATTGCCCGCCACGCATGGATAAAAGTCCGAAAGCGTTGCAACACTGACGACGCCTTCGCGGCGGTACGCAACGCCAATCCAAGTCCCAATGCTTGCGATGGAGCTGAGGATGGGGACGAGCGTTACGGCGTACTTGCTCTGCTTGCGCCAGAAGAGGGTACAGGCGCTGGGTATGACGGCGCCTTGTGAGGTTAGTATATCCTGGCCCTAGAAATCATGAATACGAATAGAGAATTCTCACCGTCAATTATAATGCCAATGGCAGTTACGATGAAGCTAACTGAGAAATTCGCATAGCAGAGGCCGACTGCCACACAAGCAACCACGACACTGTATACAACAACAGCGATATGTGAAACGAAGATGAGTTCTTTGCCGGTAGCTGCTGGCTTTATGTACGCCCTGTAAAAGTCGTATGTGATTAGACTCGTCACGGCCACGGTCTCTGTTTTATTATCAGCAAACGGTCAGTAAAGGCGCGTCTTATCTCACCGGAGCTTAATGCAGAAGTGATGGCCTGGAACAGCATGAGAAGCACTGCAACAACGCCTCCCTTGCCGAGGATAACATATGCCACATATGGCATTTGGAGGGCGTTTGCCACAACATCTGCTGCCATTGGATCGGGATATGTTGGCCTGCTAGACATTAGAATTCATCATTAACTCGCATTTGATAACAAGACCTACCAGGAAGGGGTGTGCTCGAGCGCTGCAGCACCGAGACCAAAGGTAGTCGAGATACAAAATGGAATAGTGAACTGCATATAATAGCATAAGCAACGGGATGCAGTGTCATGGAGATTGCTTACCCAGCATAAAGCACCCAACAGGTATCCAGCAACGGTGGACTTTGGATCGGCAGCAATCGCCTTCTGAAATAATCTATCCACGATGTTAGGCTGAGAAAAACGAGAATGGAGACATCTTAGGCACATACTGGGAATCGACAGTCGCCGAAAACCCACCACCCAGGAACGTGAGCCCAACAAGCCCACCGTAGACACTTTTCATAGTGAGAAGATGTCCCTCCGCATTCCCAGCAACGGGTCGAATCTCAGAGGCAGCCATCAAGAGCTCCCACATCTTACCGGGCGAACCCACGTGGGATGAGCTTGCATACATGACGAACATGGAAACGAGCATTATCGCGAAGAGAATAACTGTGTGAACTAGAAAGCACATTAACCACTATATCATTGCACTCAGGGATACTGCTTACCCCATTCTGTGAGAAAGGTAGCCTTGATGCCACCGAAGAATGTATATATGCAGACACCCAAGGGAAACAAGAAGCACACTGCAACCTGGTGCATTCCAGTCGTTAAGTGAAAGACGCTCGCACCGCCAACAAGCAAGTTGACCGAGATAAAGATCTGATAGATCAGAGAATACACAGAGAGGACAATATGGCCCGGCGCACCGTATCGATGCTTCACCAGCTCCAGGAAGGTGTGCGCGCTGGGAGCCTTGCGTTTGAGTTCGATCGCCAGGACCGCGAATGTCAGGATAGGGACTGAACATCCGGCACCGAACCAGAATGTGGCGGAAATGCCGTACAGATAGCCAAAATTGGTCGAGGACAGGAGGGTCGCGCTCAGAGTCCACGAGGAGACCACGGACGAAGCGATGAGTCCTGATCGTACGGAGCGCTTGGCTGTCAAGTACATCTCCGAGTCTTGTACTTCGGACATGTACTTTTTCAGGGCGTACGAGGTTAGACTCATGAGAATCGCGAAGAGGCCGCCTGGTCATCGTCAGCTCTGAGGCGTTAAGTTCACTGGGTTTGTTACCTAGCCCTATCACGATACCGTAACCAACACCCTGGCCGAAGATGGGGAAGAGCGCTTCCGTTGCCATGTTGATCTGCAAAAATGTCTATCGACGAGAGAAAACCTTCACTCTGCTTGACAATTAGGATTGTATCTGACCTAAATCGCGACCAGAGCTGCCGTTTGAGCGATGCACGTCATATTGGGAGCAGTGGCATAAGCAGAACTAAACTGACGCGATCCTTGAAACGACTCCAACTCATCAGTAACCGCGCCAACTGACTCGCCGGAGCTCCGGAATATATCAGATATTTTCTTTCGTTATTGGTGAAGCCCCCAGTTCTGACTCGGTTGTTACCTGCAGGATCAAGCTCATTTTACTGGCGTTGTCAATTGCCTGATTCGCCCTTTCAAACCATTAACCAAGCTCAGTACACCTGCAAGCTTAAATTGATTCTCAAATCTGCACTTGAATCTGCACCAGGATCATTCATACCTCACCCTGGGCCTTCGTTAAATTCCACAATGCAAAACTTCAAAGCCGAGCAAGCACGAGCCGCCGCATCTCAGCGATGGAAAGCAGCCCAAAAGCCAACCGGACCTGACGAATGGATAAAACGCGCCCAGGAAGCATCTTCGATCCTCAAGATCGATGCAGTCGAGCGTGATTCTGCAGGAAAATCACCCTTCGCTGAAGTCCAGTTACTCAAGGACGCCGGGTTGGTGAACCTTCTGGGCCCGCGAAAGTATGGAGGTGCTGGTGAGACCTGGCAGACTTCGTACAAGGTCACTACGGAAATCTCGAAGGCAGACGCGAGTATTGGTCATTTGCTTGGGAATCATTATTCTTGGTACGTTGAACGTCGGATCCAACCAGTAGCATTTTGACTTACATCTCAACTACGATTCAGGTTCTGGAGCAGCCAGATTCTAGGAACACCAAAGCAGGCAGAGAGATGGCTCCGGGAGTTCACGGAAGGGAATTATTACCTGGGAGGTGCGGTGAATCCGCGCAACGCCGATATGGTGGTCGAGGACGCCGGCCTGGAACTCGTCTTCAATGGAGAAAAGTTCTTCTCCACAGGTACAGCCACAATTTACCCCGACGACGGATTGTATTTGATTATGGCACTGATAATGCTGCAGGAGGCGTGGTTAGCGACATAACAGTTCTAGAAGGCGTGCTCAAGGACGGCACGCATGTCTTTGCTTACGTCCCTACCAAGCAGCCCGGAATTAGTTTCAAGGGCGATTGGGACGTCATTGGACAGCGGCTTACTGTGAGTTAAGCTATCCGTACACATGGTTCAGAGGCCCACTAATATACCGCGTCCCAGGAATCCGGAGGCTGCGTAATCCGGAACGTCAGGATCCCCTGGTCAGAGGCTGCAGGCTTCGTTGATAAGCAGTTGACACCGAGGGATGCATACCACGACTTTATCCTTCCTCCAGTGCAACTGCAATTTGCCGCTGTTCATCTTGGTGCTGCCATTGGGGCATTAGAGTCGGCAGCAGAGTACACTAGGACAAGAACTCGGGCATGGCCTTACGGCGGAGATAACAAGGCCAAGGCAATTGAAGAATGGGTAAGTCGCCATTCAATACGTGTATTCCGCAGGAGTATCAAGCTAATTTGGTATAGTACATTCTGGAAGGATATGGCAGGCTCCAGGCTAAGGTCTGGGCCGCTGAAGCCCTGATTGATCGCACCGCCGAGAGGGTTTCGGAGGCCATCCATGCACCCCGGCATGAACTAACGCAGGCTAAACGTGGCGAGATTGCCGTTCGTAAGTTACCAAGTTACCCACTACAGAAAGCTTAGGAAAAATCGCTTACTTGATTCTAGAGGTCGCGGCTTCCAAGGCGCAAGTTATTGAGACAGCACTGGAGACGGCAACTAAGGTCTTCGAGTACGTTGGCGCCAGTGGAAGTCTGAGCCGTTATGGGTTTGATAGATTCTGGAGAAATACTCGAGTTCATAGTCTCCACGATCCTATTGTTTACAAGTTCCGCGAGGTAGGCTCGTGGGCACTCCTGAAGGAGGCGCCGGAGCCGAGTTGGTATACGTGAAGATTCAATCAGGATGCCTCTATTTCGGGTTTAAAATTGCTCTCATCCTTACGAGTGATTTTAGTAGATTCTATGGGATTGACTGAAACAAGAGTACAGAATAGGTAGCTACTATTCGAAGAATTAGATGCGCTGCACCTTGGTGATCCTCCCTGTCTTGACGTCGTAGATATAACCAGTGATCGGCACATCAAGAATCAAAGAATGGTTCTCAAGCAGCTTGACATCGTCTAGGACGCTGGCCTCTAGATCCGTAAATGGCAGAAATGCAATATGGTCGGCATCCTGTCCTAGCTCAGACCGAACCTTTTGGCGAATTAAGTCGTCAGAGAAAGTTAACATGCCGCAGTCAGTCTACGACATTCATTAGCATGACCAATTAATTTCCCTTGAAGGGGACCCATACATGGTGTACGAGCACGATCTCGCGTGTCCCAAGAAGTTGCTGCGAGATGACCAGGCTGCGAACAGCATCGATGGCACGCCCCCCTGCATTCCGAATAACATGCGCATCGCCTTCTTCTAATCCTAGAGCTTTGGCAGGGTCTTCCAACCAGGTCAGTATAATTGGCCTCAGCGACTAGAGCCCTGGGCCTTCTGAGATCACCAACCTAGTCTGGCATCCATGCAAGCGACAACTGCTACCTTGCTGAGCAAACTAATTAGCATCAATTAGAGAGAACATGGTCTAAGAATAATCTACCGAGCAGGAGGCAGCGCAAGGTCGCCCTTGGTAAAAGACGCCGCATATTTTTCATTCGCGGCCTCAATCTCCCGAGTTTGTGAAAAGACAAAAGACATGATGGAACAAATTTTGGAGTTTAATCGATAGTAAAATACCTGTAGGCAGGAATTTATGATCAATTTGTGAAGGATCGAGAGATGTTGCGTCATTGGAGTCGAGAATGAGCATAGCAAGACAACGGAGTTCTGATGGAGCCACCACTTCACGCTTATCACTCTAGTGCACAACGTACAGAATACAGCCAGGCTTAGACATTCCAATATTTGTCCACCGAGCTTTTTTATACTCTGCTCCAGTATTAGATCCTCGACCCCAGATTCCAACGTCAGCACAGCTCTAGTGTTGTTGCCCGTGGTCACTCCCAGTCGCTGGAGACAGTTGCCTAGCCACCATCTGTCTTGGGTCTGGCGAGAACTCTGCGGGCCCCAGTACGCCCAAGGGAGGGCCTAGTACTCCGCATCTTGACCCTGGGTCTAGCTCTGGGAGTGGATGAGGTGGCCAGGACTATAAGGGGAACAGATGACAGTCCCTTCTAGAAACTATACATATGCAAAATGGTATTGTCTATTTTATCAGACCAGAAATCCCCTTCTCTAGCATTTATTGTCAAGCCAGCTCGCTCTCAACCACCCGATTCACAATGGCCATTTTCCTCGAGATGCACCGACAGTGGTATAACAACCCTAGTTGGGGTAAGGTGAAAGCGAGTGAAGACGGCGTTCCGCTCCTATGATTCGCCCCGGAGAATAATTTGGTACGACCGGCACTATGTTCAAGGATCGTGTAAGTCACCGCGCTTGGAAAAAGTTGAATCAGGGGGACGGACCAGGTGGGTTTGCTAGATTGTATTCCTCCGATTCAAGCAATGCACTCGGATCACCACTGTAGGAAAAGGTAACGTTTCGAGAGAATGAAGAGAAGAAGAAGCTGCTGGATATCGCAGCTTGAGAGAGTATGGAGTTAGAGAACGCTGACGAGTGAACAATTTATGAAAGCCTTACCTGGGCCACTAGGGACCAGTACAAAGCGCCCACGTAGCCTCCTCTTAAGGTATGTCCATACCACAAGGGCGGACGGAGGCAAGGTGACGAGCAAAGTAATAAAGGCGACAGTAACTTCAGTGGACCAGGACATTGAAAGGTTCGGTTAAGATGGGATTTCGATTATGAATGTCGAAATCAACTGCCACTGTGCGCGTAAGGCTCACTATATATACACAGCCCTCGACAAAGGTCACATCGACAAGGGCCAAGACGACATGACGATGATTATGCGTTGGAGGTGCCGATATTTACCAAACTTCGGCCTCGACCAGTCGCGGTCCCTGGATTGTTTTATTTCAGAGGCACATCTCACTACCTGGCCGGATCGATGTGTAGTCCAAGAATGCGACGTGCTGGATATCTCGGACGCAGTCCAGGCGGATTCCGTCCAGGCTGAGCCGCAGCGGGGCGAAAGCACAGATTGGAAGGAGCCAACAAGCATCTTTGGGTTCCTGATTTCACTGGTGTGGAAACTGGAAAGGAACTGGAGAGCAAATCCCAGACTGGACTGGACTAATCAGGTCCCAGCGCAGCTGCAGCTCTTGGTCCGGGACGAAGCCCTTTGGGTGGGACCAGTTTGCACATTTTGGCATCGCCCAATAAACATACAGCACTGCCAGGTGTTGACAGCCTTGCTGATCTGGCGGTGGGAGAAACCACATTTCGGTGTTGACCAATAAGTGCCACAGTTGCAGGGATTGGGCTCTGCCTTCCTCGGTGTGACAAGGCAGACAAAACCACCAGGAGTGCACCGGGGATGGAAACATACTCTTTATCATTCACACCGACACCGCAGGGACGGGACGAAGGTCTTCCTGGTCATATTGAGAACGCTTAAGCCTTTCTACCATTTCATTGCTACAACGGTCTATGCAAGGTCAGGGTTACTGATCGTCTAGATTACATTGGCTCGCAAACATGTCTGGGAAAGATGAGATCCTCTCGCTGTATCGTACGTCTAGCCTGAAGGAGACCATGGCCAAGATGAAAGACAGGCATGGATTTAAGCCTAGGTAAGCATCCATTGTGTGATAATTCACCTCTAGTTCTAATAGGGTCGACAGTGAAAATCAATACAGAGCAAGGCCCAAGGCTTGGAATATTGGCAAGCATGTTACTGCCGATACTTGGGTGTTCATTGATGGGAGAATGAAGAAGCGCAGGCGAATAGGGAAGGATACCGATGTCCTTGTATATGGAGAACTGCAAGCTCCCCAAAAAGTAGCCAAGGAGATCGCAAGGAATGTCACCCTCGTTGACACCCTTCAAGAACTCAGCGATGTTCCTACTCCTGATGGTGTTGAGATTCTAACGCCCCGCACTGCCAGCCCGATTGGTAGTCGTGCTGTTGATGCAGCTCAGGCAAAAACCATGTCATATGCGGAGATTGTGGCATTGATGACGCCTTCGATAGGTACGAACATTGATATCCGTACGCTTGACAGGATGTACTGACACATTCAGTGGAGGTAGTGGCTTCCTATACACCTTTACATTCTCCGGGCCCTCCAAGTCAGATTTACGAGATGTTTCGTTGGTATAATATCAGCCTATGCTCAGAGCGCTTGCTGCAGTCGTTGTCGTCGGACGTTACCAAGTACATCGCGAACAGGCGGTTCGATGATCTGCTCGAATATTGGAGCAAGGATTATACTGGCATTCAAGCTCTGGCGGGCGTTCAAATTATGGAACTGGCGCAAGTTGCACAGGCTGTTCTTCTGATGGTGCACATGGTATTGTATGAATCACACAACATCCACGATCTATTGGAACATAGTGACGCAGTATTTATCCTCCAGGAATATTTCCATTCAGCCGTCAAAGATATATGTGACTTGAAGAACTCGTCTTGGCAAATACTCAGGAAAAGGCTCCTTGATGTGGCCGTCTCAAGGGGTGATATAGCACGGACAAAATATTTGCTTGAGCAAGGAGTAACGCCTTACTCCAATGCTCATCTCCTCGGCATCGCGTTGTCTACGAAGAATTCCACAATGATTGATGTACTTTGGCAAGCCGGATTTGCACATCACGTATCGTTTCGAGATCTTGACAACATCGACACGGATGTGCGCTTTGTTGTTCTATGTAACTTGTTGAGATCCAAGCTGGCTCGGCCGATCCAGATAAATATGGTTTAGAAGGAATACTTTAATCTGGCAGGACTTCACTGTGGCATCGGGCTGGCTGAAGCAGCTTCAAAGGGCAGAACGATCCAGGTCCCGGTGTTGATGGATCTATGGAAGTGCATTAGATCCGAGATGGCTCGGCGTTGCCTTGCGCGCAGCACCTGGATTTCGACATCTCCAGACGGCGGAACACTTAATTAACTCTGGTGCTGATATATATTCCTCGGTCGGCTTTGGAATATCCACATTGTCAAAGCTGGACCCAGGCTCCCTTTGGCAAGGAATGACACCGATCCATATTGCTGTAGAGAAGAATGAAATCGACCTCGTAAGGTCGCTACTCTATAATGGAGCGGAGGCAGACTCATCTCGAGCGGGAGCCTCTGCAGGCCTGGGTGACTGGACGCCCCTGCAATATGCACCTCGGAATGGCAACTTTGATATGGCCTGGGTCTTGCTAGATGCCGGAAACCATCCGGATTCGGGTGAGCGCGTAACCGAAGCGGACACTCCAGTCCAGATATCGATCAGACGGGGTGACGAGAGGATTTGCGGTCTTTTGTGGTCGTCAGGTCGCTGATCCCGAGGTACAGGACCTTGCCGGCAGTAACTGGATTGTGAAGGTCATGTATAACTTCTTCAATCGGGGTTGGAAAGTCCCAGAAGTGGACGTAGAACTATTCTAATAGTAAGCTAGCGGTTCCCGACGCAAACGGCGTAGATAGATTTCGAAACTCACGATATTCCACAAAGCTAGTCTGCAGCCTCTTCAGGCTGCTCTCCAAAGACACAACCATGCTCTTCTTCTGGTTTCCCTGGTAGTTGTACCTGATCTTGGAGTCGGGCTTGTAGAATCCGGTGTACTTTGTAGCGATCATAGAGTGGACACTTGTAGCCCAGAGGAGGGCGACAGGAGACGAGGGCACCCAAGTCTGGACCTGGGTTTGGGCACGGTTTGGAGCGTAGCCCGGGTGTTGACGAGTAGAAATAGGATAACTCAAGGTATTGATGGATTAAGAAGATCGAAGGTCAATGATTGTTACTTTGAAAGGGTTCACGCTCTATTCATGTGGCAGGTGGTGTCAGACGGAGATCGATGGACATAAGATGTAGGTACATTTGGACTAATTATTTATCATAGGTAGATCGGGTATCCGCCTGCGTACGCTAGATGCTGAGCGAAGAAATGGGTTGGGTTGAATTTCGGTTTCGGCGGGCCAACCTATGGATAACCAAGTAACCTATGGCCTCATGGTGACAACCTAGACGCCGTATCCGGACAGGTCTTATAAGATTTTATCCATTATTAGATATGTAGCGAGGTAATACTTCCGTATTCTAAATCCCTGGATAATATCTTGTTACACAACGTACCTAGCTGATGGCCTCACCGGTTTTTGACGCCTATGCCCCAAAACATGATTGGGATATTCTGTACCATGTCTTTACTGATTTCGGGCTAATGCATATCTTTCAATGTTGACCAGGCCACGTGATCGAAATAGAAACCATGTTGCTATTTGCCGTTTTCTATAGTACAGGCACTGCTAAGCTATCTAGATACGGTATTCTTAGCGGGTCTTGCTAGTAGGCTGACTGATTTCTCAAGACTTTTCTTGGGAGTTCGTAGTATCATGTCAGATGAACCTAATCAAATCCAAGGGATGCTCGGAAAAAAAATAATAACACAAACCGTAGGTCTAGGTGTGGGCTATTGTAAGGCTAATTCGAACGTAGCTCGTTCATCGGTAAATCGATATCTTGTGGGAACCCTCTTAGATCGACGCAGTGGTTCCTGGTGTGTCCCACTAGCTAGTAGGTTCCTCTGTCTTTCTCTCTCCAATACTTTCAGCTTGGCCTCAAGAGAGGCCCGGTATATATCGTCGTCCGTTAGCATATTATCCGTCTTCTTTTGTTGCTTGAAAAGTTTTCGAACATTTGCACCTGTGAGCTTTATCCAGGACCAGTCTACGTGAGACTCGTGCTCTGAGGCCAGCGAAGAGAGCAAATCAAATTTCCCACTGCAACACAGCTCCATTTTCAACGAGGTGTATTTCGCCCATGTCTCTAGATGATCCGCAACAAATGGGCGATGGGTGGTGACTGCGTACTCGTGGATCTGGTCTACCATATCCAGGAGCTCCCCGGCGAGTTCGCGCTCAAACACGTTACCCTCCCAGATCAACTTCATGTGCTGGAAGTGCGGAACATAGTGTCAGCGCGACTGTTTGTATATGACAGATGGTATACCAACTCACACTGTCCTCATCACAAAGCGGATCATCTGGTGCAGGAGCATCATTCTTCACGCAGATCGGCAAATAACCGACGTATATCCGCCAAACGCTACCGCTGGAAGTAAGTCCGAAAACCGAAAAAGCTGTGCTTTGGGATGATTGATACTCCGTCGTGTTTCCAGGCTGGCGAGCCAACCTATCCATCATCCTCAAATAAGCATTAAGGGCCAGCTTCAGTTGTACCTTTACCGTGATGTCCGACTTGTCATTCTTCTTCGCTTCGTACACAGCAAAGGGGAAGATAATCGTATGTTGACCCCATTTGCCATCGGCGATCAGTGAGTCTGCACTCTGGTTCCATATAATACTTCTCAAGACATGTCCCTGGAGAGGTCGTCGGATCCTTCGTTCTCTGGCGTCTATCCCTTCGTCGTTGGGGTCAGCAGACGAATACGACGATAGGCCGAAGGTGATATCCGGGATCCGTTTGCCCATATATGTGTCCAGGGCATGTGGAGAGTCGAGGACCGTTACCCGGTAATTATATTCACGTTTGTCCCTGTGAATAATAATGATCGTTGAATAAGTGACTCTACTATCGTCATGGATTTCCCTTGTACCCACATTCTCAGTCGATCATCATCCCGCATCCTTCCAAAAATGTCTCTCCAAGCATCTGCTTCCCAATTAAATTCCGAGACTTTGTCCTGCTCAGCCTGTGTTGAATGCTGAACCACAGCCTCCACTCGCCCCAGAAACTCTCTCCGGTAATCATCAGGCATGAGCTTGATCCTGTCCCGCACTGTCATCCGCCAATCTCCCGGGAGATCTGCGTAGTCGCTCATGAATTGCGTCTGGCGACGAGGGAGGAAGGTGAGTGAGGTCCGATCTAGAATATCTTGCCGCGCCCGATCAATATTATCCCCACGGCACACTTCATCCACTGTTGTGTCCATTGTTCTTGTTTTTTCTTGAATTTAAAGTCCAGGCTATGGAGAAACCAGGCAACGGCAAGATTCTGTCTTATCAGGAAAACAAAGTACCGGTAGGCGCCAAGGAAGAAATAGGGGCGCTGTAGCCTAGCAAGGCAGACTCCGGCGTGTCAGGTTAACCAATGGCGCCACTAAGAAACAAGTGCACAGACCGCGATATTTATTACCGGACGGTCAGTGAGCTCTCTGGAATTCCAGCAACTGTTGAAAGGTGTCAAGACTCCATTTCTTGCTGGAATAATGCGTCCGCGAAGATCCCCGAGGGACCTGTCAGAACGAGCACGGAAAGATAAACGCAGAGCGAAGAGGCCACTTGGAACAGGAAACAGGCCACGGACCAGCAAAGACACGGCACATGTGGATGTGAAGTTGAAGGTATGGTCACCGACCAAAGCTGAGAAATGGTTACCACGAGGGATTTCTCCCGAATCTTCACAATCTTACACTCTTGATGTCGCGAATGCACACGATCTCGACAAGCAGTTTCTTGAAGCACATTATGAGAGTATGCGAGAAGACATGGACTCAGATTCTGAAGACTTCTCTTTCGAAGAGTCTTCCTCTGAGCTTGAAGATTTAATCCCTGACTGGGAGGAATACGTGGACCCTTTCTCCGAATTCAAGTGGATGGAGGAAATCACTGGTACAGCGACATATCAAGAGAGTAAGCATTCATCCGTCGAAGAGATCGCCTGGTGCCGAGCACACCTGATTCGAAGGTGGGAGATTGCAGACTCGTTTTGGGAGGATATGGAAGAGCCAGAGCATGAAACCGCTGAGCTTGCGTTTGAGCTCTTTGATAGATTCGGCTGCCTAAAGTCGGAATTTATGGAGCACCCAGTGAAACGAGGCTCCGGGGTCTGGGGTGACGAGTTGAGCAAAGGTGATATGCTTCTCATTGAGACGTTGACAGTTTCAACGACCCATCGGCGGCGTGGTATAGGCTCGCAACTGGCCCGTGCAATCATAGAGCTGGCCTCCCGGATGAGCAAGAACTTCATCATTTTTACTTGGCCTGGTATTAGTGAGGATCAAGTGTCTGACGAGGCTGCTGGACGACCTAGCGTTGACGACAACGCCCTCCGACAAGAGCTCCACGATATCGCCCATTTGTTCTGGAGAAGGCTAAACTTCCGACGAATTGGTTCGTCTCGCTGGCTGGGCTATTCGCCTGACAGTGAGCACCCCAGTCGTTGTTTACCGGTCGACCGGGATTTTGATCTAGCCCCTTTTATGCCTGTGGCTGTTTCACAGGATTTGGAAGATTTCATGAAATCAGTCCCGACCCTTGAGGACAGCGAATGTCTGTCTCAGCTCAGACAACTCTTTGGCGATGCTCCTTTCGACGATCTCAGGTGGGAAGCAACAAACCGGGTTGGCGATACCCTGCTTCATCTCCTTTCCTGTTCCTGTAAAGTACAGAGCATAAAGTATCTTATGCATAGGCGCCCTAGCCTTCTCTCCCGGCGAAACAAGTATGGGAACAGCCCGCTGGAGGCTCTTGAGGCGTCCATGGAGCGAAATCGTACCATTCAAGAGTACGGATTTAAACGAACGGATGTTTCCGACAGGTTTGGAGGGTTTGATCATCCGACGATTGCATCTTTGGCCTTGTTAAAAGGATTCGACCTAGACCAAATGCCAGAGCCCCAACGCAGGCGTCTAGCCTTTGGCTGTACCTGTGGAAGCTGCCTTGGGGGTTTCCTCAGTCCGCGAATGCGCGAAATGTTGGTTTCCAGCGCGGAGGAAACGTATGATCTTATCTATACTTTCGACGATGGCAGAGACGGGGATTCTTGGTCTTCATGTCACAGTCACCTCTTCGACTACCTCCCCGAGCCGATTGCGCTGGGTTTTGTCGTTGACAAGGTCTCCAGGACCGGATTCTGCATGTTGTGGAAGCACATCGCTATCTGTATGAACAAGAATTTACTACCCACGGAAGAGAACGTTTTGTTCTTGATTCGCAACGCCGGCGAATATCCTCCTTATTCTCGGGAGTTTATTCAGAAGGGCGGGTCGATATCCTCGGTAGCCACCATGCTATTCGAGAGGACAATGCATCTGGAGCGGGATTATGGTCTAGGAATACGAGATCCAACAGATGATACTGATCTTCCAGCGTGCAGAAATGATCGAGAGTTTGGTATGGTTAGTGGGATGTGTGGGTATGAGAGGATTACTAGAGTGCGGCACCTAACGATGCAGGGGAAGAAAATTAGAGATTAGAAGACCGCCATAGATGAGGAAGCTATTCATAGTGCTGCTCGCCGAGTTTGCTGAGATATAGTAGGATGGAAGCCCATATTAATTCTGCATAACTGTCTTTTGTCGACTCAGTCTCAAGCAATCCATCCTCATCATCGTTTTCGCTTCGCTTCTCGGCGGTGCTCTAACTGGATTCTGTGCAACATTTGGTGGTGCAACTGGCCTGCGCCAGATTAGTATAAGTCGGTTCAGCTTTGGGTGGTGGCCCAACAAACTCCTTGCGCTTCTTAATTATATCCAGCAGCTCGGCTGGGCAGCGGTTTCTTATATCACCGGTGGCCTGGTATTGACTGCGGTTTCCGACGGTCGTGTCTTATTGATCCTGGGAATTGCTATCTTGGCTGTTATAGTACTTTTAATCTCCTTTATCAGGCTGAACGCCATCCTAGTTTATGAACGGTACGCATGGATGATCTTTTTTATTATCTTTATGATTATCTACAGCGAGACTGGCCAGTACGCCGATAACAGGGGTCCAGCAACTGCGGAAGGGCTGACGCTGTCTAGATCAGTTCTCAGCCTGTTGGCAGTTGTCTACAGTTCTAGTGCTTCATAGTGCACCATAGCCAGTGACTACTACATCTATTATCCCGCCGACATCAACCGTGTAAAAGTCTTCTTATTGATAACTTTTGGCATTACTCTGCCGGCCTATATCCCTATGATTACTGGCTGTGTGGTGGCTTCTGGGTTCCGAAACAAACCAGAATAGCAGAGTACTTATAAAGACTAGGGGCTGGATTATCTCATCCAGGCCGTATTATATCCACGGGGATTTGCTAAATTCCTTCTAACTCTTCTTGTCCTGTCTAGCATCAATCAAAATATTATTAGTATCTACAGTTCTGCTATCTCTTTTCAGCAGCTGGCCCGACCGTTCGCGCGTATTCCCTGTTTTCTGTAGACTATATTCTCCTTTACCTGTATACTAGCCCTAGTAATTAGTGGGCGAGCAAAATTGAATAACTATCTTCAAAGCTTTCTAAGTTTACTTGGTTAGTAGTGTATTAGCTATGCTATTAATCTATTCCACGAGCACTTTCTCTTCTGCAAGGGCAAATTCAATAATTATGACCTGAAAGGCTGGAATGATCCGGCCAGGCTACCTATCAGTATTGGTGCTGCAGTGTCATTTTTGTCTAGGCATTATAGCGTGGTATATGGGAATGGACGAGACCTGGTTTATTGGTCTTTTGGCTAAGATAATCGGTGAGGCTGGTGGTGATGTTGCCAACGAGTTGACCTTTGTGGTTACTGCGCTGTCTTACCCACCAGCGAGATATTTGGTGGTGAAGTATTTCGGTCGCTAGTATTTACATAATGTGAGGGCATGACTGCACTGCAGGCAGCTGCATTTGGCGGGCATTTCGGAATGATAGAATTGTTACTGAAATGGCTGCCTATTGACAGGAACCTGTGTGCTACCTGCAGGGCAGCGGCATCCAAGGCGGAGTACAGGAATTATGTAGAGCTTGCTGAGTGGCTGAGAGAGTATCCTGCGTCCAGAGTCGGACTTATTGAGGTGTAATAACAGTTTGACTATTTCATATCAATGAATCAGGGCGTGAAAGAAGTGGTATTAGATCTTGGCGATGCATCGGATACACAATCTGGGGGAGACCAGGCAGTACATTCGCTGGCTGATCGTCCTTGTATATACAATAGTTATGCAAAACCCACGGCAGTCAGGTTTCTGGGTGAGAGGATCTTTCTTGACTTTTATAAGACAGGCTGCACACCCTGAGGGTTATGGAAGGTGTCCTTGGGATCCAAATCTGCTTTCAACCCTTCCAGCCTAGGAAGGTTACTACGCCAATATGCGCGCTGGGCATTGGGCATTTCAGGGTCCGGACAGCCGAGATACGCACGTTCCGCACTCTCCGGTACTGCCTTAGCAAGAACACCATAGAGGCCATTGGTGAAATCATATTGAGTCTGCGAGACTGGACCCAGCGGGTTCACTGAGAAAAATTGGATCAAGAAAAGCAGGTCTCGGTGCCCATATGCAGTGGCATCGTCGGGAACAGAATTGATGGCACCGCCCTCGAGACTGATAGTCACGAACCAAGCCAAGGAGCCAGCATTCTTACTGTGGATATATTCGAAGAACTCGTCAATAGCGGAGTCTGGAATCAGAGTGCTGGGCGTGAACCCGAGCGACTTTGCATAGAACCATGTCGCGGTATCGCCAACGAGTTGAAGGATCGTATCCTGCAGAGTGTTTCCGATCATGCCCAGCCAGTCTGTCAAGACCAGAATTGTACCTGGTTCGCTCATGGGGAATCTCTTCTCCAGTTCCAACGAGTCAAACTCCTCCTTTGACCCGAAGAAGATGCCTTCGAGGATGATCTGGCCGTCAGCGATAACCAAATCGGTCTCGAATTTCCACGTCAGATCCTCTTGTGCTACGAATGCCTGCCAGTCCTTGAACACCTTTGCCTTCTGGGCCGCAGTTCCAATATTAAATGAGTACGAGAACTGAACAGCCAACCCCGGCGCCGGTTGCGTGCGGAGCTTGAACTCAGTAACAATCCCAAAACTCGCGGCCGCGCCCTTGACGGCCCAGAAGACATCCTGATTCTGGGCCTCGGACGCCCGCACGATACTGGAATTCGCCAGCACCACTTCGACTTCTTCGACGTGGTCTAGCGCCATCCCCCACTGGCGCATCATCGGCCCCTGCCCGCCTACTGTGAGGTGGCCTCCGGCTTTGATAGTGGGGCAGATTCCATGCGCCATAGCCCTCTTGCCTGCACTGTACAGCTTTGTGTCTATGTCGCCTAGGGTTGTTCCCGGTCCAATTGTAGCGGTGTACGTCGATTCGTCCATACAGAATTGCGAGAAGTGCTTCATATCGACTACTATCGCCCCGTCATCTCCTCCAAGGCCTACCAAACCGTCAACCATCACTCCCCTCAATCAAGGAAATACAGAAAAAGAGAAGAAAAGAAAGAAAACACACCATAGTTCCCGAAACTATGGCCTCCACTCCGCGCCTGTACCTTGTAGTCATAATCAGAGGCACATTTCAGAATCGCCGCAATCTGCTCCACGGACTCCGGGAATGTCACTGCCGAGGGCGTAACGGGGATATTCAGATTATACGCGTGCACTGCGGTGGATTGGTAAAGCAGCTGGTCGGAGAAAGCAACATGTGCTGAGTTCCCATCGATCGCAGATACCAGACAGTCACGAGCATCAGTAATACTGGTCGTATTTCCCATGACAAAGGACGGAAAAAGGTCACCAAAGGAGGTAGATAGATCACCCCATGGAGAAAGGAATCCGGGCGCGCGACTGGAATGGGTGCCCCTTTTATGTTTTGGTCTCCGAATTATAAGACATGGGCGTTATCCTGCAAGGGTCCATGAGCCAAGGGATGGCCAGCCATTTTGGGACGGGGATTGGAGGTGGCTGCGACTTATGGCTGGCCAATCCACAGCGAGAATTCAGATTGCTTGTCCTTCTTGGGGATAAATGGGGCGGCGTTAAATAATGAGCAAACGGTTCTGCAGCTGCAGCATTCCGATGCCCACCTCAATGGGGCTACGCTACCCTGGTGCACTTTACAGCAAGGCATTGGTATAATCGACATTTGACCAGGACACGGGGTATAAACCCCGCACGTAGTAATATTTTGGTTAATGTAGCATTGATTTATTCACTAAACATGCCAACATGAGCCGTTGAGGGTTGAAACGCCGGCGCCGCTAGCTGCATACAACCATGGGAGCTCTACAACCCGCAACACGGGGCTGATGGCGATTAATTGAATGCAGGAGAAGCTAGAAGGAGGATGTTGTTTTCTGTTACTCATGCTTGGAAAGATCACAAAAACAAGGTCTCACCACTCTGCTCAACAGCACCATCAGCTCTCAGAAGAACCCCTAATACTCATGCAAGCCAGACATCCAGCGTCGAAGAAAGCTAACGCGCTCCTTAGTCTGGGCAATGGGACCAGCCCCAAACCATGCGCCCATCCACATCGCCGACTGGTTCCTGTCTGTGGAGGGAGCAAAGTGTGGCAAACCACCACCGTTCGGATTGCCCGAGCGGATGAAGTTTGCCCAGTACTCTGAAATCACCTCCTCAATCTCATAGTCCGTTTCGTTCCATGTCACGGCGGAGTAGTCACTGTACGGGATGTTATTGAAAGCATACCACAACTCGGCGCCGTGATACGCGCCCCCGGCTTCGTCTTCCGCCGGGGCTTTGGTGAAGTAGTAGGCATATACGTTGCTCTTCGCACCGCCAGCGGCCCATTCTGCTGCCCACTCCCATGTTCCTACACGGGCCATGTCGCGGAGGACCTCGTTGCTGTTTGCTTCAGCGGCGGTATCATCAGAGGCTGGATAGAGAGAGAAGAACTCGGGGGAGTATCTACGGAACACCTCTGTCCAGAGGGACTTGTAGTCCGACAGTGTTGAGGCGCCGCCGCCGAATTCGTCCTTGTTGTTTCCGGTTAAAATGGGCACGTCGGCGTGGGCGTTTAGTCGTAGAGATGTGCCGTATCCGTGTGGGAAGACGTATCCATCGATTACTGGGCGCCAGCGGGGCGGACCCGACCACAGATTAGCAAAAGGAGTGCCCTCAAAGAAGTCGTCTTGCATCAGCTGTCCGTATCCGATGAGCGTGGCCATTGGGAGTTGGCGCAGGTCGGCAATAGACGAGACATTCAGCGTCCTCAGGAATTCGACACCAAAGGCCTCCGCCACGTCCTTGGTGTTATAGCTCGTTGCAACACTGCCCGTAGCAGGATCGTGTGGCCCTCTTGCACCACTCTCCGAGATGACTCCGTGAATTAATCCACTGCTCAGCGGACTCCACATCATGTCCAATGCGCTGGCTGACCCAGCGGACTGCCCACCAACAGTGACTTGGCTAGGATTGCCGCCAAAGTAGCCAATATTCTCCTGCACCCATTTCAGGGCAAATTGCTGATCCAAGATACCGTAATTACCAGAGCTATTATGTCCGGACTCCCGCGACAGCCCAGGGTGAGCGAGGAACCCAAACGCTCCAAGACGGTAGTTGATAGTGACCACAACAATATCCTTCGAAGCGAGACCAGTCCCGTCGTACGTGAGGACATCGCCGGAACCGCCTTCGAATCGGCCGCCGAAGATCCAGACGTAGACTGGGAGGTTCTTGGATTCGACTTTGCTTGCGTCCGCGGTGCTGTACGTCGGAGTCCAGATGTTCAGGTATAGACAGTCCTCACTGGTGGAATTCTTGCCAGTCGAGAAGATACCGGCTTCGGAGTAGGGCTGTGCGCATTGCGGGCCGAACTCCGTCGCGTGTAGCGTGGTTTCCCAGGGCTCAGGCTTCGTGGGAGCAGTCCATCGCTTGGCCCCGGTGGGAGGTGCTGCGAACGGGATGCCTTTGTATACGGTCACGCCCTTGCGAAAAGGCGACGCTGCACCCTGCACTGGGCCGTAGTTGGTTTGAATCACTGGATATACAGCGGCCGCGGCAAGTACCGGGGATAGGACAAAAAAGGGGAGCAATTGCAACATCCTGGAAGGCAGTGGAAGAATTGTCTTCTAGATGCAAGATTTGGGCCAAGCTGCCACCTCATATAGTTGTTGCGTAGGGGCGAGCTCGGGACCCCGTATGATTACGTGGTAGGTGACGTTGTCCCATGGCTATCCTGAGACCTCCGTACTGAGACTAAATACCTGCATCGACATAAGAGTCACCTTTGGCCGTCCTGCAAATCCTAGTGATCACCCTCGGCGCCACCATATCAGGGGGCCATCTCCGACATCCACCTATAACCCCGAGCCCAACCCGTTTCCAGCCCTTCCTCGGAGGTGATCTCCAGATCAGAACCACCGCAGTCCGAGGCACAGCCGAGCCAGCAATCCCAGGCCAAATGATTGGTAACGTACCTGTGTCGGATTGTGCGCAACTGAGTCGCCTTGGGTAAACTCTGGAACAATGGTCTACTATCTACATCTCCTGAGACACGCAGAGGTCATTCACAACCCCACCCATGACACATCTATACCTGATCCCCCATTAACAGCAAACGGAGTTGAGGAGTGTGTGTCATTGAGTCAGGACTTCGCATTCAAGGACGGCGTAGCCCTTGTCCTCACATCGCCACTCCAACGTACCCCCCAAACGGTCGTTATCGGCTTCCAAAGATGCGTAGACGGGAGGTATCACAGTACCAAGCCAGACCCACAAATCGGGGATTCCGACTGTGCACAACTCTCCATAGAACTTGAACGAAATCCTAGAGCCCAAGTATATATTTCCGTTGTTTTAAGCATAATCCTCAGGACAGTCCTCAACACCCCATTACGTTTCCATAAGTGCATCCACAATTCAATTACCGACACTGCAAGTTGAATTTGTTTCCCACTCGTGCCCTAGCTAAGGATTGTGGCGTTGCTTGAGGGTTCCTTTGGTGGAACAATTCCGAGACTCCGCGGTCATTACAACTGTATGGTAGTGAGCTATTTCCCCAGGTCCCGGATAGTGCCGGATTATGGGTTTTGGAGTAGGGCAACTTGTAATACGGGACCGGATATCCAACCGGATACTGAATTGGATAGTACCCATCAATCAAGGAAGCTGGCCTCAAACTATGCTATTTGAAGCTTCTAATCAGCTCCGGCGCTGTGATGACTGAATACCAGAACCGCGCTATAGAAGTTTAGAGATATCGAAACGTATATATATATATATATTGATTAGTAGAATTAAATAGACCGCTGATGATCCTGAAAGCGTACAAAAGTCCTAAACCTGCTTTCAAACAAGGTATTCCACTGTCAATAACAATTACACTTGCCTGGCTTCTTCTCAACAGCCCACCACAATGCCTAGCATGTCCCTCTAGGCCATAATTTTTGGACAAGGTACGTGGCTGTCCTCATATAGGAAAGCACACAGTCAAACTGACTTACGACACACCTGAAGACTCCGCCAGCAAGGTACCCAGAGCATCATGGGCGTGCCGGGTGACATGAACCTCGAACTGCTCGATTATATCAAAGAGGTGGAGGGTTTGGATTCAGGTAAGTTGAGTCCTTAGCGGAAGAAAGCACGTATTGCTTCAGAACAGACTGGCGGAGAAGGCTGATCGTACCGTCCAGTTGGAAACACAAACGAACTAAACGCTGCGTATACTGCAGACGGGTATGCCTGAGTCAAGGGCTGTCCTGGTGCCAGTGAATACGCTCTTTTTCCACGGAGATTTAATTTGACGGACGTTATTCTGATTTGGTGAATGACAGTCGTAACGACGATGGGCGTCGGCGAATTGAGTGCCCTGAATGGCGTCGCCGGGGCATACACCGAGCAAGCCAAGCTCATCCACATTGTCGGAACGACGTCGACCGAAGTCCAAAAGAAGCAGCTCATGATTCACCACTGTCTTGGGCCGAACCCGGATCATAGGGTGAGCTCAAAACAACGCTTATTCGATGGGCAGTATTTCAGGTGATTACTGACCCGGGTATGTGCAGGTGTATGAGAAGACTTGTGAGAATGTCCGGTGCGCGCACGCTTGGCTGTAAAGTGCAGAGACGGCGGCGGCGGAGATTGATGTGAGTATCTGCATTGATTATATAGAAGAGAGACATTTCCCTACCGGTGAATGCATTGAACGAGCAACGCGCGGTGGAGAGGATCTTGCAGGGGATAGCGACGGCCAAGAGCCCGGTGGTGCTGGTGGATTGCCTCGCAGCCCGGCATGAGGCTACAGCCGAGACAAGGCACTTGGTTGATGCGCTGGATTTCCCAACCTTTGCCACTTTGATGGGGAAGTCGATTGTCAACGAGATAAAGCCGAATTTCTACGGCATCTATAACGGGGAAGTATCGTATCCGGGGGTCAAGTCGGCGGTGGAAAGAAGCGACTGCATTATCAACATTGGACCGCTCTTGGTGGACAGTAATACTGGTGGCCATACAAGGCAGATTTTACCAGAACAGGTGGTTCTGATTGCGCCGGATAGCTGTACTGTAAGTACCGCTACCTAGAAACATAGAGACAACCAGGATCTGACATATCCTAGGTATTCGGAGAGACTTATACCGACGTATATCTTCTACCCTGTGAGTTCACACTAACCAAACCAAATCCAGCTGGCAATCTTTGTCATACGGTACTAAACCAGTACCTACAGTGCTACAGAAGCTCCTCGTCCAGCCCATGGACTTCATCGGATGAAATCGTTGGGGTCAAAATTCCATTTTAGACGGCAGAGGTTATATGCTCTGATTGCAGTACAGTTGGTGTCAATATTTTACACCCTTCTGATACTCACTTCATCGAGTAAATATACCGGAACTGGCTTGGCATGCAATGCGCAGACACTGCATTTAGGGCTAAGCATCACGACACATACAGGCTTTGGGTGCAGGCCTGCATGGCTTTTGATGAGGTCTGGTCGAAGCTTGGAGAGGACACGACGACTTGCACACCGACCTTTGCCTCAGTTGAGCTCCCCCTGCGCATAATTACTATCAGCGCGCGCTGCCGTGTCCATATAGTCGGAAGAGGAGCGAGTCGGTGTGACTACTATCACACTGCGGACTTAGGACTTAGCCGGAAGTCATGGTTACGAGCGACTCGGATGATTAGTTCATAGACTTACATGTCTGGCTCGAAATTATACGAATCATTGTACACTGCATACTTAAAGTCGAACTATCTTCAACCAAGCGCACATAGTCGCGCACATATCATCCGGGGCTCTTCTCGGGTAAGCAAATACTGTCAGACCTCATATATTCTTTTAGTATCTTTACAATACTAAGGAATGCCAATGGCGACCTCGCAGAGCCAAGATAGTGTTTGGATTTTAATCCAGATCTGTGATAGTCATATGCTATATACATGAACAAGGAGCTGTTTATAATGACTTTGGGGGCCGTCACGTCTACCTTGATATAAGACCCTCAACAACAAGTTCAAGGTGACTGAGCGCAGTTATCAGATATGGTTTCATTTCAAAGCTGTATGTTGTCCAATCCAAGTTTCGCTCTCTCTTTCCAATCCTCTCTCCACCGAGTGAGGGGTGGCCGTCCCTCAATAAGATCCGATGTTGCCCAAAGAATACGCTTCTTGTCCAACTCTTCTGTAACTTCGTTGTCGGGGAAAATGATGTAGAACTTGTTCTCTAACACTTTCTGAACCATGAAATCGACCACCTGCTCTGACGTCCAGGCCCCGGCCGGCTTATGATGGAAAGCCCCAGTATGGAACCCGGTGTACGTCCACCCAGGCACCAGCAAATGGACAGTGATATTAGACGTAACGTTGGATAAATCAAATGAAAGATGCTCCGCGATCATTCCCACGGCGGCTTTCGAGGCGTTGTAGGCTGGGTTGCTTGGAGGGTTCGTGATCCCCTGCTTTGATCCGGTTAGGACAATAGCCCGCGGCGCATTCTTCTCCTTTGTCACAGTATGAAGCAAAGCGGCGAGGCCATTCGTGTAGCCCAGTGTATTAACTGCAAATGTCCTTTCGAAGTATTGCGCATCTTCCCAGAATGCTTTCCCAGTCTTCGGCATGATTCCGGCTCCGGCATTCAGCATCAGGAAGTCAATCCCTTGCGGGGTGTAGGGCTTGGATTTGAGTCGTCAATTCTTGCCACTCGCTTATAGAGGAGGCATCGATAGCATGTGCTGTCATTTGGCTAGAGTCTCCTGGGGGAAATAGATCGGTGATTTCCGACAGGCCAGTCTTGTTGCGATCGAGGAGTACCAGGTTCATGCCATAAGAGTGACATCGCTGGGCTGCTGCGAGGCCAATGCCTGAAGCAGCGCCTGTTATGAGTGCTGTGGCTCCCCTGCGGAAAACTGTTGGAGTGTTTGAGTTCATGGTGTGACTGTGAACAGAAGATATTTGGTCTGTTGAAATTATTTCGGTCCTTCGCGTGGGTAGTAGAAAGATAACCTCAAACGTTTCCAGACGGGGCTCAAAAATGCTTTGAATGAAGTCCGCTGTACGTCATACTCTCAAGGTAGCCGCCTATGATTAACATATTGGGAATATTTTAATGGCTGTGTAATTATCATTCCTGGTGGGATGGCAATAGCCGCAGCCAGGTTGCGGGAGGGCATTATCCGCAGCCCCCCTTTACTACCCATCCTCCTCCAGGCCGCACATACGACAAACGTAGTGAAAGTGACGATACTGAGGATCATATTCCTAGGATAAGTCTGCTGAGGGGGACAGGATTCCTATCATGGAAACTCTAGCCACCTACCTATGTGGCTACAACCAAACTTTGCACTTTCTTGTTCCTTCACGTTCCCTATATATGTAGCTGGTTCAAAATCCAGCTATTTGATCACCATGTACCCTTGCTATACAATAAAACGGAGCTCCCAACATATCATCTTCATATATTCATTACTATCTGAATCTCCAGAGTCCTCAAAATGGTTCATGTACCTACATTGACAATTCCTGGATCAGGGCAGCGAATCCCCCAGGTCGGCTTTGGCCTCTGGAAAGTCGCCCCAGAGAAAGCCGCTGATCTGGTATATATGGTACACAAACGGTCTACATGAAATCCTTCGATGGCGGCCACTAACAGGTAACAAGGCGATAAATTGCGGATATAGACATTTCGATGGCGCGTACGACTATGGAAATGAAAGAGAAGCAGGTCAGGGTATTCGACGAGCCATCGAGGAAGGGTTGGTAACGCGCGAAGAACTATTTGTCACGACAAAGCTGTGGAACACATGTCACCAGAAGTATGCTGAGATCCTATTTTGACAGGACTCTGCTTGAACTAATGTGCTGTTTAGGGAGCGCGCTGTCAAGGTTGGTGCGGAGCAAGTTGACGATTGGGGTCTGGGGTACATTGATCTCTATCTGATTCACTTCCCTATTGCTCTGCAGTATAATCCAGAATGTACCAGGGTAAGAGGAATAATCACCCGCTTGGCAGGGATTGACTGGTGGCTAATCAGTTGCTGATCGGATGGTCTAGGGATGGTATTACGACGGAGAAAAAGAAGTGAAGCTCGAAATGACATCAATCAGAGAGACTTGGGAAGCTCTTGAAGAACTACACAGCCAGGGTCTCGTGAAGAATATCGGTATCTCCAACTTCAACTCACAGGCAATCTTCGATATTTTCACATACGCAAAAATAAAGCCATGCTTGCTTCAGATTGGTATGAGCTTGAGGACACTGCAACTTTTGCCGGACTAGACTCACAATTATTCTCCTTACTAGAACATCACCCCTATCTTGTGCAACAAAACCTCCTGGCCTTTTGCAAAGATCAGGGTATGCTCGTTACTGGGTATAGCTCCTTCGGCCCGCAATCCTTCCTAGAACTTCCTGACAGTTTCCCCACGAAGGCGGCTCAGACTCCACCCTTGTTTGAAGTCGAGTTGATCAGGAAGCTCGCTGCGAAATATACTAAATCGACCGGTCAGGTCCTTCTGCGTTGGGCTACTCAGCGAGGCCTATGTGTGATCCCAAAGAGCATGAGGGAGAAAAGAATGGTGGAAAACCTCGACGTTACTGGGTTCGACATGGAGATGGACGAACTTGAGCAGATTTCAGGCCTGGACATGGGATTGCACTTTAATGATCCTGGGACATATCTCCCCGGACGGCCAGTTCGTCTCTTTACCTAGTCTTCATTGTGCGCCATAGCTGCCTTCCATTATTGGATTGGTAGAAAACCTATCCATATTATTCGTTTCAAGACAGCAAACAAATTGTGTCTGCGCAGAGACAGTGCATGTAAAGTTCATAGCTGGTAGATATGTGTCTTGCTTCTTCATGAAATGCGGATATTGACAAAAGACCACGGGGAAATAAGAATAAGTAGAAACCGCCAACAATCGAATTATTCTGGAAGACTCTCACGGACTATATATCCAATGCCTATATTTGTTGACGATCACTCCGACCTAGTGAAAATTTTGATAGAGCCCAAGTGGCCCACCAAGTCCATTGACGTATATTTGCCCTGTTTCTTCACCTGCAATAAGACGGACTTTGAGGAGTCCAACGTACTATTAGACTTGCGAATTCCTCGCTGTTATCCTAATCGTATACTGTTTGCGATTATCCCGATTAATTGCCCCAATTCCGCCTTTGCCAAGGTTCCGCCCAAAAAGCCTGCTGAGGTCGAGTGGATGTATAATGACGAAGGATGCTGGAGCATCCATACATATGACGCTCAATATGCCCACCGCACCGGTTGTGTACCATAATCTTGTAAACAAAGTATTTGGAGGGACACATGGTAAACACCAAGCAACCCAAAGACATCAAGATGGACGTGCTGTCTGCGGAATGGGGTTGATCGGATTGATATCCTGCCTCCACGAGCACATGAGTAATACTTTTGACCTTTTGGTCCCACCAGCTAGGGTTTGCGTACACAGTTAAGTGAACAGGGACCTGAACCCAATGCCCAGTGCATCTGATTTTTACTATTCAATATCCACCGCGGACTGGCATTACCCGCCGTGCGCCCCCACTTCGGACGGGTATTACCCGCGGGGTCTCGGCACCAGAAGCAACTTTAACAATGACAATGAGATCTCAGAACAAGGTTGCGGTCTTCAGTTGTTATATGAACATCTCACATCATACCTGCCCATATCTGATATAAGAAAACGCTTCGAACTAAACATCTTCACGTCTAAACCAAGTTTCCAGCATGGAATCAGAGCTGAAAGGATGTACCGCACTTATTGTAGGTCTGAAAATGTCAAGAATGTCTAACTATGCTAACCCAGCCCTTATCCAGACCGGCGCCTCGATGGGCATTGGAGAAGCCATTGCACTTGCCTTGGCAGAGAAGGGCATGAATGTCGCTCTTTTATCGAGAAGTAAAGTAAGACTCCTGACTATACTTCAATAGCCCCTACTGATTCCCTGCAGGACAAGTTGGAAGCTGTGAAAGCAAAGATTACGGAGAAATATCCCGCCATTCAAGCTCGGACATACGCGATAGATATCCAAAACCACGCCGAGATCGATGAAACAGTCAAGAGCGTCGTCTCTGATCTAGGGGAGATCGAAGTATTGGTCAATAATGTGAGTCCGTCCGACTCACCTTCTCAAGGTCGACGTAAATTGACCCCGAAAGGCCGGCCTTGCCCTTGGTGCACCAGCTCGATTCTGGGAGCTTCCAATTGAGCTAGTCAACCAGATGAACGGCACGAATGTTGCTGGTGTCATGTACACGACCCACTCCGTACTCAACAGGACCATGTGGCCGAGGAAGCGAGGGACGATCATTAATGTATCGTCAGTGACGGGATTGGAGTGCCCACCTTTCAACGGCGAGACGGTCTACCACGCGAATAAAGCGTGTCTCGAGGGATTCGCCAACAGTCTGCGATCGGAGACAGCGGGATCCGATATTCGAGTTTTAACCCTGCGACCAGGCTGTGTTGTTAGCCATTTCCATCTACAGCGAGTCAAGTATGACCAGGACGCCATGGACGAGTTCTTTTACGGATACGAACCACTGGTTGCGGAGGATCTTGCAGAGGCAGTGGCCTTTATGGTTAGTCGCCCTGGGAGAGTCTCGATCAAGGCGCTGGACTGTGTTCCCAGCGCGCAAAGGTCTCTTACCCGGATTGACCGGGAGTGGAATTCACGACGAGAAACTGGTGACCAGGCTTGAATGGGGTTGCAACTGAGAGGTGTTGAGGTAGCTTGCAGAGCAGCCTGATCCAAGAGGCCTTAGATAACCAATATCATCTTCTCTTTTTCTCATGTTTGTGAGGGATAGGCGGGTAAAATTGCTACTCGTTACCGTAACTTACTTTGTTAAGTTACCACCGTAATGATTACCTAAACAGCGTCCTGGGCCCACACCTGACTCTAATGCAGTAATGCAGATTTTACCGCTGCACAAAGGGCCAACCCTCCTTGGAGAGGGCTAGTTCTGACTAATAGTACTCCCTCTGTTAGACTCCTCTCCTCACTACCAAAGAACCAAATGAAATTGGAATGACCAACGGACTCAACAAACGTCCTCTCAATAATGTCACATACTGATAAAAGGCACCGTGTCTCTCTCGCGTGTACGTCATGTAGACAGAGGAAACGCCGGGTAAGTGGGTTTCTGACGACTCTGTCCGATACGCTCTTGCTGAGATGATTAGTGCGGTGGCCAAAAGCCAGTATGCATGGCTTGCGACAGGGATGGGCGCCATTGCGAGTATTCCCAACACCTGGAAAAGCGAAAGAAAGTATATAAAAAAACATGGAAATGCTTGATCTCTAACTGGATGCAGGCCACCCACTAAGTGTTATATACATGCACTGCACTCGAGAATCGCTCTCTTGGAACATCGACTTACACATTCAAGAGATAATACAGAAGATAGTCCTTCCCCGTTCAACTCGAGGCTGCCTCTGGATGGATTGAATCTATCTCGCCAAATTGTTTCCGAAGAGCCCCCGGACCTGCTACGAAATCCATGCTTAACTGGGGCATACGGTCACCCTGGCTTCTTTGACGGCTATAGCAGGTCACAGGAAACCAGTGAAATTTCTATACACAGCGATTATGTTCAAGAAAGTCCTCTCTCTCTAATACAACCAGATCAACAAGCTGAACTGTTGGAGGAGTTTTGGACCTGGCAGAACAGTTGGCCGCTTCTTATCCATCAACCTCTCTTCCAACGGGACTTGGCAGAGAATGGAGTCAACGGTTACTGCAAACCTGCAGTTTTATCAGCACTTATGTCTTTAAGTGCTCAGTATATCGATGCTGAGCAACTTCAAATGTGGAATGTATCAACTGATTCCCTTACACAACATGCAAAGGGCTTGGTTCTTGGTCAGATAGAACGCCCTAGTCTTTCTCTTACTTTGGCAGCAGCTCTTGTTTCTCTCAGAGAATTAATAGTTGACAATCTAGCCTCGGCATCTCAGTACATTGGTAAGCATATTAAGGAACTTTTCATTGGGGAAAGTTCTAACTGAATTCGCCACTGCCTTTAGGTATTGCTTATCGGCATGCTCTGTTTCTTGGTCTTCATCTACCGACTCTAGAAACCGGGGGCGATATGACCGAATCAAACGATCTTAAAGAGGCCCGATTAATCGCATGGCTAGGTACATGGTATTTGCAAAAGTACCGCATCTCTTGTTATTTCGGAAGGAACGCAATTAATAAGTTATAGACACATCACCCAGGTTCTTGGGCAGCCAAGTACTATTCGCGATTGTGATATACGGCCAATCCCAGTCCCAATTATCCCTTGTATGGAATATAGGCCGTGGCCAATCCCGAATAGTTCCTTAATTTTAACTTCCCATTGTATGACCAACATGCAGTACGCCTGCGATCTGCTCCGCATGGTATCGCCAGTTCTCGACGAGCTGTAAGTCTCCAACGGTCAGATTCAGCCCCGTTCTTCGCTCCATAGACGACTAACTACCCATGACCCAGATATGCACTGTCAAGTAGCTTGACATCCCATGAAAATGAAAACAGAGTAACAAAGGCTCATGTTGCTATGTCTGAGTTCTACAACAACTTGCCCAGTTCCCTCAGGCTGCCATCGACGAGCACTAAACCACTCCCTCCTCATGTTTATCAATTCAAGTAGGTGCTGATCCGACCCGAGGAAAATAGAATACAGCTAAAGAAATCCAGCTTGCAATATCATACTTTGAAGATCATGCTTCACCGTCCATTCATCACTGACAACCCGTCAATGGAAGCACTACAAGACCCGCAGAGCCCGCAAATGGTGCATCTCCAGTCTGCGACCTTTTCAGCCATCCGTATATCTCAAACAATTAACGCTTATCGAAACTTCTATCCTTTGGTAAGGCCTTCTTCATACTGTGCTAGACAGACCCCGATTGCTGAATTAAATGCAGCACCGACTATCCCCATTCACTGTACAAAGCCTAATGATGGCATCTCTAATACATATTTTCAACGCCAACGCAACTGACACGATGTTGGCCCAACGATCGGAACACCTCTACGGCCTTAATCGCCACGTATTGAGCCAGATGGCTTCGACAACGAGGTGCAGTGCCCGCGCAATCCAAGTGCTTGACTCTGTTCGAATTGATGGGGGCGTATTAGGAGATAAAGGCGGACCTGAACTACCTTCGGCCGCTTTTCAGGCACCTGAATCTGACCTCGCGGGGGTGGCAATGCCTGTCCCAGAGAACACAGATCTCCAACCCGACGCTTTTGACTGGTTCGAACTTCCCTTGAATAACCAGTTCTTATTTGATGGAGAGTTTGCAAATCTACTCTCAACTGAGAGTTTCGATTTTGAGATAGACCAAGGGCGATCCTGGAGTTTGGATGACGAAGATAATCGTGCTACAGCTCGTTTCTTATAGCCATTTTGGCCATATATACACTCGATACTTCAAAGCAGTCGGCAAAAGTAAATACACCAATTTTCCCACACATTCCTAAAACCTCTCCTAGTGTCCAGTTATCCAAAGTCTAGAGGTTGATTGTCGCAAAGAACTCAGCGACATCTCCTGCCAGTGTCTCAGGTCTCTCCCAGGCAATGAAATGCCCCCCGCTATGATGCTGTCTCCAGAATGTGATATTACACGTTTCGTCCATCCACTCACGCGGATAGAGCCAAAGCTTTATTTTATACAACGTCAGCTACCCCCGATAAAATAGCCATAGGATCCAGAAAAAAAGAAAAGAAACAAGAAAAGCGACCGCGAGATAGACATGGATATACTTACCTCCTTCGGAAACAGCGAACATCCCACAGGCTGGGAGATGTACCGTCCCAGCATACTGCTGGGATTCTCATTTAGCACTGCTTCTGCCTCTTTATAGATCTGCATTGCGGCGCTCGGACTCCCCTGGTAATGGATGAGGACCCAGTGGATGATTTCATCAGGTGTCCATGGGTAATCATCCGTCCATGCTTTTAATTTGCCTGCGAACCAGGCCAGCATGCCCACTGGGGAGTCGGAAAAGGCATACCCTAGCGTCACGGGTTTGGTTTCTTGGATACGCTGGTAGCCCCTCTAAGAGGGATCGATCGACAGGTGAGCATTTGAGTGTCAACTGAGCAATAGAATAGAATATAGTTCTGCGAAAAATTGCATACATACCTCGTCTGTTGCGAACCAGCGGGTTCGATCTAGATTCTGCAGTTCCTGTTCACTGTAGTCGTTTTTCTGGTAGCGAGCGTACTTCTCAGGCGAATGTTTCTCATCCGGCGGTAATGCCAGAAACATGTTAATGTGGATCGCACGCACGGCGGTCGCATGGTTCAGTGCCATATACCGGACGACAGAGGATCCCCAGTCACCACCCTACCCATCAATTTAGTCCGCGATTGCATGGCCGAGAGTCCCCTGGGAAAGGTTCCCTACCTGACAAACGTATTTCTCGTATCCCAACTTGTTCATCAGGTTCGCGAAACATTCCGCGTGTTGCTCAAGCCCGAATCCCGATCGTCGCGAGTACGAGCTAAACCCATACCCCGGAAGCGATGGGGCAACGACGTGGAAGGCCTGTTTATTCATGTCTTCAGGCTCCGTTAGCAGTGGTATGAGCTTGAGGGATTCCAAGAAAGACCCAGGCCTGTTCGAGTAGGTAAGCCGAAAAGTAAGTAAGTAAATAGGTGTGTAGGTTAAGAGAAGAGAAAAACGTATACATACCAGCCATGTACAAAGATCAGCGGGATAGCATCTGGTCTAGATGACCGATGATGCAGGAAATGCAAATCAATGTCTTCAAATCCACTGACTGAGATCATGCTTTTAAAATGGTGGGAAGCATTCAGGTGAAGTTCGAACTTCCGCCAGTCGTATTCGTCGCGCCAGTACTGAACCAGGCTTTTGAGCTTTTCATGGCCAATCTCAAGATCATTCCACTCGACATCTGCCATTCCTTCGTCCAGCCGAGCATACTGCAGTTTGATTTTGATCTCCTCGAGGAGAGTATCTGGTAGGTGCACCTAAAGAGTGCAGTGCACAGGTGGTGTCAGAATGATATAGAAACAAACGAAACGTCATATGTTGGGTACCCGGAGATCTGACCTGGAACGGAACGATGTCGGCCATTTTCTTCCTGTGATTCGACTGAGTAGTACATCAATAAATCAGAGGGAAAGTCGTTGCAAGGCCCAAGGTTATTAGTCTTGTCAAGTGAAAGCAGGTGGGACGCTTACAATTCCCCAGATAAGGTACCAACGTGATATTTAGACAGGGCTCCGTGGAGGACCTTGGGGTGCGCTTAAAGTTGCCCAATATGGTATGTTATCGAGTCCCCCACGAATTTGCTGCGGAGAGACCTTAACACATTCCGGGGTCACAGAAGTATCTGGGTCTGCTGATATCAAGGACCTAAGCCCTGAGAGAGGAGTATGTATACACAGCTTTGCTCTCCTGGCAACAATAGGCCTCTCACATATATATATGCATACTGAGCAAACGTGTGCTCACTTTTACTTTGCCAAGTAACGAATCGTTTGCCCTTGCATATCCTCGAACATGAAACTTTTTAGCCCTAAGAGACATGGTCTGTTTGGTCAAGGCCAGTCAGTCATTCATGCTGTTACCATTGCAGCGGGCTGTGGGATGCTTGTACGAATCCAGCCCCCCTCACCATCCTTTGATGTATTTAACGCTGACCTGATCTTCTCCACGACAGCTGCTAGGCTACGATCAAGGAGTGATGGCAGGGCTTATTGGCACGGAAGGGACTCCTTTCACGATTACCTACAATAACCCCACAGCCGCGATGTTGGGTCTAATGGTTTGTTAGTGGTTTTGTAGCCGGAATCACAGCAACAGCTACTGACGCAAACGTGCAACAGCTATTTACGAGATTGGATGCTTTTTCGGTGCAGTGTTCATATTCGTGTTTGGGGAAAAGCTTGGACGGAGGCTTTGCATGCTCGGTGGAGGAGGCGTTATGCTTGTTGGAGCCACGCTGCAAGCTGCATCAAGCAACATGGGGCAATTGATTGCGGGTCGGATTGTGACTGGTTTGGTAAGTGGTACTACCCTGGACCCAATGGTTGTTGTGGGTGTTCATAACAGACTCTTTTGTGTTCAGGGAAACGGTGCGAACTTTTCAACAATTCCTGTATGGGCTTCGGAGATTTCGGGATTTGAGGAACGTGGAAAGGTTGCTGCTTTCAATGGGTGGCTCGTAGTCTGGGGGGTTGTTATCGCATACTGGTCAGTTGCTACGTCTTGATCATCCTTACCTCAGAATGCTAATCGAAATCAGGGTTGACTATGGGTGTGCGACCTACCAAACTGATTTGCAGTTTCGATTTCCCATTGGTAAGATTCACCTCGTCTACATGTCCCTCTACACAGCAGCCGCTCATGCAGAACTCAAAAGCCTTTCAAATGCTTTTCGGTATCATTATGATGGTTCTGATCACCAGTAAGCTCACCCTTTCCTTGTTACAAAACTATATGTAACCCTGCAATGCAGTTCTCCCCGAGTCTCCACGATGGCTCGTATCCCAAGGGAGAAACGAGGAAGCGAAAGAGGTACTCCAGTGGATCACTCCACGTCAATCAGAGAGCGCATCTGAACACGAGGAACAGACAATTGAAGTGTACAATCGAATCGTACAGACAAGAGAGAATGAGATTGCTGCAGATGGAGACTTCTCCTACGCGGAATTATTCCGAGGCGGCAAAATGCAGAATTGGAGACGCATGGCTCTCTGCTTTAGTATCATGGCTTTCCAGCAGCTTAGCGGGTGAGGACACTGGAGCTATCCATTATTATCTATGTCTACGACGAGTTGCTGAACATTCATTCTGATAGCATCAATCTCCTGACCTATTACATCTCCTACGTTCTGGAAAGCTCCGTCGGATTGGACCATCACCTGTCTCTGCTCATCGGCGGATTCAATGGATTGGAATATCTCCTTGCTGCTATGGTCCCAATATGGACGATTGAGAAACTAGGCAAAGACTGCTTCTCTTGAGCGCCAGTGGTCAAATGGGTTCAATGGTGATCCTAAGCGGCGCCATCTGGTATGTGACAGAGAAACAGGAAGGGACTAGCAGTTTCGCCATGGGGATTTTGGCTGTTGTCTGCTTCTTTGTCTTCAACACTTTCTACGCGCAAGGGTTTCTTGCAATCCCATTTTTCTACCCTGCCGAGATCTCCAACCTCAGGACTCGGAGCCGTGCTGTTTCGATTTCAGTCATGAGTAACTGGATCTTCACGTTTCTTGTTGTCATGATTACGCCTGTTTGCACGGCGAATATCGGATGGAGGTATGTTATGTTCAGAATAGTCTACCCTAAACTGATTATTGTGCTTGAAAATGCTCACAACAAGGCAGGATATATATCATATTCGCTGTCCTGAACGCAGCATTCATCCCCGTTATTTATTTCTTCTTTCCCGAAACTGCGGGACTCAGCCTTGAGGCTCTTGACTCCCTCTTTGACCATGACAGCGTGACAAGAGGTGTCTTGGATAAACAACATCGCCACCGTATGCTTGAATTATCGCATTCGGTTCCAGGCTTGTCCGAAGAGCCTGGCGACTCAGGGGTAAAGGAGGATGCTCCTAGCCATATCGAGTGCAGGTAATAGGGGGATGGGGGCCCGATGATGAATCAAGCAACTCCAACTGTTGGTGTGCTATATTTAGAAATGAATAGGGATCAGACACTCTTTCTTGAGCAGCACAAAAGCCACCCTGGCTTTCATGCGATGCCATAAACGGCTGATCTTATCGCATGCACACGGGACCTTAATTATCTCCAGTTGGCGAATGAGGGTGAAATGGAAATGACATGTACCATATCTGCGGCTTTATATAAACTAAGAATCTTTGAAACCTTCAACAACCTCTTCATCCCTCACAAACTCCTCGATCCACCCGATTTTCATCCTGTAGAAATTAACAAATGTCCCAATCTCGGAGTAGGAATAGTCGATCCGTACATGCTTCTCTTGGTATCGGCGAACTTCTCATGGTCACCGATGAGATGCTCCTGGTACCAAGGATCCTGTTTCATCCGCTTGTAGTGTTCAATATCCTTGAAGATCACCTGGCGGAAGCAGTCAAAGTCTGCGACAATGGCCATCTGGCTGCCGAACAGATGGGACATCAAGGCACGAGTTGAAAATTGGTTGTGAATCTGGGTAGAGCGTTAGCCGGCGTAAAAGAGGGCCATGGCATTTTGCTTTGCTGACTTGAGTCCATCGCTTTACACCATATTTGACCATGAGCCCTTTGGCCATTGGAGCGGAGATATTGACCATATGATTGCGGTAGTCTTCTTCGCTCATTCCAGGGTTGCGGTAACCGCAGATGGTCAGACAGAGATACTTGCCCTTTGTTGAGCTATTCAGCTCGGGGACCTCGGGTTCGGTGAATGCCATCAGGGAGATAATAATCAACTGTTACTGTTTCTGTCCCACACAAGTATTGAGGTGAGACGGAGCCCCGGCGTTATACCTCAGCATGGGTCACTCCATTACTCCGACAGAAGGCAACTGCCCCAGCTTTAGATCGAAACGGCCCAGTCTAAACCTATAACGTCGTCGCTACAGATTCATCTAGTGTCTCGCTTATCAGGTCTTGCTTACTTTTACTTTCCATCTGAACAACCGGAGATCATGACGCCGCCCGAGAAGCCGAAGATTGGGGTTCAGGGGACTGCTGTGGTGACAGGATCAGCTCTATCAGTCAAGTAGTCGACTATCTTCTACCACAAACGAAACCACGATTAACAAGCTATGTCATTGCAGGGGCCATGTTCTGCCTCTCAGCAATCGCAGTGCCCGTCTCTCTGGACACCAACACCGACTTGGGCCAACTAATCCGCTAATGGTCTCGGGCATGTCACTACGGCCACATCATCCTCCCGGCATTCTGCATCGCCACGTGTAGTCTCTACGCATATGCCAGCTTCAGCAGACGCGCGACAGGCCCCAAGGATTGGAGGTTCTACGGGGCAGCCGGCGTTGCCACAATTGCTATGATGCCGTTTACTTGGGTGGTCATGACCCCGACTAACAATACGCTGTTTGGCTTGGAGGAGGCAGCGCTGTCGGCAGATGAGGCGCCGGCGGACTTGGATGCGGTGCGAGAGCTCGTGGTTCGGTGGTCCTGGCTGCATGCGACTCGCTCGTTCTTCCCTTTAATCGGGGCAATTGTGGGGCTCAGAGGGCTACTGCGTGATGGACTGGACGTCCTGTAGATTAGAAATCAACCGATTGTCACGCTCTATACCATGTAGCAACTACTAGCAACCATACAGATGTCAGGGCTATCGATATCTGACGCCGGACTGATCAGTCAGCATCACCGGGCTGATGAGTCAGCAGCAATCGGCCCGATGAGTCAGCATCTGGATGAATCCGTAGATAATTAAACAGGGTCGAAATGATCATCTGAAGAATTCAGAGGGAAATACTGTTGCAGGTAAAGATAGACTGGTAGCATAAGTATAGCCTCGGTACAGTCAGGGCTATTTATATTATCAACGTGGTAGTGACAAACTTGTGTATCTATTTAGGCGTCAAGTGCAAACTGTATCTCTTTAGGCGTCAAGTGCAAACCACTTCTTTACTCTCCCCCGAACCTCAAATGCAACGGCGCCATCTTCAGCCAGTTTCCTTAGGACCTCGTCCATGAAGGGTTCCAGTGCCAGCTCTCCGATCCCTGCGCCCACACCATTCCCGTACATCGTAGCCACAAGCTCCTTGACCGTCACGCTGCCCTTGCCTCGCTCCATACGCGCTCTCTCTGCCTGTTGGGCCTGAACCAACGCTTTCAAGACCTGTCGCTCGCGTTGCAGCATCTGAGCCAGCTCGCCCTTGATCTTGGTGCGTAGGTTGCTAATGACGATGTCGTGAGCACGATAACCTGTAGTACAGTCCTTGGCTTGCATCTTGTACAGTGTGTGCATCCAAGTGATGAGATGCTCCACGGCTGATGTGCCGTGTCCAAGTATATTGTCGCCCGTAAACATACCCTGTTCCTCCTCGAGGACAAAGCACATGTGGTCGCTGGAGTGGCCTGGGGTATGCACTGCCGTGAATGTCTCGTTACTGGAGACTTAAACCCCCCACTTATTCGTGGCTTAAACAGAGAATGGTGTATTAATAATTAACCCGAGACCAGCAATAACTATACCTGAACCACTTCACGGACCCAATTCCCCATTTTCTGCAGACTGTCCTTCACGTCAATGCAACATGTCTCTCCCACAAACCTACAAACGCGCTGTCTTCAAAGAACTGGGCCATCCCCTGACGGTGGAGGATGCCCCGCTGAAGCTCCCCGGCCCCAACGAGCTGCTGATCAAGGTCGAAGCCTGCGGGGTGTGCTACTCCGATATGTACTCCCAGTATGACGGCCTCGGTGGGGGATTTCCCATTGTACCAGGCCATGAGATTATCGGCAAGGTCGCCGCGGTTGGGAGCGAGGTCCGAGACTGGAGTGTTGGGGAGCGTATTGGGGCTGGTTTTCACGGCGGCCACGACGGGACTTGCAAGGGGTGCAAAAAGGGCTATTTCCAGATGTGCGACAGTACCGCTGTTAATGGCGCGACAAAGGAGGGTGGATGTAAGTTGTCGGTGCCTCTCTTTGGTTATTGTTATCTAATTTTCTGGTGTAGATGCCGAGTATACTCTTATTCGCTCCGAGTCGGCTGTCCACATTCCGGCAAACGTTGATGCCGCGAGGTATGCGCCCATTCTCTGTGCTGGCCTGACCGTCTTCAACTCCATCCGCAACGTGAACATCAGGGCTGGCGAAACCGTTGCCGTTCAGGGCCTGGGAGGCCTCGGCCATTTAGCCATCCAGTATGCGAAGCGCATGGGATACCGTGTCGTCGCGATCTCACGCGGCCCAGAGAAGGAGGCGGCAGCGCGCGAGCTCGGAGCTGACGAGTATATCGACTCGAATGAAGGTGATTCTGGCGAGCAGCTCGCGGCACTCGGTGGCGCTGCTCTCGTTGTTACGACGGCCTCGACGGGAGAAGCCATCACTCCGTTGCTGAAGGGCTTAGGAATTCTGGGCAAGCTGCTTGTTCTCAGCTTTCCGAGCAATCTGACCTTGGATCCCACGGACTTGCTCAAATACGGTCTTTCCGTGCACTTCTGGCCCAGTGGTCATCCTGGTGACGCTGAGGACGCCGTTCGATTTGCTGAAAACACGAACATTGCCAGTGTCGTCGAGAAGTTTCCCCTGGAGCAAGCGCAGCAAGCCTTCGGTAAGTTTGCAGTTTGGACCTCCAGTATCTCCTACTACTAACAGTCTCTGCTAGAATCCATGCTCAGCGGTAAGGTTCGCTTTAGGGCTGTCATCACTATGGACTAGCTACATCATTATGGACTATGTCTAGTAGCCAGACACTTGTGTAGTTCTGTTATAATGAAATCTTGCACCCTGATGTATCAATTCCAAACTAGCCTTACTAGGCCTACATGCCTACTCAGAGTCCGGTACCTTCATCCAGGCGAGGTCGAATCCAGCCCCCCAGACCCATTTGTCACTATTATCATGGCCGTCCTTGGTCGTGTCGTAGCCCATCTGCGCGATCCGAAGCCACAGATCGCCCTTGATGGGAAAGGTATCGGCATCGGCACCGTCTCCCTGCTCGAAAGGCGCCGAGACAGTCTCGCCGTTCTTCAGAGCCAGCACAAACTTGGCGATATGTCCGTCGTCGTGGACCTCGTTGACGGCCTTTTATAACGCGCGCCAGTCCATCCCCTTGCTTGCTGTTGGTTCGTACCCGGAGATATCCTCCAGGCGTAGCTCAGCCGCTCCATTTGCCGCGTACCACGCCAGGTCCAGCCTTGCCTTCCACTCCACCAAGCGGATTCTGTCCTCGAGCTGGATCCACGACTGCTGGACCAGACACTCAGGAAGATGGAGCACGTCACATCGTGCATGATGAAGAAATCCACCTTGGGCACCTTGCCGGCCCGCTGCGCCGCCCCGGCGCTGTAAGCCACACAGTTGATCATCTCCGCCGTGCCGCGCTCCCAGTCCTCTGGCTTGATCTGGAACTGCGCTGTGATGCCCACGATCTCATCCATGGAGGTGCAGGAACCCCCGCGTAGACCTGTGTAACTCCTGCGGCCCTTAGTAATCATATCCGTTGCATAGGTCTACTGTAGGTCCACTAACTTGGTGCATTTACTTGTCAGATTATGGCTGCGTCAAGAAATGATGTCCAGGGATGACTATATACACCGTCTACTGGGCTTGGCCTTTACCAACACAAAAAGCATTGAACGCCTGCGACAAAGGCACAAACATCGAAGGAATGAAAGGGAGAAAACAATTTACTTCTGCCAAGTCTAATCATATATCTAATCCTCTCTCAATCTGTTGATGATATTCGCCGACAACGAACTGAGGCTCTTCCTGATGTCGCCCTCCATCTGAGCCAGCGTATCCGGAGAAAGCAGAGCGGAAAGTGCTTTGTCGTTTCCATCTGATACACTGTGACGCCCCCAAGCTGCGTGCGCGAAGGCTCGAGTATCGGCTTCCTGGCTCTTTTTGAGCTTGGGAGACAGCAGGTTCACTAACTTCTGCACTCGGTGCAGTTCGCTCAGAACAGACCTAGCAGGACCGCGATCACCTGTACTGTATATACGGCCCAGCGGCCTCATCTGGTCCTTGCCATTTGGTATCATGCTGGTAGCGGACCTCTGTCCCGTATCAGACTCGCCCCCGCCGACCTGGGCTCGCGCAGCAGAGGCGTATCGCTCCAGGATCTTGAGGACGATCATAGACACAATGGCAAGCAGAAACGTGTCCTCGGTGCATGAGGAGCACGAAAGCAGGTTGCTAACGTTATCAATGTATTGTTGGTTCTCTCCCATTAGAGCCTGCACCGAGCTCATCGTCGTCATGCTTGCTGTGCCCGGGCCAGAAAACGGGGAGACGGGGGCAGACTTGGCCGAGACCGCCTTTAACAGATCGAGGGCCTGGGATACACAGCGACAGGAGATGCTGGCTGAAGGACCGCGCATCATCGTTACAGAGTGTGCGGTTGACGGGGTGGGAACACTGGAGGCCAGCGAAGGCACGGCAGATGCACTCAGAGGGTCGCTCTCCAACGCGCCCAGGTCGAAGCTGATTGTCTCCGGTAGGAGAAGCGATCCGATATCGCTCAGTGCCCGCGTGAAGTTGTCACCGTCCATGACAGGGTGTTCAAAGTAGTCCATCGTGCTAAAGTCCACGTCGGTCATATTGGAGTCAAAGTCAGGCAATGGCGCAAAGACACTCGGGTCCTCCAGTACGGAAAAGAGGTCTGATGAATAGGGTCTGAGAACATTATCGGTTGAAGCGATGTCGAATACGCTGTTGTTGTTGGCCGGGGGGAGGATGGACAGTTCTGTGCCATTCGTAGCCGCGCCGTCACCAGATCGAGGACGGGGGAGATCTTTGTCTGAAGTGGGCTCTGGATTCGATGACAAGGAGGAGGGGGAAGACGGGGGTAATGTGGAGGAAGATGATGAATAGTTGCTACTGCTGGAGGATGATGAAGACGAGTTGGTGCTGGTGATGGTGCTGGTGCAGCTGGTCGGGTGCCCGGTGCTGTTCTCGCGTCGACGACCTGGGCGCCTAGCAAAAGAGTACTGGCATTTGATGCCTCTGGCCTGGCATTTGGAGCAGGAGGGCTTTTCTTTCGGACATTTGATCTTGGAAGTGGCACAGGACTGGCAGCTGTCGCGTACCTTGGTGCAGCCCAGCGCGCTGCGGCGGACGACGGGCGCACGTGGAGGAGACGCGGTGTCGCTGGCAGTGTCCAGGGTGGCCATGTTTACTGGGGGGCAAGTGGAAGGAGTCCTCTTGATGGATGATTTATTTTAATTTTTGCTTCGACACTCGAACGGGATCGTCGGTCGCACAAACATGTAGCAGAGAGAAAGGACGCGGCGGCCAAAGCAACTGATAAATGGTGGCTTGTCAGCACAGAACCAACAAGGAAAGGCGGGAGCCAAAGGAATTAATGTCTGTGTTGACTAGCCAGATCGCCTCGTATCATCGTTGCCTCCCTCGTGAACAAGTTCAGCTACTTTAGAGCGGACGGAATCCGTCGATTTCTTCACCAGTTCAAGTTAGAGCCCAAGGGAGTGCAGGGGATGGACGGCGCACTCGTATCTGGAACCATTCATGTCATCCAATGGCTGGCAGACGGAGACTCCAGACGCAACGTTTCGTGCAAAGTACTACCGCAGTTATCTGGATCGAGAAGCCATGGATCTGTTTTGGCCCCCCCTTCTGAAAGAGTGGCGCCCAGGTTGTTCCTTTGCGCGAAGCGGACGGGAATGCAGCTCAGGATCAACTTCTTCACGGGCAGGCGTTCCATTCCGTATCTTATTGGGAGGACGATGAAGGAACATGTGGGAGTGATCCATTATTGGATGTTGGAGGCCGAGATGGTGCCACTTGGAGGGTCCCATGAGACGCATATATCTTTCCAGAGCGGTATTTCCAGGGTATCTCCTGATAATTGCCGAGTATTTCCAGGGTATCCAGGATCTTTGTTGAAGCCGCAGCACCGGCCTCCCAGCGAGATGGCGCAATGGGGCCGAGTACTTGCTCAGGCCACAACAAATAAAGAGCAGATAAAGAACCCTCGAGGTCCACCTGTCACAACAAAGATTCACTCCTTGCCTGACAACAAGGAGGCCTGCTATTGGCCACTGTCCTGGTGGAGAACTGGAGATGACTAATCGCCCCGGACAATCGACGATCTTGACGGGTCGGGTCGGTTGGTCAGCAACGTGTGATCTGTGATTTGCCAGAGCTCTTGTCCACATGCGGTTAGAGGCCGCTGCAATGACCAATCAAAGCGAGCGCTCTGACTAAACAGCCCGAAACACCAAGAGTATAATAAAACAGTATCACAACATTGGGCCAGGGCTGCTGCAGAAGTCAGCAACACTCTTCTCTTCGCCTTCAAAAATTGACTACCGCTAACAATGACCAAGGACGAAGACAGCGGCACCACCGATGGCGGCTACTCCACGCCGGACATCGCTGTTCAAGAGAAGCAGGATGAACCCCCGGCGCCTGAGCCCGAGTACGCCACGGGCTTTCGCCTGGCCGCCATCATGGGTACAATCTTTCTGAGCACCCTCCTAGCCGCCTTGGATATCGTGGGTCCCTTCTTCCCTCAATTTAAATGGCAGCGGAATAACGAAATGTGAGTAGGGCATCGTCGCGACCGCAATCCCCGGAATCACGGACGACTTCCACCGTCTGGACGACGTCGGTTGGTATGGTGGCGCCTGTTTCCTCCTCGTGGGGAGCTCTGCGCCCATGTGGGGGAAGCTTTACAAATATTTCTCCGCCCAGCTCGTATATCTGGTCTCGGTCGTGATCTTCCTGGTCGGCAGCATCGTGGCCGCTGCCGCCCCCAACAGCGCTGCCCTGATTGTCGGCCGCGCTCTGCAGGGCTGGGGATGCTCTGGCACGCTGGGTGGCTCCGTGCTTATGATCAGCTATGTTGCAGAACCCAAGAAGCGACCCATGTTCATTGGCATGTGGATGTCTGTCTTCATGTTCTCCACCATCATCGGGCCTCTGCTCGGTGGCGCCTTCACCAGCGAGGTGACCTGGCGATGGTGCTTCTGGATCAACCTGCCCGTCGGAGGTCCGGTGATTGCGCTGGTCGTGCTCTTCTTCAAGGTGCCAAAGCACATCAAGCCCGCCCCGGCCACATGGCTCGAAATCTTGCGCCAGCTCGACCTCCCGGGCTTTGCCTTGCTCCTGACATCGCTTGTTTGCTTGACCGTGGCCCTGCAATGGGGTGGCCAGACAAAGCCATGGAGTGACGGCTCTGTTATTGCCACGTTGGTAATGTGGGTGGCCCTGACCATTGCCTTCTTCGTCGTGGAGTGGCTTCAGGGCGACTACGCCATGGTGCCTCTGGCCCTGCTGAAGCCGCGTCTTGTCTGGACCAATGCACTGTATGGCTGGATGTGAGTAGAAATCCCCGGCCTCTCCCACAACCGTTTGCTAATGTGTACAGTGCGAATCTCGCCAATTTCCAGGTGCTGTTCTATCTTCCTATATACTTCCAGTCCATCCACGGCCAGTCCGCCATCGCGAGTGGAGTCAACAGTCTTCCCTTCATGGCCTTCTTCGCTGCTGGCTCGATGCTGAGTGGGTTCCTCATTGGAAAGACGCGCCTCCTCCAGCCCTACGAGTCTGCCAGCGGCGTTCTCGCCACCGTAGGAGCCGCCCTCCTGTATACCCTCGATATCGACTCCTCCAAGGCCCGTTACATTGGCCCCCAGGTCATTTTCGGTATCGGCATCGGCCTTGGTAACCAAGTGCCAATGACTGCGCTACAAAGCTTTTCAAAGCCGGAGCACATCGCACCCACCACTGGTGTCATGCTCAGTAAGTTATCTTTCTTTCTCTCTCATACGGGAAAACCCAGGTTCTAACTGTGGCCAGTGTGTAACTCGATTAGCGGTGCGTACTTTGTCACCGCGGCACAGTCCATCTTTGCCAACTACATGCTCAAGGAACTTGCCAGCATCGCGCCCGACCTGGACCCCATCCAGGTCTTGTCCACGGGTGCATCGGAAGTTTCCCACGTCTTCCAGGGTGCCGAGCTTGAAGCCGTTTTGTCCGCTTATCTTGCGGGTATTAAGGACGTCTTCGCGTTCTCGCTTGCGGCTGCAGCATTCACTGTTGTCCTGTCGCTCGCAATTCCCTTTAAGAAGCTCCCTGACATGTCTGCGGGCCCATCGAATGGACAGGAGGAGGAGGAGGAGGGAAATAATGATGGACCGGGCGAGAAGAAGGAGGATGAGGTTGCTGCTTAGAATTCTTCCGCTGAACCAAAATTGCAAAGTTGCGGAAGAGGTGATACAAATTGAGATAGATGGGGGATACTCATGGAAATTGGCTTTGCTTTCTATTTCTTTTCGAAACATGATGTAGGGTGAAGTTGCCTGCACTGCATTACTTAGGTGGTGATTAAAATAATACATTTGATTGTTGATTATATTGCTACACCATTGCTATACCAACCGTCAATGCAATTCGTATCATACCGACATCCCGTTCAGAAATGGAATCACACCCATTAGAAGCCATCAATTAGCATGGCTGGCGAACAAGCACTTGGACAAGAAGTGGTGGGTTATCGGATGGATGGATACCGCGCGATGAAGTCATGAATCCAACAGCGCTCGGACTGTCTGACTCGGGTTGATTGGTAAGAAATGGAAGCATTTGGTCCCGATCGGAATGGAAAGCTCCGAGCACCGGCCCTCGTTTGTGCCAGAACGATCTAATGTTGTTGGTGTGGTGTTGGTGTTGATGTATATATGTCCATGCATGTATCAGTTGAGACCACCGCAACATATTCTCAACTTACGCAGCCTTAACTCGTCGATATCGCACAATGCCCCCTATTTCTGGCCAGTTCCTCCTCGTAGAACGTGTTCCCCTTGGTCAAGCACCAGTCCCCGGTATACTGCGGCCGGTGGGTCTTTTCACTCCACACATATGCTGGCAGGTTCAGGAGACGGAGTCGGCGCTCAACTATGGAACTCATTCTAGCTAACGTCGACTCAGCGAGGTGCAGGGCGGCCATACTCTCAGCCGTGGTCTTCGAGTTGTCTTCGCCACGTCGGAATGAATGTTTCGCTGGAGGAAAGATGGAATGTGCCCTGAGAATCAAAAGTCCAAGTATTTAAGCCCCGAAGCATCTGCTGTTCGGGGCCACCAGACTCTTTCCACTCTCTTCCTCATCATTGTTGTTTTTCGAATATATCAAACCATCATAATGAAGTTCAGCCGTGCCGCTATAGCATTCATTCTGGGCGCCGCCAAAACAGGTGCCCAGTGTGTCGATGGCCAGCGTGGGCAATACTCGGAGGTTCAGTCTGGCAGTGGCAGTGACAGTCTCGCTTGACCATCATGTATGCGTTCAACATGCACTTATTGGATTGCTTTCTATTCGAGATTCTCGGTGTTGGAATTCCTTATAGCCCTGGCTTAGGTCTGCTTTCTATACTTGAGATCTTTCATTGCTGGTTCGCATTCACTAATTGATATACCCAATGTTAGTGCTGTGTGACGAGTAGTTCTATTGAATACAGCCCTACCTTCCACCAACCACGTATCACGTCTGCATAATCCCTCCAGAGCCGCTATATCACTATTGCGGACTCGGGCTATATACACTAGACTACTTCATTACTGGTCTGAAACTAGTCGGAATGCAATAATTATGAAGATATTGATGCTTGCACCACAAAATCATATACGCAACTATATCAATACAAGCAGTAAACAAGCCAAAGCAACTAATACCACTCACGATGCCCAAACCAGCTTCTCAATGCCAGCCAAGAGGCTGTCCCCCTTGTCAACGAGTCTCCGCATCACATCCACAATATCGTCTGCCAACTTCTGAGCTGATACCACACTTACAGTCTGGCTAGAGCCAACAACCTCAATCTCAACACCAGACGCACAAGGCGTAGAGCAAATCCACAGCTCAGACCCCGGGCGCAATCGGCCGACTGAGACGAACGAGGCGCACTTGTTGTTACCTAGGGTTAAGCTAAGGTCCATATCAATGCCCTGATGCTGGAGGATGACGTGAGGCTCGGTTAATGGTAATGCTGGCCAAGTTGTGCAGTGCTTGATGATAGTGTCGAGGTCCAGGGCATCGTGGTCTGCGCTGCGGCTGTGTTGTGTTTGGGTGTGTGCTAGGTACTCTTGCGCTGTCATCGAGGGCTGCAACGTTACGCGGAAGGGGATGTAATTCACGCAGGGCCCGATTAGGTCCTCGATTTGCGGTAGGGGCAGGCTGCGGCCGTTGTCGGTTTGGAGGATGACCATGTCTGTGCGGCTGGTTCGGGATGCAAGGACTAGACAGGCTGCTGCTTTCACTAGGGTTGCTGGTGTGATATTTCGGGGTAGGGCTTTGGACGGGAATGTTTGGGATGCGGAAATAACGGAGAGCGGCTGGTGTGTGGTTGTGGAAGAAGACGCAAGGAAAGGCGCCATACAAGGGCTTGCCGACTCTGCGAGATAATCCTTCCAGAAAGACAGGGAGCGCTCGCGTCCGTGGATTTCACGCGCATCCAGGAATCTCTCAAAGGCTGTCGGCGTGATTGTGCCTGCTCCGTTGTACAGTGCCTCGAGGTCAGCGAAGATCTTGGGGACACAGATTCCGTCGTATTGAGCATGAGAGAGGCGGACGATGAATGTATGTACGCTGCTACGACGGTTCGAGACCAGGGTAAACCGCGTTGATACCTCAGTGGCGAGCACATCCTGTTCCTGCTCAGCGTGGCAGAGAGATTCGCAGTAACTTTCAAGATCGTCCGGAGTGATGAGTGTATGTAGGGGGATTCTGTTATGATTGAACAAGACCTCAACAGGTTTATCTGCTGGTTTCTGCACAAAGGTGGCCCTCAGGATGCTATGGGCAGCGACGAGCTGCTCGCAAGCCTTGCGCAGTCGTTCGGCGTCCACTTCACCGTTGAACGTAAACCGCCAGTGCGTCCACGGATACCTCTGGATCAGGAAGCTCTGGGCCTGCGTAGCTGGACGCAGGCCAGCCGTATCTACCGTCGCCGGTGCACAGGGTGGATAAAGGAGGGGACCATCAGTCCCAGGCTGCCCATTCGTACGCTGGGCCAATTCCGAGAGAGTGCAATTATTGAGCACATCGGCGACAGTGAAGGTGAAGTGCTTGCGGCGTGCCATGGCAACAAGGCGCATGGCCAGCACAGAGTCGCCTCCATGCTGGACAAACGTATGATTCGACCCAATCGCCTCAGGAGGGATATGTAGTAGATCGCTCCAAATGGCCTGAAGAGACCGCTCCAGATCTCCTGAAACAGGCACCGTTGTTTCATGTGTGCCCACGCGGTACTGCTGGAGGTCGTGCGACGGGACAGCAAGCACCACCTGCTGCAGAAAGCGTCGGTCCGTCTTCCCAGTCACTGTCCGGGGGATACGAGAGACTGGCACGAATAGCGATGGAACCATGTACGGCGGGACGACGGACTGCAGGCGGGCTTGTGTGCGAGCGATCATCTGTTGAAAAGTCGAATCCGTGGGAGATAGGATGCCGTCTCCTCCAGCCTTCGCCGTATCGTGGATGAAGAGCGCCAGCAGGGCTGTGCCCTGTATCTCGATAGCTTCAGCAACAACATCGACTCCAGCAGGGAGAGCTTGACGGGCTCGTGTCTCGACCTCGCCAGGGTCGACGCGCTGCCCGCGGACCTTGACCTGCGTGTCCCTCCGACCTATGTAACGAATCGACCCATCTTCCTGGTACTGGAAGAGGTCGCCGGTACGGTAGAGGCGGGCTTTCTGCATATCACAAGGTAGAGGCATGTCTAGACGCCACTGAGGGGGCTCGATGAAGGAGGCGGCGGTGATGGAAGGCTGGTTTAAGTACTCTCTAGCAAGAAACGGACCCTCCAGGAGCAATTCGCCGACGGCACCAACTGCAGCCAGGCGAGAGGGATCAGAAGGCATCGTGATCCAGCCAACTCCGCCGACTACACGGCCCACCTCCCCCGCTGTCCAGCCCTGTGGAGGAATGGCGCCAACAGCGCAAATTGTGGCCTCGGCGGGTCCATACCCATTGATAAGGGACCGCCCACTCGCAGACCATTTATCAACATGCTCCTGTGATACTGCTTCGCCGCCGAGTACTAATGTGGTAAGGCCAGGGACAGTTAACGGATCGAGAGTCTGTGCCGTGGACGGGGTCATGAAGGACCAGTTCACAGCAGATCGTCTGATGAAGTCACCCAGTTGGTTTACACGCTCGGCCTCCGATGGTATACAGATGCACCCCCCTGCAGCAAGAGTCGTGAAGATCTCGTAGATACTGACATCAAACGCGTATGACGAGAAATGCAAGGCGCGTGTCTCAGCGTCCACTTTCATACCGGCTGTGTGATAGCGGATACTGGTGCTTAGAGCGGAATGTGGCATTCCAATCCCTTTAGGCACACCGGTACTACCAGAAGTAAATATGACAAAGGCCAGGCCATCCGGGTCCGGTTTTCCACGCCAGGGACATGGCCGCCCCAAGTCCGATTTCAACAGGCTGGCGAGTCGAGGCGATATACAAAGATCGATAGTAGTGAGAGATTTTGTCAAGGCAGCCGTAGACGGATCATTCACGAGCACTGTGGCTGAAACACTGGAGACGATATCCTGCATCCGATTGCGCGGATGGCTTGGGTCCAGGAGTACGCAGGTGCCCCCAGCGGAGAGGATGGCGAGGATGGTCACAATTGCCCAGCGGCTTTTCTGCATGCACACAGGCACAAATGACCCATTCCGCACTCCGAGCAGGTTGAGCCGCCTGGCTAGAAGCGAGGACAGGGCAAGCAGTTCCTTGTAACTAAAGTCGCCGTCCCAAGCGGACACGGCCGGCCGCTCCGGCTGCTTTTCCACCCGGGCCAGGACGAGGTCCTGGAGGCAGCGGCGGTCTTCTGTAGGCAGGGTGCTGTTCCATGTATAGATCTGGTTCCTGTCCCTTGGACAGACCAGGTCGAGGCTTCCCAGGGACGCTGTGGGATGGGCGCAAATCTGACGCATAATGTGTTCCCATTGATGAGCCATTTGGGTGATATCCCACGCGCCGAGCACGTTCGGGTCATATGTGATGTCGATAGCAATTGCGGTGTTGTCCGGGGTGAGCTGCACCAGCAAGTTCAACGCGTAGGTGGAAAAGCGGGTCAAATCCATGTCTCGCCCAGGGATTCCATGAGTTATAGGAAACACACGGTCCTTTTCAGCCCCTGCCATTTGGATATTGAGGTGGCTTTGGAAGCGGCAGGCTCTGGCAGCGTCGGCGCTCACCTTTGCAATCCGCTGAAGCCCTGCCTGTTCGTACGGAATCATGTCTATGACTGCCCTCTGGATCTGATCCAATGCGGAAGAGACAGCTTTCTCCCCTGGAACGTGCACACGGAGTGGTACTGTGGCAATAGTTGGTCCTGCAAGCTCCGCGATGGATGGCAGCGGCGCATTCCGGCCGCTGACCGTAAGACCATAGACAGCCTCAGGCGAGTCCGTATAATGCGACACTAGCAACGACCAGGCTAGATGAATATAGGTCGCCATTGTATGTGTCTTGGATACTATATCAACCCCTCCGACTGTGTATTGAAACGATGCCGTGGGCGATACGCGGTACTGAGGCGAAGGCAGGCTTGGGAATATGGGCGCTTCGAGGCCACTAAACTGTGAGCCCCAGTATTTGCCAACCTCCTCATGATCCATGCCCTGGAGGTATTCGACGAAACGGTGGAAGGGCTGACAGGACTCTGGCTGCCGGCCTTGGAAAGCGAGCTCAAGGTTTTCATGAACCAGCTGCATCGTCCAGGCGTCCCAGATGGCGTGGTGGATTGTGAGAATAAACTGTCCCCCCAGCAGAGAGCAACGCATCAAAGGCGCACCGGGATATACAGGCATAGGCTCTGAGGTTGTATGTGCTGTCCAGTTTACCTTCTCACGTATCACTACCTGCAAGAGCCCCTGGGGTGTCTGAATGACGCGCGTGCGGAGGATGGGAGTGGCATCTACTGTCGCCTGCCAGGCCTCCTTGAACCGGGCAAGACAAATATCCTCAGGGACTTCGAGCTTGATCTGACCACTGTACATCTGGGGCTGGCTCATGGATATGGCCAGCATGCCCTCTTGCAGTGGCGTGCACGGATACATATCTTCAATATCTGCCAGGGAAACACCACATTGCTCTTCTGCCACGCGCATGGCGTCTGCGCGGAATTCAGTGTCCAGGGTGGAGAAAGGCTGATAACTAGAACACTCTAAATTATTCGTATCAGCCTGCCGAATGAGTGCCTGCTCCTCCAAGCTTGACCCGCCGAGCACATCGCGCACTGTAATAGACACACCTGCCTGGCGAGCAGTGGCGACTAGCCGCAGGGCCAGGATTGAGTCCCCGCCGAGTTGCACAAAGCTGTGATTCATGCCGATACTGGTGACTTGGATTGCAAGAACGTCGGCATACACCTGCTGCAGCTTGTATTCCGACGCGGTGGCAGGCGGCCGGCTGAGTGTGGGTGCGCCTGCGAGTTCCTGCAGCTCCGCTCGCGACAGGCGAGAGGCAGCTTCACGCAGGGAAGACCGGTTGACTTTACCGGATTGCGTGTGTGGGATAGACCTAACGCGAATGAAAATGCTAGGAATCATGTACGTTGGGAGGCAATCCTGCAGTTGTCTCTGAGCTTCCACGAATTGCTGCACCGAGACCGGATCTGGAGGCAGAAGTATGGAACAGGGTTCAGGTTCACCAGAGCCTGCCATACCTTCGAGATGCACGAATGCTATCAGAGTGTCGCGTTTATCATCCACGTTGACTATCTTTTCCACAATCACATCGGTAGCCGAGGGTATAATCCCGCGGATGGCTTGTTCGATATCGCCCAACTCAATGCGCTGACCGCGAATCTTCACCTGGCCCTCTTTTCGACCAAGGAGGGTGAGAGCTCCAGTGCCGTCCTGTACAGCGAGGTCCCCCGTTAGATAGAGTCGGTGCTGGTAGTGGCCCGTTCGCAGGTCTCGGAGCCAGCCTGGTGGTTCTATAAAAGCCCTGCCCGTAGACTCTGGATTATTCAAGTACCCACGGCCCACAATCGGGCCCTCCACCAGCATCTCGCCCTCCTCCCCCGGGCCCACGAGTCGTCGCGGGTCCTCCGGGTCAACTATCCAGACCACAGCCCCCGTGGGATGCCCTATCCGGTTCGGATTCCCACCAGGCTGGACCACCGGCTCCGCGGTGGCATTCACGGAGCACTCGGCCGTTCCGTATGCGTTGATGACCCTAATACCATACCTTCCATACGCCGCGGCTTCTGAGGGCCGCATCGCTTCTCCGCCAAGGATCAAGTGTCGGAGACTACTCGCCTTGCCCCAGGGTATCGCTCTCGCAAAGGAGGGCGTCAGCATGGCGTGACTTACAGCGAAAGCATTCAGACTGTCAGTAAACAGCCCCGGATCCAATCGTTGAGCATCCTGCATTACGCACAGACAAGCGCCAGCCATAAGCGTACTTAACGTCTCCATAATGCAGACATCAAACGCGTAAGACGAGAATTGCAGGACTCTGGATGTCTGGTCGATCTGGAAAACCTTCAGGTGCTCTCGGGCCCCAGAAGCATAGGCCCGATGCTCAATCACAACCCCCTTGGGTTTACCAGTTGAGCCGGACGTGAAGGCCACGTAGACGGCGTTGCTTGAGGGGACGCTCGCCGATGGCTGAGTGGCCTGGAGACTAGGATACCACGCTTGGCAGAGCTGCTCCACGACGATGACATTTGCCAGTTGCATTGCGCGCTCGCTTTGAGCAGCACAGGAGAGGATAACGGGGGCTTCCAAGTCCCGGCAGATTGACTGCAGCCGTTGAATGGGGTGTGCTGGGTCGATGAGAGTAAATGCTGCGCCGGCCGTGATGACACCGAGGATTGCCACTGTCGTCCATCGGGACTTGTTCATACAGATTGGGATAAATGTCTCTGTATTTGCACCAAGGCACCTCAAGGCAGACGCCAGCCGGGTGGACAACTCCTTGAGCTCGCTGTATGTGAATGACCCGTCCCAGGAAACCACAGCGAGTGCTTGAGGCGTCTCCTTGCACCGTTCTGCAATAACGTGGTGCACGCACGTATCCCAGAATTCTGGGACTTCGGAGGCATATTGATCGGTGGAGGGCGTCGTGATGCTGGGCGAGACTGAACACGAGGATGACGGCGACTCTAACGTGGCCACAGCCGGCAATTTGATGTGGAGCATACTGCGTCTCTCATCCCGTCTCGGGACCTGTGGCTGAGCCATTATAATGTAGAGTATTGCTTCGTAGTTTTGCGAGCAATAGAAGTGATGTCTGGTAGATAAGGGCAAAGGTAAGGCTCAACATATACTAGTAGGGAGCTAGACTGGGAACCTCTGGGCAACCTCCTTACCTAGCCTGTAGCGGAATTAGATTCCTTTGAATGCTCCATTCCTGTTTTTCTGTCAGCTTGTACATTCGACGAATTTCACCATGAGATGGTATCATCAACAGAAATACCACCGGAATAGTTGGAGGTACGCATACCCCTTACTCATTCGTGCACTACTACACTGCAAATAAGCAATGGCTACACAAGGATGAAGGACGGGCGATAGCTTAGATAGAACAGTAGCAGATCGTCCTGGCTGGGAAAAGCTCACTCATAATACAAGGCAGCTGTTCGAGGGGTTGGCCAGGCAGGACGGGGTTAGAATCCGGTATTTCGGTTGTTATGGCGTACAAATGGGGCCTGTTCAAGGGTATGAGAGCCCCAATCCACCGATGCTCAAGATCGAAAGCGATACTACGGGACCTAGGCTATTGGTGCTGCTCTTTTTTGGTCTTGTGTCGGTGGGTTTTATTCTCTTGGATATTGTTCGTGATAGGACTATCCCATGATAGTGGTATCTAGCCTGTACATGGAGTCGTTTGCAAGTCCTTGGATCGACCGAGTCGCATTCTGAGGAGGGTGGAAGATGGAGATACCTGGACATGCATGGATTCCTGCAGTCGCTTTGTGTAACGGCATATGGTTCGAGACCGTTGAGAAGTGTCATAGCGCAGGTAAGGCTCGTTCCTCCCTGAATGTAACGCAGGGAGGCGCCTTGGAATCCCTCGGTGTGGCAGCCGCTGACTTGTCGTGGTGCTACATACCTACAGTTCTCATAGCATTGTTGGTCTCGAATTGTAGCAACATATTAGCACTCGCACCAATAACATGGGCAATAGCATCTACGTAAGGAGTCGGATGATGCAGTGGAACTGGGCTCTGTCAGAGGATGGTTGGGAATCCGAGCCCCTTCCTTGAGACCACAGCTCTGTCACGATAGGAGACAGGTGGGCAGTAGATATGCTAGCCATGTTAATAACATAGCCACAGGATACTTCGAGCCGAGAAATCAAACTTGTCGGAAACAGGCAAAATGAAGTGCATAGCTGCTGTGATTTTCGGGTTCGTCGTGCTATCCCTTCAATCCGTCGGGCAGGCCCAGGCTAGCTTGTATACCCTCAGTGCCAATAGCACGTGTCGGTGTCGACCGAGCGATTCCTGCTGGCCGTCCGTCGAAGAGTGGCATGAGCTGAACAAGACTATCGGCGGGCGTCTTGCCCACGTCCGGCCGGTTGGGTATGTTTGCCACGAGCCCACATACAGCAAGGCCGCGTGCGAGCATGTCAAGGCTATGTCGTCGAGTGGGAAATGGAGAGCCAGTGAGCCCGGTACGTAGACGCTGAGGGCTTATGAGAATCCCCAAAGACTGACGGTGTCGATTTCAAAGGGGCCCTCCAGGACTACGGATGGGAGGTTTCCATTCCACGCAACGAGACCTGCTATATTGAAGGAAGCGGACTGGCCCAACCGTGCTCCCAGGGTCGGGTGTCCCTATATTCTGCCTTGGTAGGGTCGGCGGAGGATGTGCAGGCCGCTGTTCGCTTTGCAAAGGAGCGTAATATCCGGCTCGCTGTTAAAAACACGGGCCATGACGCGGCAGGGAGATCGAGCGCTGTCGATTCATTCCAAATATCGACCCACCGTCTGAGCACCATCGAGTTTACAGATAGCTTCGTGCCTCTGGGGCGCAGTACAGGACAACACGTTGAGCCAGTGGGACCGGCCGTTACCATTGGGGCCGGTGTTCTGGCTCATGACCTGTACGTGAGGGCCGCCGAGCATGGATATACCGTCGTTGCGGGTGAATGCGCTACTGTTGGTGTTGCCGGTGGCTTTATTCAAGGCGGAGGAGTCTCAACCGCGTTATCGCCGATGCGAGGCTTAGCAGCCGATCTGGCGCTGCAGTTTGAGGTTGTGACGGCCGATGTACGTGCCCGGTCTCTTTCGCTGGACAGCGTGTGCTAATCATCGGGTTAGGGCAAGCTGGTGGTGGCCAACGAATACCAGAACGAGGATCTCTTCTGGGCCCTTCGTGGCGGAGGCGGCGGTACCTTCGGCGTAGTGACCAGCGTCTCAATGCGAGTGTTTGAAGACCTTCCGACGGTCGTCTCGGAACTGTCCATTGAAATGACGGACAGGGCCGACTCCTACTGGGCCGCTGGCAAAGAAATCGTCTACCAAGCTCGCGAATGGTCTGTCAACGGCAGTTCCGCCCAGTACTATCTGGGCCAAACACCGACAGGGAGCCCATACGTGAAGCTCACCATGTTCTCTCATCACGAGCAGGACAGAGAAAGCATTGAGAAAGCCTTCGGTCCCCTTATTACTTCGCTCAAAGCGAAATCCGTCTCCCCCACGTTCATCGCTACAGCCTACCCCAAGTTGAGCTCTTACCTAGCTATTCCACAAGGCCTGTACGTCGGTGGAATTGGATATCACCAAGAGAATATACTTGTCCCTAACGAGCTCTACAATGCACCCGATGGCCCGGACAGACTGATCGACCAACTCGCCAGAATCGAGCTGCGTCCCGGCGACTTATGGGTGGCCAATACGCTAGGTGGTGCCGTCAATGCCAATAGACATCTGGATAATGCAATGCATCCAGGCTGGCGCGATGCAGCGGTTTTACTCGTGGGAAACCGCTTTTTTGACCCTTCCTTGCCGGCGCAAAAGGCCGTCCAGCAGCGTGTCAGCGAGGTTGAAGGCCCAATCCTGCAGTCCAAGGGGCTGAAAGCGATAGCAATGTACCTGAACGAGGCCGATGCACACCTGGAGAACTCACAGGAATGGTTCTGGGGGAGCAATTACGGACGCCTCCTCGAAGTTAAGCAGAAGTGGGATCCCGAGGGCCTGTTCATTGTGCCTCTAGGAGTCGGCAGCGAGGACTGGGATCAAGACGGCATGTGCCGTGTCAGGAAGCTTGCGGGGATCCTTAATTACTTCAATTGGCTACTGTAGTTTAGTACAGGCGCTGAATGTCACTTGTGCTCTGTGCAAGGCACGGTGTATATTAGAAGCCATATTACGAAACACCGGAGTGAGACATTAGTGAATCCACTACTTGGGATAAATGCATTCGATTCGCAAAGTTAAAGATCAAGTCCCATTGGTAATCTGCTTCAGGGTCCAGCTAGAAATGGGAAATGTATACGCTAAGGTATGGCTTGCCCTTCCTGTAAGAGAAGGAAACTGCCTGCTGGATATGCTTCGTCTTGGTAAAATCCTGCTCGGGGCTATCATGAAATGAGCATGGGACAGCGGCCTATCCAGTTCGCATTGGATGACTTACTAATAGGAGCATAAGTTTTCCTTATACGTCTTCGCGCACTGGTTCCAACCCATACTCTCAAAAAACCGAGTAAGTGCATCAGCAATCCTCGAATCGGGCAGGCCAAATGGCACGAGGTACACCTGCGGTTCAGGATATTGACTGCCGGGAAGAAGAGTATAGTTCACAATGAACGGGAGTAAAGCCTTCGGAGGCTGTCCAAGCTGTAGATGCTCGACCTCCATGTCGCGAGTGCCCTCCGGGATGCTGAGCAGATCCCACAGCTGCCTCAGTCGCTTGATCCCAGCTTGCGCGGTTGCGTCGTTAGGGACTCGGCCTCCCAATGTCCACAGGTCGATCAGCCGATCGAACGTCACCTCACGATCGATGCCGTATACCTTTAACCTGGCATGCTGGGGTGCAGCCATATCGCATCCGAGATATGCCGTAATGAAGGTTGACTCCGGCTCCGCTGCGCGGGTGTAGATATAGCCTTCCAACTCAGCCAATGCAGCTGCTAGCTGTTCCGTCTCGTCAACGATGCGCATCGCGTTGATGATAAGTCGCTCGGCCGGAATACCCGTTGCAAGACTCTTCATTGCTGCGAAGAAATATGCCTTGACAAGCGATTGCTCTCCCTTCATATCAACGGCAAATAGATACTGCCCACGAGCCGGCCCCCCTGGAGTAAAGTCCGGACGCGCCAAAAGGGCTGCAGCCTCCTCTTGGGATAGGAGCAGCTGGTCCACCAGCCGGTCGAAGCAAGTGGTATCAATGGTGCTGTCAAAAGCAACCAGCCTTTGAATGACAGGCTGCATTTGCTGCGTGTTGAACGGATCACCCGTTGTGCCGGCGAAAGGCCCAATTGGCTCGTACGAATATCGTACCGTCCCTCCTGAAATATTCAGACTGAACTCGAAGGGTAGGCCGTAGGGACTCAGTCCACTTTTGTAGAGGTTGGTCGTGGCCTTGTCCCCGGGGAACGCACCAAGATATGGGAGCACGCAGCGGTAGAAGAACGATAGCTGTGAGTACTGTGCGTGAACCTCGTAGTTCGCATCGATCATGCTCTTAATGAAGACTGGAGCGGTATAATGCCACCATTGCTCTTGGTCTTTTGTTGGAAAGTCGAATGCCTGGCTGAGAACCTGGTAAGGCACCAAGGCTTTCGGTACAGGATCGACCGTCATGGCGTCAGTAGAGCTTGGGTATGTTGCTGACTGTCAATCGCTCTTTCCACGGCACAGTTGGCAAAGCTGCAATGTCTTAAGAGGTTGCTCGGGTGAGGAGAGACCATTTGCTGTCGACTGAGACGAGCCCGGCTCTCTTCTGCCTGCGGAATGTCAATGGAAGATGCAAGGCTCCGGGAAATTCAAGCAGTCCAGTAAACGCGCAAGCTCCTTTGATGCCTTCCCTTCCAGCAGAAAACTTGCCAGCCGTGGTGTAACACTCAGAATCAGCGGTATGGAGATGGATATTGGTAATGCCTGTTATCTGCACTCGGCATGGTCTTAGCGAACCACTGCAGCCGCCATATCTGTAAAATATGATATCGCGGTGTCGCCCCTTGTACTACATGTTTATGTCCAGACAAGGATAGTGCACTCAGGGTGGTCTTAGCACACCACTGCGGTGGCAGCCCCTTGTACTACATGTTCACATAGTGAGGACGCCACGCAATGTTGTGCCTGTGTTAAACCTGTTTTTTCTGGTGCATATCCTTGATATGTTGTGCGGCTAGGTAAGGGCCACTGCGCCACTTTTCTTTTAATAAGAATAAGTCTATCTACGTCCCCTGGGGGTTCATAAGCAAGGGATAGTACGTGCCAAACGCCTGCGTCGGTCGAAATGTGGTCACGATTGCGGAGGGAGGGGTGGAATCGTAAAGAGGACTGGCTGGTCGATTGATAGGCCTTGTGCTACAATAGCTGACATGGTATATGTTGCTACGTGGTGAATGCGGTCGCTATGCCAATGTCGAAGGGAGCCGTTGTAGACAAGACGGATACTTTAAACTTATCACTATGAGCATACGCCTTGGACATCTTGGTCACGAAGTATAATAGAGATATAACGCTTACTAGGAACTCGATCGGCAACATTAGACACCGGTATAGCTAGTGGGAGTGACTATATTTTCGAGCAATTGCGGCCTATTAAATATCCTTCATAGCCTAGATAAACCAGACCGCTGGAGAGTTACCGGTGTCTATGAGTAAGAACAATCGGCATTTTCTCTATGCACAGCGTGAAGTGATCCTTTGCATCGTCCATCAAGTGCGCGCCGTCCTCGCCAGCAGGGAACCCAATATCAAATGTCATGATCAGTCGCGCCACAGTGGTGCGGATGTTCATGAGAGCAAGTGGCTTTCCGATACAGCTGTATGGGCCTGGCCATAGCCGTCAGCAATTTTATCCTCTAACCACTCCAAGGCGAATAATACGTACCGATCGAGAAGGGGGCAAAGGCTGATGAGCTTTTAACAAGTTCAGGCGCCTTGTACCATCGTTCAGGACGAAAGGACAGTGGCTCTGCAAATGCTGTATCCGCTTCAGGGAGAATCAGTTGTGAGTCCGTGGGTCAGTAAAAGGCAGATTGATATCTTACAGCGTCCGATAACCCACTGCGGGCAGGATACCGTTACGCCCCCCGGAATATATGTGCCCTCCACAGTCAGACCACCAGATGGAGTGTTGCGTGGTATAATACTGGGGACGGGTGGGTGCAGACGGAGAGTCTCGTTGATGAAGCCATTTAGATGAGGCAACTGGGCTATCGAGCTGTGGAGATATTCGCCTGAGGAATCCGGTTCAACGGGCAATAGTTCTGCCCGGAGCTTCTCGACCTCCTCTGGATGGCGAGCTAGTTCGTACACCACGCTTGTAAGTGATGTCGCGGTGGTGTCACTGCCTAGTCAGCATATGGGATCGGAGTGCTCTACAGACAGCGGAGAAGAGAGCGCACCTTCCAGCGGTGAGGACAAGCATAGCGTCGCCCATCAGGAGGTTGAATTCATCCTTTGTGGGAGTTTGACCATCCAGTGGTGCCAGGAATGAAGCACAGATATCTGGGATTTCGGCCTTGTCCTGCGGAGTTTTAGGCAGAGCAATAGCCAGAGGCGCAGCTGTGAGACGTACCTTCATTCGATCTGTCAGCTTCTGCGTGGCGAAGTCAATGAATCTAAACCACTCCCCTGACAGACCGGGTAGAGTGACCAGAGACCGAAAGGCCCACGAGGGCAGGTAGTATTGAAAGGCGACGATGCCGTCCAGCAGCAACTGAATAGCCCAGTGATTGCCGGTGTTGTCCAGCATATCGAAACTGCGCCCAAAGGCCAAATCCCCCAGGACATCGTAACTGTAGAAGTTGAACCAGTCGCTGATATTGACAGTCATGCCAGCAACGCAGTTCAGGCGCTGGAACAGCTTCTCGCGATATCCCTGGATGCGAGTCTCATATCCTCGCAACTTCCTATCGCCGAACGCAGTGCTCCAGACCCGCCGGCGCTGGTCATGTTCTTCTCGGCTTCGATAGGCGTGGAGCGACTTCATCGGGTGGCCGTGATCGTAGAAGGAGCTCTTGGTACACGGCGAATGGTGCCCATATATCATGTTGACGGCCTCGGGATAGCTGATGGAAACGTTCGATGGACCAATCCGCACTATGGGGCCATATATCTGGTGCAGAAGCTCTAGTTGTTGATAGGCTGGTCGGTTATGAAGCTTGATTGACAGCCACAGGCTGGAGAGCCGAGCGCCATAAGGACCGGGTATGCCACGAAGAGGATGAAACAGAGCTCGGTACAGGGCAAGGGAACTATAGAGACCGGCAAGATATGCCACTGTCAAGCCTCCAGTCACGCCTGCAGATTGGTAGAGAGATATGTTGCTTCCAAATGTCACGGCCAGTGTAGTAACAGTGATGGCTAGCACGTAGAATTTCAAGTACCGCAGTGGGTAGAGGTGGTGCTCACCTCGCCGAAAGTAGGCTTGATGAGACAGCACACCCGAGACTCCTGCTACCAAGTACCGGAGTCTCATGTTGTCTGATTGCAGGTGGGTGGTAAGAGGTGGGTGGTCACTAGTTTGTACAGGAGGGAGGCACCCAATGGTTTCGGGGACAAGACCAGGGAGATAAGAATGTGACAATAGCACTCGAGACTGACACGAGAGATCCTATAAGGTATACAGTCGGCATAGCCCCTTGCGAACACCGATGCAGCTCGCGGTGAGGGGCTGTCCCCCCAACAGGCTCTTTTTGGCATTTGCCTGGGGCTAATCAGAGCCTACATTGCAAGCGGCATGTTATGCATCAGCCGATGGTGTAGTACAGGAATTCTCAAAAGCTCTGTCTCGTTGCTAACGCTCTGCTCTAGCATATGTGGTCCATGCTCTCGTAGAGACCTACTGCACCTCCTGGTCTTCCCAGGGGTAGTCCAGAGAGGAATGATAATAGACACTCAGATACACCCCCGTCTTCTCACTGTACGCAAATGAAATCCACGAGGTCAAACACCGCGTTCTATCCAAGTCCCGCTGCGGGCTTTGGCGTTTGTTAGCCCTCATTTCGAAGCCGAACAACAGCGAGGATACTTACTAGAAATCTCGCACCATCTGCTCATAGGTTTGACCCTGTCGCTCCAGCCCAATTTCCTGCAGGAATATGGCAAGGCCTCGCACAGTAGCGAGATCGCTTTCGCCATGCACAGGGAAGTATATCTTCGTCTGCGGCTCGGCAGCACCTTGCTTAACCTCGTAATTCCAAATGATGGGCGTGGGCGTGGAGTCAGTGCCGTCGTCAAAGCCGCCTGTAAAGGGCCGATAGCCCTCGTTCAGGCCCATCAGCTCCCACAGTCGCTTCAGAAAGCACAGTCCTTTCAAGGACACGTCGCCCAGAACCCGACCACCCAGCGTCCAGATCTCCTCCATCTTGCGCCACGTCACCAAGTTGGTTGAGCTGTATAGCTTAAGGCGCGATTGGCTGGGTTCGACGCAGTCCCACGAGAAAAACGCAAACTGACTCCACGCGTCCATCTCGTCCATATATTCATTCACCAAATTCAAGCTCGGGAGCTCGCCCATTTCCCCCCGCAGAGGGTCAATGGAGTCCCGGAAGAGAGTGCCAAAGTCTACGCCGGTGACTTTGCACTTCAGGGCAGGAAACGAGTAAGCCTTGACGGAGATCTTGCCGCCCCTGAGATCGAACCCAAACGCCACCTGAGAAGGACTGAGGTCGCTGCCTTGTAGCTTTTTCCTTCCCAGGGCCTCGCGTTCCGCTTCATTTACCGTGTGGGTGGCAAGAAAGTGTTCAAACAGGGTGGTGTCGTATCCGGGCAGGTCCAGATCAGCCAGTTGCTTCAATAGATCGCCAATGGCCACCTGGTTGTAGGGGTCCTGAAGAGACCCGGAGTGCCTCCCCACGGGCTCGAATCCGATCCTCCATACCGGGTCTCCGTCGCTCTTCTGCGTATAGTTGGCACTGAATTCAATGGGGAGCCCGCTGCGGGTCACCGCACTACGGAATGTTTGAGGGTACGGTCCCATCAATGGAACCAGCGTCTGGGTGAGGAACTGCATGTATGACTCCTCGTGGGAAGGCGTGCAGTTTGTCAAGGCAAGCATTCTAGCAAACAGCGGCGGAGTGATATCCGGCCAGGCTTGCGAAGATGCCACGGCGGCGTAGGGAGCCGGTTTCTCTCCAACACTCACAGCATCCGTGATGGCGACGTGGAGTTTGTCGGTTGTCATGGCGTTGACGGTCATTGCTGTTGAGGTGATGTGATGTCAGTCGTCTGCCCGACGTAATGAGTGTCCGGTGGGAATGGGACTGTGAAGCGAGTGCTATTGTCGCCTATGAATTCTTAGAGCCAACGATGAGCTTTAATCATGGTACACGGTAGGTTGGGTCCCATTTCCAACAGACCGGTGTCATTATCCCTTGCATCTCGACTCAGGTCGACAGTATCAACAGTGCAACACCAGTGCTTGTAAGGTCCAACATGCCGGTGGCGTATGTTAGGGTTACCTGTGCGCTGCCTTGGTTCTTCGCGCATTCTGGGCCATATTGAGCGTAGCACGACATCAGTGGCCGTAGTGAGACTGCCACCTGGTCTAGATCACTAGCTGTACTTTGGAACATGCAACAAGGGGGTCATCTTTTTCCCTTAGCGTTCTCAGTGCCATCTACCGATCTCTCTACAGGATTAAAGGGGTGAATTGCAATATGGACGCGTTTTGCGCTGTCAGATTCTTCTGCCCTAACCCTCAGGCTCGATTATACTGCCGCTTCAACAGACTTCACAATCCTACCATAAAGTCCATCCTCCCTCTCGTCCGACGACTAATCCTTACCCTCAGCTGCCATAGTGCGGGCCAAGATCCGCTGCTCGTCCTTTTCGGCTGTATCCCATGCCTCCTTGATCATTGCCTCCGTCTGGATATCTCGAGGGGTGATAGACAGCTTGAAGTCCGGAACCTGGTTGAAAAAAGTCACCTTGCCCCGGGGATTCATCAGTGCCTCTTTGTCCAATTGCACCTCCTTCCCGTTCTCGCGGGGAGGCCCGAAGTTGTAGGCCCAGAACAATCGCGCCATGTTAATAAACATGTACTCCTTTCCGATATGCTGGCCCGGGCATCCGCGGTGGCCGTACCCGTACCTTACATGCGGCAGGTTAGGGTTGTCCAGCCATCGCTGGGGGCGGAAAGCCTCAGGATCCCCGAATATGGTCGGGTCTCGGTCCAAGGCCCATTGATTGATCACCACCGTTGCATCCTTTGGAATGCGGTACCCGTTGTATTGGATTTCACGCGATGTCGATCTGGGTGTTGCCATCGGCGACCAGGGTCTCCACCGTAAAGACTCGCGATAGAAAGCGCTCACAAAAGGGAGACTGTCGGCATCCTCCCATGTGGGCAGTCGATGTCTGCCCACAACGCGATCAATTTCCTGTTGCAACTTCGCAGTCTCCTCTGGGTGTAGCACAGCGCAGAGAAACACAACGCGAACCAGCTCATACGGAGTCAAGGCAGCTTCGTATATCGAGCCGACACAGTAGCCCAGTTCGAGCTCCTCCATGTTCCTGGAAGCCTTCTTCTTGTTGTATTCCTTGGACCAGTTCCAAGATGGAAGCTCCAACGCCTCGCGGTAGCGCTTTACGTAGAGAGCACTCAGCCACGCAGAGATCTTGTCGGCCTCCTTCTTCCAGGCGCCATTCCCGGGGAGGTATTTGAGCAACGGGAAGAACTCGGCCAACACCTCAGTGCCCTTGAAGCATGCCTCAGAGACCTCGCCGATCCGGGCTACCACGTCTTCCATCTCCAGGACCTCCGGTGTCTCGACGGGGAGACGCTTGCCGTACGCCATTGCGAGGAACAGGCTTATAGCGCTGCGGCGCAGGCACTGGGAGAAGTCGTCGCTGTCCAGGAGCTCACGCATGAGCTGCAGGCTCTCCAGATCTTGCAGGCCGCGATACTTCTTGGCCATGGCAGGGGAGACGACGGCTTTGCGCAGTGCACGGTGCGTCCGCCATTTCTCTCCGTCCGGAAGAAACGCCGATGTCAGGCCGAGGCCGATTCGCTCTATAAAGATCGGCTGGGGTCGGGAACTGAAGACATCATTGTTTTTCTCCAGTAGGTCGAAGACGATGTCGAACGATGTAATCACAATCATGATGTTATTTCCATTCTTGATGGTCATGATGGGTCCATATTTGCGGCTCCATTCCGCGTATGTCTCCCACGGATTCGTCTTGGGCGCCTGGAGCAAATTTCCTACAAAAGGCAGGCCAGGGGGTCCAGGTGGTAGTGGCGCCTGTCTAGCACGCAGTTTCCAAAGAAGGCGATGGAGAAATATTGCAAGGACGCCGCTGAGGAGGCAGAAAAGGCCAGCCGATTGTTTTGCTAACGCCTCAGATGTCACCAAGGAGTCCATTTGAAGAAACTAGTGCTGGAGACTTAGGGCCTTGATGTGTTTGTAAATCTTCACAAAGATGATGATACGGCCAGGGGGTATTCCTCCCGCCCGGTATTTGAACCTGCTGTACTCGCACCTTTCCTCCTCATGTGCGATAAAGGGGGTGGGCATGTTTGTGTAGCTGCTATGATATGCTCGACCTCCCTGTTTGACACACATGAGAATCCATACCACCCCCTTACTTTCTATTCGCTCAGGTAAGGGATCTAGTTACACAGTGCATTCTCTCTGTCAGAGAGGATTTATGCCCCGTTCGCTGTGATAGGAAACACGTAGCTTACACAGCTTGCTTGCGTGGTAGGGACCCACCCGCCTTTGCTGAAACAGAAGACGGAGGATGGGGTATTTGTGTGTGTGGCCTCTTTTATGACAGTGTAATCTTCCTAATACGTTTGCTTTGTTGTTCTGATATCTTCAAGAACAATTTGTCACTGATTAATCGACCGTCGACGAGGAACCCTAATACACCATGGGATCGGTTTCCAACGAGCACATTGAGACAATTGATCTGTCTCCCTACCTTGGCAGTATCGACCCCAATGCTAGAAAGGCAGTGGCCGATGAGCTCGTTGCAGCCCTCCACAGGCAGGGCGGTTGTGGTTTGGTTGGCCATGGCCTCAAGGTGGAAACCCTGCGCAAGGCCATAGATTTGTCCAGGCAGTTTTTCGACCTACCTCTGGCGCAAAAGCGCACGGTTGATCATCCTGATGGCATTCTACCGCACCGTGGATACTCTGGAGTAGCAAGGGAGAAGATCCTAATCTACACGGAGGAAGAACTGCAAGCAATGTCTGGCGAGCTGGGGCCCACGTCGAAGAAGGCGGTAGACTGGAAGGTAAGCAGGGTCTTGGAGAGCTTGAAAGTCGTCCTTAGTAGTTGCTGACTCGGGAATATTCAGGAGCATTATGATATCGGAAGCGACTCCGAGACAGTCCACCATAACCGATGGATTGACGAGAGCATTCTGCCCGGATTCCGGCCGTTCATGAAAGACTTCGTCGGGCAACTAGAGCAGCTGCACATGGATGTTCTGAATGCAATCCTGCTGGGGTTGGAAGTTGATCCTGTCGCTGCCGACTACTTTCGAGGCCTGCACACCACGCACCAGAGCGGAATCCGTCTACTGCACTATCCGTCCATGGATGAATCGACCATCGATCGCACCTCCACAACCTGGTGTCCGGTCCACACGGACTTTACGACGTTCACCTTCCTCACCCAGGACGAGAATCAGGGCCTTGAGATTGAGGACAGAACAAGTGTGGTCCCTGGCACGTTCATCGCTGCTGACCCCAGCATTGAGGACCGTATCTGGTTGACGATGGGGGATTTCGGCGAGATCTGGAGCAATGGATACTTGCCAGCAGCAAAGCATCGAGTTATAATCCCGCCCCCCAAGAATGGCTTCCAGAAGACATCCAACAGATATTCCATCCCATACTTCCTCAACCCCAGGCATGATGGTGTGGTGGAGCCGCAGACTACTGGGAAAATACGCCTCGTGGGTCCCGGTCAGTACAAGAAGATCAAAGTGCAGGATCACATTGAGTTCAGGATGAAGTACCAGTATACCGACCCCAGGAAGTAACTTGGAATGTGTATACACAGCATAAGGCCACGCTTGGTGATTCTGGGTTACGGATGTTATCTCGTCTACCAATGTGGTATATATAGCACGGAGTGCGGCGATAAACAGAATACAAAAGACGATTTGAGGTTGTATTATCTAGACAATCCAACGTTTAAGCTCTAGTTTAGCTAGCTCCTTGATCGTAGTATCCCTGCGCACTAATTAGTTACAAACGCAACACAGGCCGAAGGCGTAGATGCATCCTCCCATAACGCTCAAGCCTTCCTCTTCAAAGAAAGCCACTGCATGGGCATGGCTCCGAAGATTGCCAGTCCAGACAGTGCAACCGCGATGTAGAAGGAATACGTGATAGCAGAGCTATAAGCCCTTAAAACCGTCAGCAGCATATCGTCCGATACAACAGTTCGCAGCGTGGTGGCCCCCGCTGCCATTACCTTGCTGACATCGATCTGGATACCTTCCATCCTCAGACTTTCCAACAGGCTCAATAGCTTATTGTGGAACATATTCTGTGCAACGGAGACAAATACAGCGCCCCCTAGGGTTTGCATGAATATGATAATCACCGTTGCGCTTGGTGCATCGGCGGGCGTGACAGCAGCCTGCACCGCTATCATCGGCTGTGTTAAACCAGCACCAGCACCAATTCCATAGAGAGCTTGGTATCCTATCCACTGCGGGTGCGCTGAATCAACCTGAAAAGTAGAGAGCAGACCGGCTGCAATGGTAGCAGCGATCGCTCCGAAGTATATAAAAGGCATGTACTGCCCGGTTGCACTGACAATTCCTCCCGCGAGAATCGTGGTCACCGCTAGTCCAATGAGCATTGGGAGATTCATGACACCTGACATTGTTGCTGAGACACCCTTGATACTCTGGAACCAGATGGGCAGCTGGATGTAGATATTAGCCGACGAGCAATGCTGAGACAGGGGGCGCAGGGGGCACAGGGGTGCTCACATAGTATGTAAATACCATAAAGGAAGCACTAAGGCAGAAGAGATAAACCGCAGCGCCCCAGATGTTCCGGTTTCTGATAAGACGGGGCGGGATGGTTGCTTGATCCTGGGCCCAGAACTGCACTGCAATGAATACGACGAGCAGGACACCGAAGACGACAAATAACGCAATAACCCGCGTATCAGTCCACGGATACTTGCTGCCACCCCATTGGAGCGCCAGCAGCAGGCTGATTATAGAGGGAAAGAAGAAGAACAGGCCAATAGGGTCAAGTTGAACCAATTTATCCCTGATCCCAGGCGTTGGTTTGACTGGCTTTTGCTCATTAAGGAGAAACAGGATAAAAGCACAGGTGACTGCCCCAAGCGGTAAATTAATATAGAAGCACCACCTCCAGCTCGCATGGTCTGTGAGTACACCGCCGACTAACGGCCCAGCTACACCACCGAGCGAGAATGTAGCCATGATAATGCCGTTGCAGATTGGTCTGCGATGTATCGGCGCTGACTGCGCGACAATGAGCATCGCCCCTGAGAACAGGCCCCCTCCACCAATGCCAGCCACAGCGCGCCCGATTATCAGCCCCAGAGAGTTCGGCGTAGCTGCGCAGACGAGGGATCCAACCTCAAAAACAGCTAGGGCAGCTAGGTATACCCACTTTATTATAAAGAAGCTATACAACTTCCCATACACCAGGCTGACACTGCAGTTTGTGAGCAGAAAGGCGCTACCGTACCATCCAACGTCATCTAGGGACTTGAATTGTTCCGTAATCCTTGGGATGGCTGCGGCAATAATTGTATTATCCTGCGGTGTACAAGACAGCATTAGTTGACTGTTAAATCTCTTGCTACAGTTGACTTACCAGGGCTACGAGGATGCATGAGAAGCAAAGCCCGATCATTATAGCTGCCAGCTTCCAGGCCGCAGGATACACCTCTTCATCATCGCTGAGCCTGGTGGGCTCATGTCCTTCATGCAGGTCCAGGGAAGAAGGCCTTGTTTCGTGCCCTACCCTTGCATCCGATTGAGGACTGTCCCGAACAGACTTATTCAGGGTTCTCAGTGACCCTAGCGATACACTCTCACGAAGCAGCGCCGTGGCCGAGTTACCAGGCAGGTTGCCGTCCATCTTTCGTTTCTGACCCATTGTGGTTGCGGTCTGTAAGGCGACGAGAGCAGCTTTGTACTCAATGTTCCGTATTAATGTCAATAAGCAAGGAGCAGTAATATTCGATCAAATGTCTTAATGTCAGCAGCCCAGGTAGCGTGGGCATTCACTAAATATGGGCAATGGACAGGAGGCAGCCCCGTCCTACTTTGCCCGGGGCCCCTTACATTTTGCATTGCAGTGTACATTATATTGCCAATTCCTCGGGAGTCGGGGCTTCTCCCAATAGCATGTGTCTATGCAGCGGGGGTGACTCGCCAGCGAAAGGAATGTTGGCTTCGACAGCAACTCGGGCAGAGCGAAGAGCCGGTCCGGGAGTTCTCACTGCTGCTTACTCCGTGAGGCTTTCATTGGGATCAGCCAATATAGGGTGACGAGCAAGTCCTGTGGCCGGACACTACACAATTACACAGTGTAATACATGTAGGATGGCTCATCTTATCGATTAATACGTAAAGTCACTGATATATGTCTAGAAAATACACAATAGAAGAACGTCGAGTATTTGTAAAGGAAATTTCCATTCAAAGATTCTATAAGGTACTATACTGACTGGGTAAGGGCTCTTATAAAGTATGACCCTGGGGCGAGTTCCTTAACCGTAATTAGTGCTATCTATTTCGACTTGAGGGCATACTAGGCTGTTCTTATGCTGTCGCTGAGTAGTTTAATATATATAAAAAGTTTAATCTTTTTTTAAAGGTATATATTATAAGGGATGCTAGCTATTGAATAAACAACGAAAAATATCAAGACATATACTAGTATATTCTCTCTTTATTCTTCCAAGGCAATAGCCCTGAAGCTATCTATACCACGTCTGTCTAAACCCAGCCTTCCACCCCCATCGGCAACTTGCAGCAAGCCCCAAAGCGAGGCCCATGGAAGAAGTATCGCGAATGGAGCTGTTCCCGCTTCCGTCGAGTGCTCACGGCATACTCGACGTAAAAGAGCTGGCGACTCGACCAGCAGCTAAGGGCCTAAGTGTTATGTACGCATTGAGTAGCATTTGATCACTGCTCGCAGCCACTGCGTATCAGGACAAGCTAAATTTAATGGTTCTAGGCTACCGCAAGCAAAAACGACATGTAGATTCGCGGCAAAACAAAAGCCAGTAATGTGCCTGCGACAGGCCAATTCCAAATGCATAACTACAGGGGGCTTCTTTTTTCTCGAACGCGATATCTTCAAGCTTCCTGGTAACGGAGTGTGGTCAAGGGCTTCCAAAGCCTGACCTCTGCGTAGTGTCTGTTCGTACCGCGTTCAGCCCTCGTTCGTGTTCGTCCTTCTCGTCGCTGCTTTCGATATCTGCTCCATCTGGTATCGTAGTATATATAGATCCTCCAGGCACTCTCTGTTGACAAACAACCAAACACACTTCACCAGTTTTCCTTCTACGTTCGAGTTACCGAGTTCCAAAAACAGCCCAAGTAGAGCGTCAGCCTGATAACCGAGCAAACAATGAGACACTCTACGATCTCCATCCTGGGCGTCATCGGTTGCGTGGCCGCCTTGCCCGTATCATTACCTGAAGAAGGCAAGTGACCTCCATACTGAGCTGGTTCCATACAAACAACTAACTGACATCCGTCTGTAGGCCCCCAATCGGGCGCGAACCCCCCTGCCTGCAACGTTGCTGTCCCAGCCCAACCTTCTTCCCCACAAGCAACCTTGGGTTTCGGTACCGGTGCCAACCCCTTCCTAGGCAACACCGGCGCGTTTCCTAGCTTTGGCGCTGGCGCTGGTGGCAATACCGGTGCGGCAGCTCCCTCTCCGCAGGGGGGGTTTGGTGCCTTCCCAGGCTTCTCGGGCTCCCCAGGGTTTGGCAGTGCCCCCGCCGCGAGCGGCCCAGGATTCCCCAGCTTCGGTGGGTTCCCAGGCTTTGGTGCCCCTGGTGCTGCTTCGACGGGCCAAGCGGCAGCCCCGCAAGGCTTCACCGGCTTCGCTGGCTTCCCTGGTATGCCTGGGTCTGCTTCCACATCCCTAGGCGACGGTGCTCCAGCCCCAGCAGCCCCCGCCCAGGCAACCGCTGTATCTGGCATCGCGGGGCCACCCGTGACGGGAGCAGCGGGTGCTATGGACCTGGATGTGGACGCCGCTGCCGCTGCTGGAAATGGGAATGTCGTACCTGGTTTCGGCACGGTCACCCCTCAAAGCGAGAATGATGGCGAGGCGGGCACGCAGGAGGAGGAGGATCAGCAGGAGTAGTTGAGGATGGGGAGGGCTAGAGGGGGTTTCGATTGTCTTGATTGGTGTCTGAGACCCTACCGGTCTCAGTGTTGGATGGAGGTGAGAATGCCATAATGCTGCGGCTGAGGCTGAGGCAGCGGACGGGGCGGATGCGGATACCTACTGCTACGGAAACCTTGGAAGCCATTCCTGCTACCAACCAACTATCTACATGCCGCTTTTGATTGCTTGTTTTGATTATCTGCTTTCTTGCTTTTTCTCCTGCTCTGAATCGACTTGGGTAGTGTCTGCGAGGCAAGGGCGGTTCATGTTACACAGGATTACCCATACAAAGGGCTGCTGAAGTGAAGACTGCCTATAGTGCTAGGACCGGCTTTGGGGTGACACAAAATTCTTGAACAGGAATTTCGCGAACTCCCTGGCCCAACATGTCTCTGGTTTTTCTCTGGTTAGTACATCTCCAAGCGTGGTGCATATGTCACGGCCCAGGCCAGACCACATTGCGAGACCTAGGCCTAGCCCTGGCCAGGAGAATAACACGCCGGATTCGCAGGTTCTTGTGTGCTTGATTTTCTGGAGGAGTTTCCGTTATTGCTGAGCTTCACATCTGCCCCGGCCTGAAGATTTGAAGGCGGGACGTATCACCGGCCGTTTACTCGCCATCGTACTTTCTTGCGGGTAAAGTCGTTAGAGGGTGCGTTTCCGCCGGCAATCCGTGCATCCGAGGAATGGACCCCTCAGAGTATTCGGTTCTCTTTGCGTCTTATTTACCGCGTGCTTCATTCAAGGGAGACCCCGAGGTCGACATTCCGCATGTAAGGGGCCGGCCGCCCATTGTTGGCAATCCAGCCATAGTGGTGCAACTAGAGGAAATCCACAGATATCAGATATCAAACTGTATCTAGCTAGTAGAGCCTTTCCGTCAACTGTTTCTATGGTGACCTAGTTGGTTGCAGTCACCACAGCGAGGTGCTGCCCGCTTTCAACCAGGCTCACTATCCCTCCACCGCTGGTCCAACAAGGTCAGATACTTTTTGAATACTGTCATCAGAGTTGGTATATTACGGCAGATTGCCTCTATGAATCCGGAGCAGCTTGGGCGTTTCCACATACGAACTAGATTGTCCTTGGCTGTAAGAACTACCTAGTTGTATTGTTATGGGATCTCCAGCGGAGCCCTAATCTACTACCAACTCTGCCTCAGGCAGTGAAGTCATTGCTATTCCAACAGCTACTTACCAGGGTGTTTCATCTTAGTTGCAGGGAGTACGTAGTAGACCCCGGGCCTCTATGTATCTATTACATATATAATTGTTGTTGAGTTATAATAAAATGGGAGAAAACTGATCGGAACCTTGGAAATGCCGGTCTATGTATCTATCTACTCGACATCTCCACCCTCAATCTCCTTCATCGTCAGCTCTGCCTCCTGGGCAATCCTCCTAACATGGTCCGGCTCATCCTCTTTCTTTACTGTTTCCCCAAATCTCTCCCTCCAAACCCTCCACCTCGGCCTTGAAAAGCCATGCTTTCCTTTCCACAACGGCCCTCCCCTACCTGGTGCCCCAAGCAGGCGCCCTGACTCATATTCATCATCCCATTCATAGATCTCAGCCCCGAGAACCTCAATCCATGCTGCTGCTGCCGGAATCGATGCCTCCAAAGGTTCATCTTCCCGCATATGTACCCACGGCGTCTCAAGTGCTACCCGGAGCGTCACGAGTGCAAACCATGAATCCGCTATAAAAACAGGCTCATCAGTCGCGACAAGAAGAGCAACAAAGCGATTCACATTTACAGTCTTCAATACCGCAGCTTCCCTCCTCACTGTGTCCGAACCCGGAAGCGGGATAGAGTCATCCCAATGCCGTCGATCTCCCAGCCCAGCAGCGGCAGGTCCCTCCATACTTTCATATCGTGGAGAATTAGCGGTCCATCCTCTCTATTGTCACCGGGTTTCATAGCGTCCGGGAGGTGCGACATATCCACGAGGGTAGAGACCAGCCTATCCTGGTATTCTGGGTTGTTGTATGAAGTTTTGAGTACCAGGTGCCAGAGTTGGCCGAGTTGGGCCTCGAGGGAGGCATCGAGTGCCAAGGCAGCCGAAGCTAGCTTAACAGCAGCCTCTGGAGGGTGAATCTTGCCCGTAAAGAGAGCATCTAAGACTGCGAGGTGGGGTCCCAGATCGTAATCGCTGCCTTCAGTGCGGGTGGGTAGTTGGTTCAGGTATAAGGGATCCATTTTGAGAGAGAAGTAACTGGATGGAAGGAAGCTTGAGCTTTCCTGTCCTAATATATATCTTTTCCAGCCAGAGAAATAGCAAGGCTGCCATGACGGAAGCCAAGACACACGCTGTAGGCAGGAGACTGGTGGATCGACAGGGATTAGGGCAGTGCTAATAGGGCCGTTGTTTGCCTTCTCGTACGCACTACGCAGGGGTTATTATCTCTCCTAAAACGTAGCTAGCAGGGCTGCTAGATATCTTGCGAACTTTATGTCCTGTGCGTGGTATATGGTATATACAGCATGAAAAGTTCGATATCCCTCCACCGGTCCAAGTACTAACAAGCTTAATTGTGTCTGGTAAAATCAGAGACTTAATCTACGGGGCGTGATTCCCTCAAGAGCGACACATATTGCTTGCTTCTTCCAGATGATCAAGTAAACTGAAATCCATTATCATTAACGGGGAAATGCATCAACTTCCTGGAATAGTGAGAACCGAAACTGCGCTCTGCCAGTGCTCCTATATCGCCTGGGTCGAATTTTGGGTTCTCCCAGGTAGGGACCATCCAAGTTTCACCATGATTACACCTAGAAAGAAGAGGACCAAGATGGTGTCTCCAAGCTGGTACGTTTTCAGCAGCGCTTCCACCAACGCTTTCTCCTTGTTGCAACCGTTATCCAACAACAGCATGAAGATATCCTGGTCACCAGCCTTTATCGCGATAACCAGCAAATTCTCTTTGCCTTTCCCGTGCTTAAGTTTGGGTAAGAGTAGCTCGACCATTTCCCTACTTCGTAGCTTGATGGCTGCCTCAATAGGACCGTCGTGTATATTCGCATCGCGGGCCAAGAGTGCGTTCACAACATCGCTGTGCCGACGCCTTACTGCCACCGTCAAAGCCGTCCGTCCAGTGTACGGAAATCCCATTTTGCAATGAATGTCCGCCCCGTTGTCAACCAAAAACTGGACCATTGCGGCCTGGCCGTACTGAGCGGCTGATAGCAGAGCCGTTGGCCCATGTTCTCGCTCCTGCTTTGGATTGTCCTCGTGTCTTTGGACATGCCTGGCGACATTCTGGGAATTGACGTCTGCCCCAGACTGAAGAAGGAGTGAGACCAGGGCGATATTACCAGAAGCAGCCCCGGCTGGAAGAGCTGCGTTGGCGTCACCACGTGGACTGTCAGAGCGGGAGAGAAGATATTTAACCACTCTTGTTTGACCCTTGATGGCAGCCTCTTGGATTGGGGATACACGGGTCCTCGAAGGGTATCTGCCTCCATAATTCCGGTACAATTCTAAATCAAATCCTTGCGCCAGTAGTACCCTAACTACCGCGAGATATCCATTTCCTGCCGCTAAATGGATTGGCGTTCTCCCATAACGGTCTTTATAATACAAGTCAGACCCATTCCTGAGCAGGTAGTGGACCACATTCGCATGTCCGTTCTCGGATGCGTATAGAATCGGGTGCTCGGGGGAAAGTGAGCTTGGGCTCCTTTGGGAAGGTCTCCGGTCTGCATGTCTTTCCTGGGTAGAGTGATGCACCAAGGGGCATCCCGCTTCGACGAATTGCCGGACAGCAGACAGAGATCCTTGCTTAGCTGCTACCAGGATACCGCGGCCATTGTGATAACGAATATTGCGTCGATATAGCGTGTGCTTGAGCAGAAAACATAAGCGACGATTGACCTGCACCAGGGAGCTGAGGTCGTTCTGTGATCCCACTTCCTCTGCGATCATAAATATCACCTCGTTGGATAAACTCAGAAAGGACATTTTGAGTAGGAGGTGAAAGAACACGATCCAAAGCCAGAGAGCTGCATCCATAAGAGCAACCCCTCTTTCCCTAACCATATTCGGTTTAAGGCGGGGAATATGTATAAAATGACTCGTAAAGAGTGTCCATTTCCTGGTGACAACTACCTATAATCCGAAGATGGGGAGCCGGAGTACCCTAAATAATAAAATAACTTCGATTCTGAGCGTAATGGAAACTGTCTACCTTAAAGAAAATGTTTACTACTAGTTAATCAATTCAATCAGTCAGAGCGCGAGGGATTGATGCCCTACACCTATTCTTTGACAAGGCCCCGTTTAGGGTGAGCATTGACGACATGCTTAAAAGGGCGCGAGAGGCAGAAGATAAAGAAATTATGCCATGGTGGAAAAGGGCGTGGTGAAAGTGAGAAAGCGCCGGTACAGGCAGAAATCAAGTGGTGGAAGGGTCTTCAGGCTGTTTGGATATTTAATTAAGACAAGTCTTTGTGTACATGTGGCCTCGAGAGGAGAAGAACGTTAAACTAATATAAAACCACGAGGACAGATATACATGATTCATATTTGAGTCCTGAGCAATGGGAATCCTTGGTCCTAGGGACATTTAGGAGCGATTAGACGGACCTACAACTGCGACATGATGCTGGCTTCTTGTCGGTATATAGGGAGAGACGGCACTAGGGTCACGGCTTCAATGCTGAGAAGCAGACTGTTCATATGTTGATAAATGTTGAGATGACAGGCAAGACAGGCTTCAACCTTACCCGGCTGTCAGATTGGCATCACGGAGCCTCGTATTATATGCACGCTTCTAATGCGCCAATGGACACATACATGTCTATATCTAAAACAAAAGTTCGCTATAATAACACCAATACATCGGACTCCAAAGCTCCATAAGATAGTCCATAGCTTATAATAAAATATCAATCGGGATACACTCATCAACAACCCTCCACGCCCCAGTCTCCGGATCCCGTCGATTCCGCGAGAACTGCAAGAACGCCTGATCAGGGCTGACATTCCATTTCGCAACATCCTCTTCTTTCGTAGGAGCCAGGATCCCCGCTCGAGGCCAGAACACTCCGTACGGCTTGATACGCGCCTCCTCCGGCATGTGGAAGCCTGTGCCCGTGGTCGTGGAAACGGGGGATGGGCTAGAGGAGCCTTCATTGCCTATACTCGGCAATGAGGTATGGTTTGCACCGTTCAGGTCTGGTTGAGTCTCCACCACCGGACTCGTCGCTCTCGGCAGTGTCAAGGGATAAGACATTGGATCACGCCCGGTGCTAAGTATACGGGCGAACATCTCCTCAACAATCATTACATTCTCCCCAAACGCCAGCCCAAACGTATTCGGGTAGAACCCCTGCACCTGGGGCGCGCTGCGGAGCAAATGCAGCGCCGCACGGCGCGTTACTGGTTCTGCGCAGCGCAGGACAGTGAACCAGAGCGGGAGACCGACGCTGATGTCGAATGTAAAGGGTGGCTGGGTACCGTCTGGACGGACGGAGGCGTTGAGTGCGATGCGGGATTGTTCGACGATGGTTTGGAAGCTGTGCAGGCAGGTGTCTGTTGTGGTTTTGAAGCGGGATACGCAGGTTGTGAGTATCACGACTAGGGATTCGTAGTGGGTGAGGAGTAAGGCGATGGATGTGGTTTCCTGTGGTGATAGGGCGGTTTTCGCCCGTAGGGCTTCGGCGAGGGTTGTGAATGATGTGTGCCAGTTCTGGAGTTTTTCTGAAAGCGCATCCTGCTGGAGAATCATTTCCGGTGGGACATGGTATGCATTCGTGGTATCGTGATGCTTTTCGCATTCTTCTTGGAACAGCTTGATCTCAGCAGTCAGGATGAACAGGGGCTCGCGAGCAGCTTTGAGTGAACCGAATGCCGGCGGCAAGATCCTATCAGCATCTCGCATGAAAGAACCAGGCTCGATGTTATTCTGAGTATTGCCCAGGATGCTCAGACGCGAGAAGATCGGGACAATCGCATCCTCTAGCAACGATGCCTTGAATGCAGGCAAAGCCCCGCTAGCTATCTGTTCTCGTAACGATAGGATGAGCTGCACGCCCTGGCCATACAGCCGTATTGCCTCGAAAGCGCCTCCCTGAAGCGCCTCGATGCATATAAACAATACACAGCTAACTAGTCCGACGAAGACATCAACACTGCCATGCTCAATCCGGCGACGAACAGCAGATACGGAGCGCGAGTACCAGCCCAGCGCATCCTGGTATTTAACCAAAGGCGTACACGGCTTATAGCTCTCAAACAAAGAACTGATAGCAATGATGGCGTCCCAGACTGGAGGCTCGGCATGACACACTCGCGGGACGATCGTGCTCCAGAAATCCGCATCGAGCCCACCGATCAACGGCGCTGCGTGTTGGAAATAGTACGCAAATGCGCGTCGCTCTTTGATCGCCTTGTTCGGCACCACTGGGACTGGGGTTTCGATTACAGCCATCGACGATGCTGATGAGAAGGTCCCGTATTTGGTGCCTTCATACTCGCATACACGGCCGCCTCTGGTGCAGCGAACACAACTGGGCTTTTCCTCGCCGCATTTGACCTTCCGGGCCCTAAAAAAGGTTAAAATTCAGGATCTCGAGGGATTGTTGTGGGAAGGGAGTCTAGTCGCCTACTTGCAAGTTTTGCACCCCCGCCTTGATTTCAGAGGGCCGACTGTGAGACCCATCGAGCTCGCGGAGGACCTCGGCGTCATAAGCCGAGCGCATTAAACCACGACAACTCAAGAACGCCGCGCAATTATCTCATGATTCGGTTGTGATGGCAGCCTGTTCACGAAGTTGCATGATTCAGGGGGATTTGACGCGGTGGGGAATTTGCCACAGCCTCAACGCATTCCTTGCACTACGGATACCAACTGTCAACAACGTGGGGGCCACGAACAAATATACTGCGTTCTTGAGTGATTGACGGTGAATTATCTGCAAATCCGGTCGGTATAACCGTAAAACCAGCTGGCGAGAGCAGACTCGTTTCTCCCACGAGTCACTGAAATGGCGGTCACGTGCGCATAATATGCAATGCATTATTAATACAGTTTATGCATTACAGCTTAAGCATATACAGTGCATAAGTTATAAAATATTAACTACCGTCAGCCATGACATATAACGAGGTATCTACAAACACCACAAACATCAAGCCTAGCTCTTCGTATACGCCGGCGGCGGTATCGACGCCTCCCCCTCCTCACTGCCCACGCTCGGCTCAGTCCTACTAGCAGGAACATGCTGTCCCTGCGCCAACTCCCCCATAAGCGTCTTCCCCTCATCAATACGATGCGGCGGGATAAACACATCATAATACCTCGGCATAACAAATCCAAGCAGGATAATGAGCAGGATTATGTGCGCGAGAATGAAGCCCGTGATCATGAGCGGGTCGTAACGGAGTGTGTGGAACTCGGGATATGCGAAGGAGAAAATTATGGCGAGAACGGGCGCGCACACGTACCGCAGGATTACGGGCCAGAAGACGGGGATGTTCCAGTTGTTTCCGCCGCCAACGATGTTGTTTAGGTCTCGCCGGATTTGGTTTCCCTGGGGTTCATGTTAGAAACTGCGGTACGGGGTAATGGGTTACGGGATTATAATGGGAAGACATACCGAGTAGGCGGCTAGATACCAGAACTTGTTCAGGAATGTGTTCCTCCCCCAGAAGCTTGGAGCCGGGACAGATGGTTGGTTAGAAATCAGTGCGGCGGTGATACCGAAGACGACGTAGACGCCGAATCCAGCTCCCGCGCCAATAGCAGGGTCTTCAGTTCCATGGGCCACAGCGACACCGATGATCTGCCCGCCAAAGTATGCAAAGTTGTACAGAATGAAACCCCAAAGGCCGGTCTGGTCGACAACGTCGGTCCAGCGGTAGATGGTGCTTGCGCTGACGACCTCGGACCAGACGACGAAGATGAGACAGACGTTGTTGATCCAGCGGTCAATGCCGTCGAGGAGGTAGAAGCCGAACTCGGTGCAGTAGGGGAGACACATGAGGAACGAGATGAGGGTGAGGATTGTGACGATTACAGGGCGCGAGAGCTTGACATGGCCCGAGTCGACGACGAGGGTGGCGACGGCGTCCAGCATGACGAACGCAGAACTGAATCCCAACACGACGAGGGTGAAGAAGAGCAGGAAGGCCCAGAAGTTTGCGCCGGGCATGTGCAGGACTGCCTCAGGGAGGGTGAGGAAGCCGACGACGAAGGCGCCGAGTCGCTCACCGTCCTGCGGCCATCTCCTGAGATAGCCAACGACGCCGAAGACGGCGAATGCAGCAAAGTTCTCGAAGAGGACGTTGCTCCCGCAGATTAGCAGAGCGTCCATGACTGCATTGGAGTGTTTCGAGTTGTATGAAGCGTACGAGGTGAAGTAGCCAAAGCCAATACCGGTAGAGAAGAAAACTTGTCCGACAGCCGTTTGCCAGACAGTACCAGAGGCCAGCTGGTCGCCTCTCCATGTTGCCCAAAGAAGTCGGACTCCTTCACTAGCATTCTCGAGCGAGAGAGACCGGCCGACGAAGATGATCGTGGTCACAATGGGGAGACCCATAGTCCAGTAGACAACACGACCAGTCAGACCAACACCGCGGAAGATGGAAATCCAGATCAAGAACCAGATAAACGCGCTCCATCCAACCGTCTCGCCCAGGAGAGCAACCCCAGGGTACTTCGTATACGAAAGCACCTCCTTATTATCAAAGCTCAGCGACCCTGCAACCGGATCGACATTGTGGATCACGTCGCCCATGTAGAAGTCCTCAATTCTGCCCTCCCAAGGCAAGGGACTGCGGAAGGAGTTTCGGAAGTAGTTCATGATCCAGGCAAGATTCACCGTGAAGTACTGCGTGACGATAAAACTGACCAAGATGGGGCCCAGTCCCACACCCTTCAAGCGGCGGTTGATATTGTTGAATGCGATCACTGTTCCACCGCGATAAGCCTGTCCGATGGAGATTTCGAGGATCAGAGCCGGAATCGCGACAAAGAAAATAGCCAGCAGGTACGGGATAAACCACTGCAGGCCGTAGTTGTTGTATACGACCGAGGGATACCGGATCAGGTTTCCCTGACCAGCGCAGCCTCCCATGGCGGCGAGGAGGAAGGCCGCCCGCGAGGGCCACTGGTCGCGACCATCCTCCGACTGCGTAGGAGGAGGGAGAAGCCACGCGACGGCCTTCTTGACGTATTGGACAAACACCATGGTGAGTCCGAGAAGAAAGTAAACACCTAAGTAGGTGTTAAACACATGGGGCAGAAGCACAGTTAAGACCGATCCAGGTCAGAGATTCGAGGATCAAGCAGGAATAATCAAAAGCAGGGAAGTGACCCAGGCCCCAAACGTGCTTGGCAGGATCGGTGGGTGTTATATACGGAGATGACACCGCCAAGGACCGGAAGTTCATCGTGGAGGACCGATTGCATGACGGCGGCCTGTTAAGGGCGTGCTTGGGGACGCCCAGGTGGGGGATGCAAATTAGGGCAGGCTGGGCAGTCCCTACCGAGATTTCACTGGCAAGAGGCCCGGCACCAAGACCGTGAAAACTCTGCTGGGGTGGGTGTGGTATTGGCCTGTTACATGGGTGGTAACCTCTGACGGCACTGACTGTGAACCTGAATCGTGAACATCGTTCTGTTACTCTGTAACTAATTCTGAATTCAGGCTTCGGCCACGCCGCTGCCAAGAGCGCGCCGAGACGCCAAGAATGACGCAAGGCGCCCCGGAGAAGACGTTATCGTCCACTTCCACCGCAACCACATGGACGATGGGGTCCGCCGCATCGGGTCTACTCTGGACTCTTGATCTTGTCTGTCGCCGTTTGCGCTGTCAAAGCAAAGGCTATTATTGCAGTTCACGGTTCTGCCCTCTGTTGACTTCATCCCTTGCATCTAAGCGAGACTCAACCTCCTAAGTTATATCACAGCTTATTATAGGCCCTGGTCACTTTGCTTCTTTGCTTTTTCGCAAGACAATCCCCTCACCAGATGCGCCATTAATCAACATCCCCAGGTAGCCACAATGTCCTGCGTGATCAGGTTCGACTCCTGGGAGCTCCTGTCTGATCGATTCAGGTCTAGCCCTGCAGGCCCAGGCGGACTAAGGAATCCTTGTTTCCCGCCAGTGGGGGCGCATTTAATGACACGATCCCTGTGGGTGGGAAGCTTGAAGCTGCTAAGGCGGTTGATAATTGAGATTAGCTTATGGAAATGAGACATGTACTTGGCGCCAGGTCGTGGTTGGAAGTCATGGTTGTCAGCTCCTTGCGTTCTTAACATGTTGCGGTTGCGCCATGTGGGAGTCCTTGCCTCTCCCTTGAGTACACATATGCAAGCGAATACATTACGCCCGAGAGCCAGTGCCCCGGATTAGGCCTAGATGCGGTCTGTTCGCCAGTTGGTTATCGTCGAGAGCAATTCTGGGGATAATTTGATTTCGAGTGGATCTCACGCAATAGGACCTGGGTCCTTGCGCAATCGTACCGATTAATGGCAGGCAGTCCTCCGTATGGGCATATAAATGTTTTTTTACTACAAAAGTGGATCATTCACTGTCCAGCCCTACGGCCATCACACGATCATTCCATCTTTTCGCGGAGGTATTGCATTGGATAGACCTTGCATCCATTCAACAAGATAGGTCGTTTCGTAAGAATAATTCATCGTTAATCAATTAGAGCATCCGCTGCCTGACGCATTCCCCAGTGAAGTCCTCAAGGCATGCTCTTCTCGTGTGCCTATAAACCATAATTCCGGTCTACAGGTAGCAATTCGATTAAGAGTAAATATGTAACAAAGTCAAAAGAAAGCATAGCCAGAACTTAAATATCTATCTTGACACCAATATGCCGACGCGTCTCAATATTACCAGTCCCTCTCGACTAACATCCGTCAAAGCCCTTACCCAGCCGCCGCAGCCAGACTAAACAGGCGCTCCCGCTTCATCCCAAACGTCGCAAGCAGCGTCACAGCCCCAGCAATGCGGCGGTAATAACAGCGGAAGATATTCTTAAGCATTATGGGAAGAAGGTGGGCATTTCGGACAGTAGTACGTCTCCTGCTAGTATCGTGTTGTCTCGCTAACAATGAATAGACTTTGTGTCTTGGGTTTCATCTGGACGGCATACTGGATGACCTTGATATATGGACTGCCGGTTGGGTTTGTTTCGGATATTGGAGGGTTTGCTTGTCGATATGTATGGTGTAAGGCGCTGCATATAAAACAGTATACAAGGACGCTACTAATTATCGAAATACAATTCGACCATAAAAGCCACTAGCGGTATTAGGTCGTCTTTTTAATTCCATTATATGCCAACACTGATGATGCCAATTGGTGTTTTCTGTTGGTTGTTGCACTATATATATTGATGTGCGAGCATATATAGACACGAGTAACTATTCTGTATTCTCTCAACTACGGCTATTAAATCCCACAGTTCTATTTTATTTCCAGTATCTAGTAGACACTTTTAACTTGCCTTTATATTTAGTTTACATTGAAAATAACAATATATGAGTTCGTCTTGTCAAGCGAACGTACACCTGATTTCCCAGGCTGCCACTTAGTCATCAACGCCGTCCCCTCCACTCTCCACCCGCTTTCCTCCACTGCCGGGACTTTCCTCCACTTTCTCCTCATGCGTCCGGCCAATTCATCGCCGCTGCCAGAGATAGCGGGTCCCTGGGAGCGTCTGCGCAAGTCTTGCGATACCTGCCAGGATGCAAAGGTCAAATGCACCCAGCACAAGCCATCTTGCCGCCGATGTCTGCGACTTCGCCAGCCCTGCGTCTACAGTCCGCAACGTCGGACCGGGCGCCCTCCCAAGCGGTCGAGTCCGTCCAACAACCCCGGCCGTGGCGCACAAACAGAAACCGTGATATTCTGCTCGAGGCCAAATGCTAATATCCCAGATGACCATCCCATGACAGATGCGACGGGTGTCGATCCTTGGGTCCTGACTGGCGACTTCGCAGCTGGCATGGACCACGCCGACGTCTTTCAATCTTCCTTTGATGCCTTCTTCGCAACGTCGATGCCTCAAGATGGCTTGTCCCAGGGCCACAACGAACCAAATACCTCGAACGAGCTTACCAACTCGCCCTCAGTTTCAGACCCATTCGGCTTTTCATTTCCGATCCCCGATTACAATCGCCTCGTTGATCCGCTGCCGTCAGAAGCCCCTCTGATCGATCCATTGCCCGTTACTACTACTGGTTCGGATACAAGCCACGAGACCGCAGATTGTGGCGCGAAATGTTACACCTCAGTACTACAGCAGCTCCTGTTTCTCCGCCAGACGCTCCCCGAAACGACCACTCCGAACACCAGGCCCTCTATAGATGTCATCATGCAGGCTGAAAGCCATGTGCGCACCGTTCTAGATCGCGTATTAAGCTGCAGTTCATGCATGAACAATCGCTCATCTGTTCTCCTCATGTCTACGATCACAGAGCGCATAGTTCAGATGCTGGACTGGATTATCGAGGAGAAGACCCTACTGGATACAGAAAATATACAGAGCAATCGGCGGTCTTCCCGACTGCCCTCGGGTGGTACTGCTAGTGGCCGCAAGAACGTCTGTCACATCCCACTACGCGTGGGCAGCAACGTATTGGACGAGGATGCGAAGCAGAAGTTCCTCAAACAGTTTATTCTGCTCCGTCTGAAGAAACTCGCCGCCAAGGTACAGGAGGTCCGACGGGCCACCACTACCCGCCCGGGTGACTGCATTTACCGCGCTGCAGAGTTAGTACTGACGGATTCCATTCGACGATTGGAGTATCTGCGTGGTCAGTGCCAGTTATGGGAGTGATAGACAGTAGCGGCAGTTTTCTTTATTATGAGTTATGACCAAATTTCTTGCAGAATACGGTGTTGGTGGTGTTATCCTTGCTTAGCGATTGCATTACTGAATGCTTTCACCTTTTTAATCGAATTTATGATTATTTAGCGAGACTTAATACCCAGACTTAATAAACATCATCCCATCCCTGAAGGCTCCCTTGAATCTACTGCAGTCACCCGGGTACAACCTTTCCCAGCAGCGCCAGAACCCCCGATAGACACCGACTAACATCCCCCATCCCTTCACGACCATACAACGTCCCTCTCCCACCACCAGAATCCCCATCGCCATCAGGACCAACGGAATGATCCTGGCTCGCCTTGTTTTGAATATAGATCACCCGCAGCAACGCACTCAGGCTAGTCAACACCGTGTGCACGAGCTGTCTGGCGAGCAGGGACTCCTCTTCACCCTGGAGGGTGAGAGACCCCAGTGCCATAGGCGTTTTTATACAGCTCCAAGTAGGTAGATTGGACTGGGAAGATAGGTCCGTGTTTGGCGTCGGTGGAATTGAGGTGCTTTCTCCGCTATTTCGTATGCTGGCATCCGCCAGCCCTGTGGAGGTGGAGGTATTCGCTTGTCTATCAAGCAGATCGTACGTTACACAAGCGGCATGGCAGATTCCTAGGATCGACTCGGTGAGTGGGATGAGGCTGTCGTCTGACTCTGATTGGACACTCCTGGTCGCTGTGTGTCGTTTGCATTGTTCGATACATTTTAAGAGATCTTCTAGCGGGTTGGTGAGCGTTGTCAGGAGGTTAAAGTCGAAGGGGCCCGGAGCTGGGGTTGGGAGGAGGGCTGATAGTTGTGTTATTTGAGCAGCGCAGGGGCAGTCCTGCTGGAGTCAGAATAGTTGTTGCTTCATATTGTGGGAATTTAATATTTACTAGAGGATCTGCTACTGGCTGGTTAGTCCAGGACATTGCGCTTGTGGTTGTTGTTGGGTGGAGGGGTCAGTCACAGCTGTACTTAACAGTTGTTAGTTGCTTACGCAGGATGGCGTTAGTCAGATTTCTTTTAACATATCAATTACTATACTGCATATCACCAAAGATCCAGAACCAACCTCTCGCCGACACTGCGCGAGACACAGGGCATCATGACCCTGTTCTCGCCCTTCTCCTCTACCGACAAAACAGCATCTCTATGCTCCGGAATGCCCTCAAGAACCGACACCTCGCACGTCCCACATGTCCCCTTCGAACAAGTAGACATGATTCCGCACCCACTAGCATTAAGGGTCTCGAGCAGGCTCCGCTCAGGCTCAACAGTGACCGTGCGCCCACTCCGATGAAGGACAACATCGAAGGATCGATTAGGCAGAAAAGACTGGCCGGACAACGCCTGGAACCTCTCAACACGGAGTTCAATAAGAGGATTCGATTTGCAGGCTTCTTCCAGGGACGAAAGGAGTCGTTCAGGACCACAGCAGTACACTTGAACAGCCTCGTCTTGCTCCCGCGCAAAACTCTCGAGATCAAACCTATTTCCCTCGTCGCGAGCCCATATATCCACAGGATGGTCATACGCGAGCTCATCCAGATACGCCATTGTGTTGCGCGACCGACCGAGGTAGATCAATCTATAACTCGCGTGCCGATGCTTCGCCTGTGCAAGCATCGGCTTGATTGGCGTGATTCCTATCCCCCCAGCTATAAAGACATATCGATTACTGGTCCTCAAGCGGAAGTGGTTTCGTGGTTTCCGGACTGTGACTTCTGCGCCTTCGTGCAGGTTCTCATGGAACCATCTCGATCCGCCTGAGCCGGTATTTTCTCGGAGTATGGCTACCTTCCAATGACTGGTGTCTTGAGGGTCAGAACAGAGCGAATACTGTCTATAGCCGTGCTCACTGAGGATGTCGATATGAGATCCTGGGTCCCAGCGCGGGAGTGAGCCCGCAGGCTCGGCCTTCGAGCAGAGCGTCACTTCTAGGACCTCGTCTGTTAGTAGGACTAGATGATTTACAACTGCTTGCATAGACTCGTTTCCAGCCCTAGTATTCTGTCTCTGAGGGTTCGTCGTTTGAACTTGAATGGTCCTAGCCCAAGGACTGCTAGGAGGATCCCACGCGACAAGCACCCTCTCAACGCCTCGACTCGGACCAACCTTCTCATATACAATATCTTCATACGTCGTAGCAAGACGCAGATTCGGGAGACGTTCGCGCAAAACACCGAGTTCAACTTTAAGGAGTAACCTCGCCAGCGGCGCCCCCAGGCACGCATGGATCCCGCGTCCGAATCCCAGATGTTGCGTAGAGAACTTCCGCTGCAGGTGCAGTTTCTCAGGGAATCCGAATATAGACTCATCTCTGCTTCCGGAGCTGTATGCGAGGAATACCCGGTCCCCTGGCTTTAGAGTGCAAGAGCCGATTGTAGTCTCCTTCTGCACCAGGCGGAACATTCCTGTTATCGCAGACTCGTAGCGGAGGAGTTCCTCGATGGCTTGGGCAGTGGCTGTTTCATTCTCTGTTGCTGCCTCCCAGAGACCATGATGGAGAAGATGCGATAGACCCATCGAGAGAACACTGGTTGTCGTTTCATGACCAGCGAGCAACAAGCCAGGGATCATAGACAGGTGCTCAAAGTCCGTCATCTGGACCCCCAAGTCTCGCTGGTCCCATATATAGCTAATCAAGTCGTCTCGTCGGTCATGCTTCCTCTCCTGAATAACATCCGCAACATAATCATGCAGATCCAGGACGTCTTGCACCTGCGCCTCAATACTCGTCTCCCCCTGGCCAGTCGTAATACCCCCGAATAGGGCCAGACAGCGCCCAATCCACTCCCATCTGCTCTTATCAAGCCCAGAAATCTCAACAATCAACTTCAGCGGCAGCGGCAGCGCAAAGGCAGATTTAATCTCAACCTCCCCGTCCCCAACAAACGCATCAACAAGCTCATGAGCCAGCTCCGACATCAACGGCCGGAACCGCTCTAATTTCCTCGGGATGAAGAAACCGCTCACGGTGGAGCGCAGTCTATCATGGTCTGGGTTATCCCATCCTAGCAATGTGCCGCCCTCTGGGACGCGGTTTGTGAAGAGGTGTTTTATGGGGGGTGGAAATGGCGGGACTGTGGCGTCCTTGGAGGTGAATACTTCTGGGTGTGAGAGGATGGTGAGAATATCGTTGTATCTGGTTACGATGTGGGCGTTGAGTGCGGAGCTGTATTCTATAGGGGACTTTGCTCGTTGGTTCTTGAGATCTAGGAAGAGGGTTTGAGGGTTGGTGAATGGGCAGGTTTGTGCTGTTGTCATGGTGGGGAATTACGGTTTGCAGTGTGAATAATGTAATTGAGATAACTGGATTCTGAGTATTGAACTTAGGGCTATATATGAAGCCCACTGGAAGTGCTTCATGTATCGCTGCACCGGGATGTGGGCATCAACCCGGGTGGGCGAGGGAAAGAATCAGGATGTGGGCATGTGGGGGATTGAGCTGGGCATGCATTTTGAACACAAGAAACGGGCGAATAGGAATCGCTTCGCTGCTCCTTTTTCTCCTGGGCATATGGTTTATTCCATCGGCGGGTGGGTGAATACTTAGTTGAATGGCCACCCCTGGGAGTGTTCCACCATTACAGCGTCCTAGACGGCCTTTGGGTGTCAATCAGGCAGATACCTTCTAGAAACATTCCTCTCTTGTCATCGCGCTGTGCCGAGCTGCAGGGGAAGGTTAAGCTTTGCCAGGACGTGGCCAAGTAAGGGGTGTCGTGGGCTGGCTCGTGCTCGCATCTGCATGTTTGGGATTTTAAGAGAGGCCCATATTGCTGGATATCAAAGACCGTAATTCAGTTGGGTGTCGTATATTTGGCTAGTTGAGAATGTTTGATAAAGCTTGCAGTGAGGGTCAACCATGTTATAGTGTTGTGACCAAGTCGGAGTCCAACATCTCAGACGGACTGTCGCAGTTACTGAATTCAATCTGCACCCTGGTGCGGATAACAGACATACTACAATGTGACTCGTCTTTTACACAAATATGAATGAGATGCTTCACTAGACGGGTAACCCGGCTGGAGTGTCACTGACAAAGGCTACCAATTGCTAAATCAAATGAACAGCAGGCAACGACATGACACATAGTATCTCGCCCTTCAAAGTCACATAACATGGCCTGCGACTCCAGCATCCTGATCGCATGATACCAGCCTGCTAATAATAACAAGCCCAACCCAACAACCCCAGTGCAACCCCCGCGATCCGATTCGGCCAGACCCACAAGCATCTCAACAACCCAACTGCGGCTTCAAACCCCAGACTTCTACTGGTCCTCCTCGCCAAGGGCCCAGAAAGCAGCCCGCGCCCTTGGCAGGCAGGGTTGCAGCGCGGGTTCGCTGGATGTGGAAAGCCCGAGGCAGCCACACGACCAGGATGCCATCCTGCCAAGGGGAGCCTGTTCTGAGCAGATGCATGTCAGATCCTGTTACTGCCAGACTGGACATGGAGTGGTGGGGGTGTGCACAGTCTCGCTACCAGAAGTTCATAACGTGGTCAGGTCCTCAACTGTGGAGACAAGATGGAGCTGTGCCATGGGGAAACCAAATCCAAATTATTGCCGGGGAAATTATTTCCACTCTCATCCTGTTCATCACTTTTTGTCTGTCAGTTTCTGCTGCTCGCCTTCCATGATCTCCTCGTATCTGCACCCAACCCATCGCATCGCCAGATCCCATAAGCAGCCACAAATGAAGCCCAAGATGCTTACCTGCGCCCCCGAGAACCCATTCGCGGGCTGTCACCAACCGGGTGAATTGTGAATTGTGCCGCGAGGCTGAGCCGGTATGTCCGGATGCGAAATGAAACCTTATTATAGTATGGATATATTATCGCGTAATTAATTAATTAATTAACGAGCCGGCAGCTGCTCACAGTCTCATGCACATGCACGAGGGTCAATGCTCGACGGATCCGTATAGGCAGACCGCGCTTGGGCGCTGGGCGCTGGGCCCATTTCTTGACTCAGCGACGTGAATTGCGCACTGACGTCATTCATTTATTTACACCGTAGAGAGTTCTTTCTGAAGGAGTCTGTGTGATCCTTGAGACCAAATGGAAAGAGATGTCGTCGGCGCAAGCAGTGTGATTGATAGGCGTGATTGACAGGGCCATCGCAGCGATCAACATCGCGACCGTGGGCCAGACCATGTGGGCGTTCGGGGAATCAATAATAATGCCTGCCAGCTGGTTCAACGGCTGCCAGATTTCCTGCGGATTTCCTGCGGCTCGATCGTGATGGGTCTGGTCTGCCTTCTCCATGGGGTTACGATATGCATTTGCAGGTGCGATTCAGTGGAAGTGCAGGGCTCGCATTAAGCTAGTTCATCTAACCACGCCCTGTCTAATAAGAGCTCTAGCACTATGGAAATACCGACAGAGTTGGTAGCTAGCTAGAAACATAAAAAATAGATAAAAGGTCCCCAATCTGAATCGAAAACGTAGCGTGCTGGGCACAACGGCTGCCAGCAGTGGGTATAAAATTACCAGCATCTCCTCTCAACTCGAAAAGTTTCAGCTCGGTTGAACTTCAAATAACTACTCATTGTGCTCAACCCGCTTTTCGTCCCCCTTAACCTCGTTCGACTCGTTGGTGCTGTCTCCGCTCTCGTACTTGGGCTGGATGTGGCCGGTGACGCTGTCGCGGCGGATCGCCTCCTCGATGAACTCGGGCTTAAGCTGTCCGTGCTTGTCGTAGCGGTACGGCTCCTTGATGGAAAAGGTAACGGCGTTGAAGACGTTGGTGGATTTCTTGAAGATGGCATCCATTTCCTCCAGTGATCGGTACCGGGTCTCGGGGAAGAAGAAGTACACAACGGGGAACATGAAGGCGTTGCTGCAAGATGTTAGCACATGCAATACTAGATTATGATAAGGGAGGCGTACATGACAGCGAAGATCACGTAGGTCTGGTACTTGATATTGGCAAAAGCGACGGGCGTGATCATGACGACCATGAAGTTGAAGATCCAGTTCGCAGAGGTCGACAGCGCGTTGGTCGGCGCACGGATACGGAGAGGCACGATTTCCGCAGGGTACAGCCAGGTCATACCGAGCCAGCCGATGGCGAAGAAGGTGTTGAAGACGAAGAGGAACACGGCCTGTCCGATACCAGCTTGAGTATCGCCGAGAAAATCGCGCCGGTAGTCACAGCCTGCGAGCACGGCCATAGAGATTGACATTCCGGCCGCCTGGGGAGATTAGCATGGGATATGTATTTAGATGAGTAGGGGAACGTACACCGAAGAGCATGAGTGGACGACGTCCGACCTTTTCGATGATGAAGATGGGGATGAACGCGGCCATGAGGTATTCAGTCCCGTTGCAAGCAGCCATCAGCTTCGCTGTGTTACCTCCACCGAGACCAATGTCCGAGTATATACCAGGTGCCTATGTTCCATCACAATTAGCTATAGGATCGCTGCAAAGGAAGAGTGGCTCTCACGTAGTAAGTGATCAGGTTGATTCCGGAAATCTGCTGGAACATCTGGTTGACATAGGCGAGCGCAACACGGTGGAATTCACGGTACTCGGACATATCGAACAGACTGCGGTAGGATCCCTTGGACATCTCGACAACGGTTTCCTTGATCGACAGCAGTTCGTTCTGGATGTAGGGGTCTTCGCGGGGCAATTCGTTGAGCAGCTCGAGAATCTCCACGGCTTCTTCGTCACGGCCTTGCATGACAAGCCATCGCGGCGACTCAGGGAGGTTCATGATAGACGTAAAAATGGTGATAGCGAAGCAGATCTGGAACGCAATTGGGAAGCGCCATGATACCTCGTGGTCGGGCAGGAAGGCGAAGGCTGGTAACAGTCATTAGTATCGCGACGCATGCAATAACCAGCGATACTCACCATAGTTGATCCAGTAGCTCAGAGTAATTCCCGCAGTAATCAGCATACCCTCAATCATGACCAGCTTTCCACGATCGTGGGACTTTGCTGATTCCGACTGCCATGTGGGCACAGTACTTGTGTTCATGCCGTTGCCAATTCCAGTCACAATGCGTCCCACAATCCATTGAGGCAGGCTGTAGGACGTGCATTGCAAGATAGCGCCAATAGTCATGGTGGTGCAGCCACAGAAAATAGTGCGACGACGGCCAAGGGGGTTGCCGACGAAGATGGTCAAGATAGCTCCGATGAAACATCCCAGGTTGTACGACGCGACAGCAATTCCCTGGTTGGTACTGCGCTGGCTCTCGCAAGCTTGGTCGCCCTCGCATAGCTCGGCGTTAATCTCTGGGAAATACTTGATAAAGGATGGCAGATCCAAAAGACCACCTGTCACGCCCTGATCATAACCGAACAGCCTGGTTGCGGGTGTTAGTTGCGCGAATGTGGTACATTGGAAGTTAAGCTAGCAACGTACAGGAAATCAAGACTACCCAGCGAACTGATAGCCAGGTTGAGGGATCTTCCCCTGAATCCGAAATACTTCTTCCCAAACATGTTGACGTTTGCGCAGGGCGAACGACAGCGACGATCAGACGTTGAGATGGAGCTTCGGAAATCGGGGGAAAATGACGAGCAGCCATATATATACGCAACGCCTGCAGCGACGCCAGCTTTCGGCTAGACAAAACAGGCAGTCCCGGACTCCAGTGAAACGCCTCCAGAGTCTCCAGGAGACCAGTGCATTGGGGGGGCCAAGAGACTGGGGGAGATGACCGGGGATGGGGGCCACGTTCACTTGGCGGGCGTCAATGCCCAGTTCGAATGAAGGGCCTCCATGGTGAATTCACAAACAAAGGGCCAGGACGACGCTAACAGGCCAGAATGAATGCCTTGGCGGCCCACCAGAAGGAGTGAACTAATATGGCGTTGTCATTTATCCAGACGAGCGGCCGCGGGTGAAGGGCAGGCCTCAGGTTCCTTCAAAGGCTTATTACGCCTTCATTCACTGGCCGAGTTACGTTACACAGACGGGGCGCCAAAGTCTTCTTTGCAAGGCACAGGGCGTCCATTATGAAATAATTGGAACAGCCAGTGAAGGCTCGCAAGCCATGCTGACGAGGCTGGATTGGGTTCTGCGTCTGGGAAATGGGCAAGGCCTCACCCACCAATCCCCGCGGCACCAGCCCGCGACCCCGGTCTGTCAAGGCGCCTCATGCTGGAGGAATCCGAAAGTGACCGCGGTGGCTTCAAAGCCAAGCCGACGGTGGCTGAATGCAACCAATGTGTGACTCTCGAGCCTCGGAAACCGCCAGAAGGATTCACGCCTCAGTCTCACACCATGGGCCGACTGCCGGCAGCCCAGTTTCACGGCTTCGTTTGGATACACGGAGAAAGAGACAAAGCTGGGCTGTTTCATCAGACATCAGCCGTGGCAAAACTCCAGCGCCAGCAGAGAGAGACAAAGAGACAAAGAAGTGATGGAGTCATCGGGGCTGCCAAGCCCTAATCCTTGTCGCCAAGATCGGAGCGTCAGCAGCCAGTGACTGGGTGCAACCAGATCAGGCCATCACGGCCATTCAGAGGCCTGCTCGGCTGTTTGTCTGAATTCTACGATGCTCCGAGTCGGCTCAGTGAGACGCGGCTGCGACTTTACCAGTGGGCCGGTATGGGTGAAATGGCCGACATCTTGGAACTTGGAAGCCAGCCGGTGGGATATCCGGTTTCTTCCGGCTGGGTTCCAAGTTACACGAGCTGGAGATGAGGCCGAGGCATCAATGGATCCAATGTCCTCATTGTGATGTGAGAACTCAAGAGGATATTCTGGTTTGAACGGCTGTCTGGCCACTATCCACGCCTCTACAGTTACACCAACACTGCAGACGGGCAGTCCTCTATCATCGAAGAGCCGATGTGTTCAACCCAGATCCCTGCTGGCGACAATCGCATGCACGAAAGGCCCGGTTTACTGAGAGAGGAAGCTTGTCCCATGTAATCTGCACCATGCCGAGGGTTGTCAAATAATAACTTCAGTGCCGCGCCGATCCGAGGGCTTTACGTATTTACCCTGATTGCCAGCTTCCCCAGATGTCGTCTCGGCTCGTTCCGACGGGTCAGATGTCATCGCTCCATATCGTAGATCTGCCTGCCCGGAGCCGCAAGATCGAACTGAGCCTTTGCGGTGGCACTCCTTGATTGATGATGCATCGTACTATCGTACCCTACGGTTTTCCTTGCAAGATTGAAGAGATCGAAGGCGTTAATAAACGAATTGGCGGGAAGGTGCCGACTAAGGACGAATCATTCGAATGTGTTGTTGATATTACGTTTATTCCAAGTGACTGGCTGCTCGACACCAGACAAGCACTCCCTACGTCAGGGCCCTGGGTGGCTCCTTCCTATCCAGTAATATAAATTCCCAAGGTTCTTTCCCTTTTGGCTTATCAGACAGTCCGGTCTGGCAGGCGCGATGGGTGAAATACTGTTACCCAAAACAGAAGGCACCATTCATTCTGTCATCAATCTGTAGTATAAAGGTCCAACTATCTGATATCCGTTATTCGCAACATCACTCCTGCCTAAAGGCTCTTCATCGCAGCCAGCCTGTTCGCCGTTGCTCGCTCCACCACACCAGTACCAAGTCCTCCCGGCTCAAACATATGCGGAACCCCGGGATACACATGAAGCTCGACATTAACATTCGCCGCCGCAGCCTTCCCAGCATACGCAATACATTCATCTCGGAAGATATCCAATGCCCCCACGTCAATGTACAGCGCTGGCAATCCCTTGAAGTCCGTAGCTCGTGCAGGCGCCGCATAAGGCGAAACACCATCCTTCCCGACCTTATCAGCCCCGATATACGCCGTTGCCGCAGTGATATTGTTCTCGTAGCTCCACGTAGTAAAAGGCTCAATCTCCGGATCCGGAACGGTATTCCGATCATCCAGCATCGGGTATACCAGGATCTGCTTCGCCAGTGGAGGATCAAGAGCAAGATCACGCGCCTTGAGAGAAACAGCAGCGGCAAGGTTTCCGCCAGCGCTCTCGCCCATAACTGCGATGCGGGTACGATCTACCCCGAATTCCTCGGCGTGCTCGTGGATCCACGTCAGCGCGGCATAGACGTCGTCGATCGCGGCCGGGAACTTGCTTTCGGGGGTTAGGCGGTAGTCAACTGTGAAAAAGGGAATCCCCGTCTCTTGGGCTCTGACGGCGATTACTTTGGCCCATTCTCGGCCGTCGCCGTGGATGAGACCGCCTCCGTGGGCGTGGAGAATTACTGGACCTGGAGGGGTTCCATCGACGCGCTTAGGTGCGACATGGTATAGCGAGAATATGTGGCCATCGGCTGATTTGACTTTGTGGACGGTCGTTTCTATTCCGGGGACGTCTGGCATGCCGCCTGTAAATGGGTCAAGGATTGCTGTGAGGCCTGCTCGGAGGGCGAGAGCATCGTGCACGGGGGCTTTGAATGCAGAGGTAATTGCAGCAAGCACTGGCTCTGCATTTTTGATATACTCGGCATCATAGCTTAGCGGCATTTTGGCGGATGTAAAGAGACTGTGGGGGGGATTCGAACCAACAACACGCCTGCGGACAAAGGTCCATTATATGCTCCTAACTGCCTGAGAACAGGCCTCTCAATTAGCCTCGGAGTACTCGTCATCTTTGAGCCGCGCTGAGCTTGGGATGGCGGGGTATCCTAACCGCTAACACCTGGGCCAATGTCCAATGGGGAATTTATCCTGAGCAGCTCAAGACGAGGGATCCTGCTAGTGCTTACAAGTTACGGAGTATTTGTTGGATATCACTGCCACGGCCTCGTGGAGTTAACCAGCAAATATTAACCCTCGATGTTGCCAAGTCGGCTGTGTCTGACAATCTTAAACTTCCCGTTCAGAACGACGGATCCGATCTGCAAAATGTCCTGGATTACTACATCCCTTATCATGGCGGTCATTAGGACATTCACTTAATTTTAAGAAGTAAAAATACATGCAGGCTTCAGTCATATACTAGGAGACAGTCTCATCGACACCATTGGTATCCCCGTAGATATAGGGCTGATCCCGGGAGAGGTTCGCGTATACAATATTATATTTATATGGCTCTGCAATGTAGTTATTATTAAGTGTAATATAATCTATGCTTATGATGACTATAAACCGGTTAGTAAAACAGTAGTGGTTGGTTTGACTCTATGTATATCAGATCTGCCCGGATGCTCGTACACTTTCAGTAGAACCTTGAACCCATAGACTCTGTGTGTGGTAGTCTCGACAGGTACTGAGTAACGGTCATCACATCTCGTACGCTTTAATCGACCAGCAGAATTCGGAGCTGTGCTATAGCTTCAGAATTGGTGGGTATTCTTGATTTCCTTCGCATCTGGAACTGTGTTTACCATCCGTTTTTCGCACCTAAGCCGTCCTCTTGTAAAGCCGGCTCCGTTAAAGAGGTCTTATTACTGATAATTCCTCATCTTGGAACCGCTGTAGCTGCCAAACGGGCCTTGATAGACAGACATACGGTGTAGAATCCTTTGTATTTATAGTTGCACCGCTGTTGTTGGCTGGCTTATGCCTGATAATCAATATGGATTACTGTATTACAGCCAATAGAAGTACACCAGTAGAAGGATATAATTATGATCTTCAGGCCAGACTAGCACCACACGGGCTGCTGTAGTCTCGCAATATTTAAGTACTATAACTGTCCCATATCACCAGCTAGACTTTGCCTCCAGGGGGAATATGTCGCTGGAACTTCCTTATAGAACTTCGTCAGCTCAGTCGCCTCAACCTACCGCTTCAGGTTCTCGTGGAGGTATACTTTCGGTTCCAGGCACATATATGACGGCGCTGAGCGGCGTTCCTTACTTGGCGATCTAAGCCCAGGTGCACATCCTTTGTTTAGTATAAAAAATGTACTTGGCGGGAATAGTCAGAGCTTTTAGTTACTCATCACCCATGCAAACCCTTAACTTGAAGGAAACATTTAGCAGTACCTTCTTAGACAGTGCGGTATATCTCCGCCACGACATAAAATGCAGCATTCTGCTCTCGGGTTCCGTCGTACTGGCCCACTCCGTGTAACCATATCTGTATCCAGACTCGCACAAGACTGCAACTCGCCCCAATTATACACCTCGGGCGCATTGATCCCAGTAACGTCTCTGCCAATCTTCCCTTCCATTCGGTCACCGGCGGCTTGGTGCCCAGCACCCCGCCCGGCCACCTTACTTATCAGGCTGTGATCGCTCGTCCAAGAGCAGTCGGGGAGTTCACCATGTGGATTGTACCCTCAGATCGCTGTCGATGAGAAAGCAGGACTGCTCGTTGGCCAGATCCCTTCCCTGACACATGATATACACTCCAATCGCAACACGTCACACTCCAGATCCATCGATATACTTCATATTCCCTGGCAATATGCTCTATTTCAGGCCAGCAGTCAGGCCGAAGCGTTATAAGTATTTCCTAGGCTGCACAAGGCATTCACCATCGCCTATCCTGAATATCACCACCCACAACTAAAGTCATCCACCCAAACCCAACAACGAAAGAGAAAGAACATACAATATGTGGGGAACAAAACTCCCAGCAGAAACCCCCATAGTCACCTCCATCTTCGGAATCCAACACCACCCCTCAAAAGACACCGACAACTCTACCCTCATAAACACCTTCAACACCCTAATAACCAACCAACCTGCCCGCATCGAAAACCTCGAACAGGACAACCCCGTTCCAACACGCATTTGGCTCACATACTGGCCCTCCCCGGCGGCGTATCAGAAATGGTGGACCAGTGACCCCGTCGCCTCGTTCTGGGCGTCCCTCCCCGACGACGCAGGCGTATACCGCGAGATCCTCACCGTGCCGCCTGGGAAAACACAGCACGGGACGAATGTCTCAGACCGGATATCCGGCATGGCACACCTGGGTGAATTCGAGTCGATTCTAGATAAATCGGGGTATTGGGGGTGTTACTATGACCGGATGGGCGATGTCACGAAGGAGAATAAATTCCGCACTGAGGTATCGAAGAAACCAACACGGACACGCCCGTTGTCGATTACTCCGCAAGGATCTAGATCTGGAGAGAGGAGCGGCAATCTTCTTCCCATCCGCAGAGGAAGGGTTCAACTCCCTACTCTCCCCGATAACATCGCCTTCGTAGTAGAAGGCCAAGACCACGGCCTTATCCTCCCTGAGGAGAAGGAGCACTGGCTCGAGAACTTCGACCAGCCAGTAACAGACTAGATATCTGATCTCGTCGCGGCAGGACCAGAAAAAGGGATTCTGGATTCGAGACTCTGCTACAACCCCGAGGGCGGGATGTACAAGGCCGCTGATGCGCAGCCGCGGGAGCTGAACTTCAACGACAAGGTGCAGCTGTTTTATTTTCTGGATATGGAGGCTATGGAGAAAATTGGGAGGGAGAATTTAGGGCATGTTCAGCTGAGACGCGGGTTTATGCAGAGTTATGGGCCTGGGGGCGTTATGACTGAGTTACCTGGGAAGTTGCGGTTGTGGGTTGAGGCGAGTATCTTGAGGGGGAAAGATATGGAGTGTGAGTATATTGGGTGCGCTGAGGGGACGGGGCTGATGGGGTTGAATTGGGATTGATCGGATTTCGTTCGTGAGCTTATTCAAGTTGATGATGGCTGTTTACTCGATGATCGAACTATAAGGTACCGACCATCGGGAAGGCATAATATTTACAGCGGAATTTGCATAGCATACATGCCAATTGATTTGGCTACTTCGATCATGCCGTGTCTAACATGAATTACAATTCTGCGAGTAAAATAAGCGTTCCAACGACAGAACTTGTTCGTCCTGTGTCATGGTGGTGTATATATTTCGAAGCATCTCACCGCACTAATGGGATATGACATACAACGACTTGGGGCACAACGTAACGTCCCTTTAAGAATACACGAAATAGAAAAGCGTTTAATCTCAGCTACAGAAGACAGTTTCCTGCTGAGAGCAAATGGACGCATTGTTTGGCCTCATCATCGCGGTGGGCACAGAAATCACATGATATTAAAAACACGTGATCTCGGGATCGCTCCGACCCGAATTCCGCAAAGTTCCGCAGTGGACTGAGCTGGTCGTTGTCACTTCTCAGTGCCTCAGTCAACAAGGAGGAAGACGCGGCCAGCACGACGACAATGGGCCTCGAGCGACACAAGACGGCCGTCTCGCGGATCGCCTCCGCCATCCGCGGCTTCTACGAGCGCAGAGAACCCTTCCGGATAAACCACGGGTCCACAAACAGCACGCGACCGATCCGACGCCAGAACCAAGTCGACATCAGCGACCTGCGCAATGTGCTGAGCGTTGATCCGGCGACGCGGACGGCGCTCGTCGAGCCCAATGTCCCCATGGACCGTCTTGTCGAGGCGACGCTGAAGCATGGGCTTGTACCGCCCGTTGTGATGGAGTTCCCCGGGATAACTGCGGGTGGAGGCTATGCGGGGACGGCGGGGGAGAGTAGTAGTTTCCGGCATGGGTTTTTTGATCGCACGATTAACTACGTGGAGATGGTTATGGCGGATGGGACGGTTATGAAGGTGTCGGAGGGTGAGAATGCGGATTTGTTTCGCGGGGCTGCTGGCGCGGTTGGGACGCTGGGGGTTACGACCTTGATGGAGCTGCAGCTTGTTGAGGCGAAGAAGTATGTCAAGGCGACATACCACCCGCAGCGGAGTGTGAGAGATTCGGTGGCGAATGTGCATGCTGAGACGCTGAATGAGCGAAACGATTATGTCGATGGCATTGTGTATGGGCCGGAACATGGTGTTGTTGTTGCGGGCGAGATGACGAATGATATGCCAGACACTGCAAAGGTGCAGACGTTTAGTCGGGCTTGGGATCCGTGGTACTATCTGCATGTCAAGGACAAGACGCGCACTGGGAACTCGCCGGTGGTCGACTATATCCCGCTGGCCGAGTACCTGTTCCGGTATGACCGCGGTGGGTTCTGGGTTGGGCAAGCCGCGTTTGACTATTTCCATTTCCCATTCAGCCGGGCAACGCGATGGTTTCTGGACGACTTCCTGCACACACGAATGCTGTACAAGGCTCTTCACGCAAGCGGGGAGTCCAGCCGATTCGTCGTTCAGGATCTCGCCCTGCCGTACTCCAACGCCGAGGCGTTCATCGACCACACCAGCGAGAAACTGGGTATCTGGCCGCTCTGGCTATGCCCGCTCAAACAGAGTCCAGCGCCCACATTCCACCCGCACTCCAGCGTGGAGAGCCCCGGCTTCACGGCGGACCAGATGCTGAATATCGGCGTCTGGGGATTCGGACCGAAGGACCCGGAGCAGTTTATCACTGCCAACCGGGAGCTCGAGCACCGGCTGCGCGAGCTCGGGGGGATGAAGTGGTTCTACGCGCACACGTACTACGGCAAAGACGAGTTCTGGAACATGTACAACAAGGAGTGGTACGAGGGGCTGCGCCAGAAGTACAACGCGACCACTCTTCCCAGTGTCTACGACAAGGTCAAGATTGACGTGGACGCCGACCGCAAGGAGCGCGAGGAGTCGTGGAGCCGCAAAGCCCGCGGGATCTGGCCGGTTGGAGGGCTGTGGGGGATTAAGAAGGCGATTGAGAGCAAGGAGTACCATATCCATCGCAATTCCACCTGGAAGTGGAAGCAATAACTGTATATAGCATATTGTATATTAGCTAGATTGATAGAGCGGCGATAAATGTAATCGCATAGTCGTTTTTCACGACAGCTGCGCTCTAATCGCATCCTTCACAGCTCCAGCCAGAGTAACTGTATCCTCAGCCCCAATATCCTCATTATCGCGACGCTCATACAGCGTTCCCCCCTCCGTCCAGATCCTCCTGAGGGTCAGCCCCGTCGCATCCGGCTGCCCCTTCTCCCACGCGTCCTTCTCGAGCCCCCTCAACCTGTCCAGCGGCGTATACTCAACACCCCATTTCTCCCCGGTCTGTTTCTCGAACTCGGCTAGGATCTCATCCGGCGTCGTCGTGAACGAGTTCAGCTTGAGTGCTCGACCGCGCGCCTTCTCCCAGTGCGTCAGGGCATGCACGACGAATTTCCCAACACTGCACCCGTTAGCACCTGTAAACCAACAAAAAAGAACGGAAAGAGAATAGAAAAAGAACAGAGAGAGTAGTCGACATACTCCCCACAAGTAACCAAACTAATCCCCCCCTTCCCATCCCCCAGCAGCACCGCCCTCCGCTGCTTAACATCAAAGCTCCCACCCGCATACCCCGGATCCTTATTCGCGCCCAAAAAGAACGGAACATCCGCATACGGCCCCGTCACCACAAACGCATACTCCAAGTCCCTCGTCGCGCGCAGGGCAGCGCGCACCTGCAGTTTCGCCTGGTGCGGCTTCTCGGACGCCGACGCGGGGCTGTACTCGATGTCGGTGCCGTACTCGGAGGGCAGGAAGCGCCGGATTTGCGGTGCAGAGTCGGCCCAGTGGATAAGCTGGATTTGGGCGGTGATCACGCCCCGGCCGAGAGCTGAGACGATCGTGTCGATTCCTGGTTTATCGCATCGTTAATATATCTAGATCCGGGTCTTGTGGTGTTTGGGTGGGTTGTACCGTCAAACGCCTTCAAAACGTCGTCTTTGTTTGTAACATCGCCGACGAGGATTTCGACTCCCTTGTCGCGGAGGACGTTGATCTCTGTTTCCTTCGTGGACAGGGTGTTTTGGCTGGTGAAGACGGCGATGCGGTTGAAGGAGTCGCGGGCGTTGACGATTGCAGCGATGATGTACGACCCGATGGCGCCGGTGGCTCCGAAGACGAGGAGGTTTGATGTGGACATTTTGTAGTATTTGAATTGAATGAATGGAGTTAATTGAATTAATTGAGGAGGGAGGGGTTTAGCTACTACTTATTTACTTATAAATCAACCCCGCATTGGCTCATTTATGACGTGAATTGCGTGTCGGATTCGATTCCCGATATCCACAGTATAAGTATTTACCCATGAATCCACATTCTAGACTAGGATTGAAAAAGACAGATGATTCTATACAGGAGAAAGAAAGGTGAAGGAAAAAAAAAAGAGAGAGAGAGTTTACTTGGTCGAAGCAAACTTCTTCAGGCTCTCCTCACTGCCATTCCAGACATCAGAGTCGCCACCAAACTTATACGTATCGGCATTCTGCCAGATCGAGTGCGTCTCCCATCCCTTAGGGGGGATTCCAGCAGAATCGCTCCAGCGGGCAAGGACAAGAGGGTACTGCCCAAAGTCCCCGTTGTTACCGGTGCACTCGGTCCACCAGCTGGTGGTGGTGTAGATCATGGGGTAGCGACCCGCGGCAGCCTTGTATGTCTCGCCGAACTCCTGGATCCAGGAGGCCATGGCGGACGTGGAGAGGCCGTAGCAGCCGGCCTCGAGATCGAGCATGCCCGGCAGGGTCTGGCCATCGCCGGACCAGCCGCCGCCGTGGGCGATGAAGTACTCGGCCTGGGCCTTGCCGGAGCTGGAGCCGGGCTGGGCGAAGTGGTATCCGCCGCGGATGAGCTTGGCCTTGGTGGCGCCGGTGTAGTGGGTGCTGAAGACGGGGTCGGTGTAGGTGGTGCCCTCGGTGGCCTGTTTTGTTAGATGAATGGATTAAAAAGTTGGACGATGTGAGGTACCTTGATCATGACGAAGCGGGCGCCGGAGGCATAAGCACCAGAGTAGTCGACCTCGGGCTGGTAGTGGGAGATGTCGAAGCCCTGGACGGCGGCGTAGGCAACGCCGGGGAGAGCCAGGAGAGAGAGGAGCTTCATTGTATAGAAGTAGTAATAGTAGTTGTAGTAGTTGTTGTTATTGTTGTAGTTGCTGATTGTAGAGATATTGATGCAGGATCTCGTTAGAAAGCAGCACCCCTTTATACTCGACGCCCTCGATATCCAGGATCTGGCCTGACCAGACTTCAAGCGATGCAGTCCGATCCCTCGTAAAGTCGGTCCTCAAACTCGGTTCCTCAAACGACGATCTGTGTCGATCCTGATTATATTTGGCTCCGCCCCACGACTGAATCCCCAACAGCCTGTCAGAGCATCGTCTTGCCGAAGTGCCCCTGCCTGGGGTTACAAGCTAAAGTGATCTAAATTATGCAAGGACGAGATGAATTCATGTTGATGCCGAGCACCTGAGCCCCATACTGGATCTGATTGGGGTTTGCTTGTCTAAATTAAGCACAGGGAGGACCCGTGGGCTCAGGGCTCGTATTCCGGGGCTGAGCGACATGCAGAACACGGACACGAGAATGTGACGCTGCGAGAGGCCGAAGGTCTGTTTTGATTGCCAATACGAGAACTAGTTCGTTAGTGTGTTGTTGTCTGCAGCTGCAGCCCTGCAATGCCCTGAATGCTTTGGTGTTGACTGCAGTGGCCAATTACCATGGATTAAACTCTGATCGACAGGACCATTGCAGCGCGTATTTTGGGATACGAGGCTGGTTCCACAGACTGGCAGAATGATACTTGAATGGGACAAGGCGATTCTACTTGAAAGATGGAATGACTTCATCAGGGCGAAACCAGCATCGATTCATACCTCGGACGAGATCGTCTCGACCTGATCGCTTAATATAGAACACGATAGGCACGTTTGAGGACATCCGGGCAGCCGATACAGCTGGGAACGTCACCGGCCTCGTATTGAAACAGAAGAGGAAAGAGAAAGGAGATCTGCAATAACAATCGATTCATGAATGCCTCGGATGGTCTACTGCCCCAAGGACATTCTACGATATTGCATCAAGATGGAGGAGCACCAAGTACCAAAAATAACCAGTGTTTGATATCTTGGTTGAACCATACTAGCACTCAGGGCGAGACGTCAGCACTCGACTACTGTTGTGCCCTCAATGCCAGTCCAAACTCCTCGACCTGGTCGTCACTCATCAACCCCAGGCCTAACAGCTCATTATCCACCTCCTTATACTCGCCCCCATACTTCCCACTCATAAACGCCGCAGCAAACAACGCTGGAACAAGGGAAAAATCAAACCCCTTTGCCAACTGTCCCAGAATACTCTGAACAGCGGCATCCGCATCCACCTCCGTCTCCGTCCACGTCTCCCCAGGCGTCCACTTCCTCACAATATCATACACCTTCCGCTGCGTGAGAACGGTATCATGAACACGAACAAGACGATTCCTCGTCTCATCAGACCTGCCCAACGACGCAACAACCGCCTTCGCAACCGTGCTCAACCGACTAACACTAAACCCGTGCTGACCCCCATCATGAAGCGCAACACCGCGCTTCTCAAAATCCACCACAAGCGGAATAGTAAACAGCATCTCCAAGAACCCACCAACCGCAAACGCCGTATACTCGATCTCGCCGGCGTCCGCCTTGGCAGCTAGATACTCGTGGATCTCAACGGCCGGGGCATGGAAGGGCAGTTTCTTCCCCTCTGGGTCGGACGTCATGGCGCCAAACTCGGCGGGGATGAATCGTTTCACGCCGGCTTGGATTGCGGCGTCGATGGCAGGCTTTTGGAGTGGGATTGCGGACGGCGAGACGGTTGAGATGACGATGTCGTGCCCTTGTAGGGCGGTTGTTAGGCTTGAGACGGAGGCGTAGTCCACTTCTTTGGCTGTGGCGCCGGTCGGGAGGTCGCCTAGGGAGGCAGTTGAGCGGGTGAGGACTGTTACAGTATATTGCGCTTTGAGAAGTTCGGTGAGGAGGACTGAGCCCAGGGCTCCTTTCTATGGGGAGTCAGTGCTGTGGTATGCGAATGCGATGGATGGGGTGACTTACGCCCAGCAGGGCGACTTTCTGGAATGCGGTCATTTTTATTCATTGATTATCACTGATGCTTTGATATCTCTTCAGAAATATTGAGAAGTCCTGGTACCTTTTATATGCCACAGATCGTGATGTATAGCGAGTGTCTCGTCAGCCATTGCAATCGCCACCCACATTGAATGGCTCTCTGGCTGATATCAGCCACAGAAACATGCATATCAGCCGGACTTAAGACGTGACATCAGCCTCTAACGTCCGGAAATAACAACCTGAAATTATCCGCAACAGCAGAATGTGTCGAGAGATGCCACACCGCTAAATGGAAAGCCATGCATGGCTGGTTGATAGCCAGCGATCCCCAGAATGCCTCCAGCTCTCGGATTTAAGCCCGCTGGTTGGAAAAATCGAAACTAAATCAAAACAGGAAATTAACTCGTCGTTTAGCGCATTTAAGTCGGATAGCCAATCATGCTGACAGGCACATCGTATTGGAGGCCTTCACGCTCGGGCCGTCATCGCATCGGAGATATAAGCCTACGACGAGCCTCTTGACAAACTGGGCTTTTGACTCCTCACAGAATCCGATATAGCAGTGAGAATGACATCCCGCAGCAAAGGAAGTCTAGCGTGTGAAAACTGTCGCCGGCGACGTATTAAGGTTCGTTCAGAATAACTACCTCGATCACCAGTGTACTGACATATCAAAGTGCAACCAGCTGCGCCCACGATGCTCTCAATGTGCACGAGCAGGACTTCACTGCTTAGGATACAGAAGTACACTAGACCTGCACTTCAAAGACCAAACTGCCACCATCGCGAGCAAATTCCTGCCAGGCAAGAAGTTATCAGCATCCACTCACAACCGCCAAAGACTGACAGCGCCAACCGCCGTTCCATATTCTTTGACAGCAACAACACCAACCCTAAACATCGAAGAAATGGCCTGGAATTACTACTTCAACAACTTCAACATCACTCGCCCCAACGTCAGCACCGCCACCGCCTGTAATCCCGAGCCGTACCTCGCGACCTCCTCGTCGGGGATATGCAGCATCACATCTGTAGGACTCGCTGCCCTCGCGACTGTCAGGAAAGATCCGCATATGATGGATCTCGCGCGACGGAAATACTCAGCCGCGTTACTCTATCTTGCACGTGCAGTTGCGGATCCAGCGGAATTAGAGAAGGGATCCACGACGAGTGCGAGTTTTAATTTGTCTATGTTTGAGGTACCTCCCCTACGCATTGTGGGAGGGTGATTGGTCTTGTTTGTGCTAATGGGACAGATGATAATATCCGATACCCCCTCCGCTGCATATTCTTGGATGAAGCACATCCGGGGCACGGCAGCCCTAATGTGCGTCGTGCAACTGCCGACGACGAAGATGGTTTTTGCGATGGTTGGGTGTTTGCAGGTTGCTTTTACTGCTGTACGTCACCAGCTCAACCGCAGCGATGATCCATATTTATATATATGATGGTATGGCTAACGGTGACAGACTGTCGGATGCCTCATCGCCAACCAACCAGTCCCTCGATATCTAATCAGACTGGTAAAATCCTTCCGCAATGAGGAAAGTCGTGAAATAGCGCCGATAAATGAACTATTCATAATCCTCAGTGCGCTTGTCAATCTCTACGTCCAGGCAGAGGGGGCAGGAGCAGATGTCAGTGATGATCTCGGCCCAGCTCTATCAGATATCGACGCAGACCTGATATCCTGGAAACGCCGACTCCCACTAATATGGACCGGCGATCCAAACACCACAAGCACCGTCCATAGCGGAAACCCACACTGGAAACCCAAGGTATGGGGATACTACCAGCTCTGCCGGATTCTCACGCACCGGGTTTTGCTGGATCATACCGCGCAATCTGCAGACAGGAGGGCAGAATCGCTGGGTATACTATCGCAGATGTCGGGCCAGATATACGAGCATGTCCCTATGATGCTGAGGAGGTCGTTCGGCTGCCCCGACCAGTGTCTGGGATTGACCTCGGATGTGTTCTTCCTTGTAACCATTCTACAAGTCCTGGTTAAACTTACGGATCGCTGTACTGTCGTCAGGGAGTGGGCTGGCCCAGCGCAGAAACAGCTCGGAGAGCGCTTCGACCCGCTGAAGCACTTTGTCGCCAGGTTCCTACACTAGAACAGAAGAGACCAGGGGGAATAACTAACGGAGACATCTGATTCTCATATCGTCATAACGTCCAACGTCCAACGTGCAAACATCAACTGAACTAACTAGGCAGTATCGTCTAGCTACCCAACATGCTCATACCGATTCGCCGGAACCTCCTGGATATGAAACTCGGTCGTGCGCAAGATCCCCCTGGGAACCTGCGGGCGCGTCGACCCCGTAATCGGCGTTTCGCTATCACTGCCACTGCTGATATTGGTGCCATTCTCGCGGTCCCTCCGCGACGACGCCGTCCACGTCAGCGGGTACTCGACGAAATCGCGCCCGACGCTCGCAAAGGGGACATACTGCTGGTGATCGATGTTGGTGGTTTGTGTCTTGGCGGCCTTGGATTTCGACTTGGATTTGAAGTGTGCCGCGCGCATGGTGCCGGCGAGTTCGTGCGTGGTGGACTTGCTGCGCTTGCTGGAGCGGTGGCGGACGATGATGTTGAAGAGGGGCGTTAAGGAGGGTATGCACGCGGCGAGGATGATCAGGTATTGTTCGAGGGTGACCCAGATGGTCAGGTTGACGGTTTTCCAGCTGTAGTCTTCGTAGGAGGTGAGGCCGGCGAGGTGGGTGGTTTTGATGATTGCGGCGACCATGGCGCTGGCACTTATTAGAAGGAACTTGTTATTGGGGATGGGGAGAGACGAACACAATTCCGAGCGAGAGGACGACGCCCAGCCCGACCTTGACCTTTATTGCCATCTGCAGTCTCCGGATTGTGAACAGCGGATATATCGCGAGGATGAGATCGGTGAGTGCCGATACAGCTGATTATCGTTAGCCCAACGCACTCAGAAGACAGTTCCAAGATTCATGAACATACAACCCTGAAAGAAGGCATATTTCTGCTGCGTCCCCTCGGGCCAGCAGTGTCCTTCTTGCATATCGAAATTCCACAACTTCCTCGTCGGGATACACTGCGCATAGATCGTAAAGACACCGCCAGCATTAATCAAAGTCATGACCACAATCAGCGTATAAAGCAGTGCCTTATGATTATTCACGCCCCCGATAATCCGTATCAGAAACAGCGCAACCGACACCTTCCCCCAGTTCGTCGACGTAACGTGAAACCCCTGCGACAGGATCTGGTACTTCATCGCCATGCTCTTCTGGTGCTCCGTGAGCTGGACCATATGCCGCCCGGCACCATACGCGACGCTGATGATGACCAGGATCGTGTTGATGGCGGCCTTGACGAGCGCGAGGAGGATGCACGCGTCGTCCCAGCCCCAGGAGCGGAGGATGCGCAGGCGCACCCACAGGCGCAGGACCATGAGGATGATGCATATGCCTAGCAAGGGCCAGGCGACGGCGTGGAGGATCCAGCCGCGGTTGGGGTCTGCATCGGGGTCGGACATGGCTGGAGGGACGGCGACATCGAGACAGTGAGACCTTGGGCGCAGACCAGGGAGAAGGGATCCGGAGTCAAGAGTGCGGGGATGCAGGACGATATAGCGAGCACATGGCGGGCAGATGAAGATCGGTTAGAGGAAATTAACGAGATCTGGAGTGGTCACTGGTGATAGTCTGATGGAGTGGGATGGAGTGGTATGGAGATCAGGCGGTGCTCGGTGTTTCAGGGGGCGATAGTGGTTGTGCAGCTCATGAACTTAATCAAATCTCTGCCTTGCAAATGGCTTGATAGGCCTGTTTATTTCCCGTTCAAGCAGTTCGTCAGCAAAAGCTGAACCTGTTTTGGCATGCAGGCCCACATCGCAAACCCAGTTCTCCGGAAGGTTGGGTCCAAGTGGAGGCGTGCAAATGGCTTACAGAGCCATCCTGCTGGCTAATTGGATGAATTATTGCCTTTCTTGGACGTCTCCGGCTTCTCCAGCAGATCGACATATTCAAACCAATTGTCCAAACCTTCGCAAACTATCGTGACTCGCGGGAGGCTCTGTGCCTGACTGCCTGTGGCCCTGACTGCCTGCGGGTGCTCGAAAACGAGTCCCTAATTCTGGTAATTCACCTGCCAACTCAAGCTGCCCGGGTCAAAGCGCTCAAACCATTCGGCTTCGTTCTCCACTGCAGTCCCTGCTTCAACTGGTGGAGCGTGCAGTCACAGACTCACATGCATATGCAATCTCCCAGCCGTGCACCTGCACCATGCTGTCTAGTCTGACAAGATTCAGCCAGGGCCAGGCCTTACCATATTCTCATGGCTCGATCTCGTCCACGTGCATTCATCCCGATCGAAGCGTGCAGTGGATCATGTTGAAACATTTGGTATACCTCCCTCTCATATCCGACGTTACAGCGGCCTACGGGAGACATTGAAGAACCTGCAGCAAATATTGACCACAGACCAGCTCCCGTGGCGTCCCTAAGTGAAGGTTATCCAGTCAAGAGCTGCCAATGGAGTTCTTCAGTTCTCTGAACTGCTGGTTTCTGGCTTCACTACGTGAATTGACTTGCGACGGTAGTTGAATACAAGTTCCACAATAATGCCAATCATCGCCACTATATTTTCGACACTCGTCACTGACCATTCGCAACCTAGCTGACCCCTCATGGACCCTCCGGCCTCTTCAACCTCGTAGATCGAATGTTAGGCTTCGATCTGCAGACTGCGGAACCGCTGAAAGAACCCTGATACGGAGACCCTTGCAAGCCGTAACCAGTCTCACAACAGATGCGATCGTGCTCCGAAAGGATCCCAGGGAGATTCCCAGTCACAGTGCTTAAAGGATCATGTAGCGGAGGAGGGATACTGGAAGTACTGGCCTGGAACCCTCCAGCTCCAGCTCCAGGCCGGGCGAATAGTCCTCGGTCAGCATTAACTACAAAATTCGCCGACAGGCTGATTGCGAGGGAGCTCATTCCGGTCGCCCGAGTATAGGATATCATAGACCGAGACTAGGAGGAGACCTTTCGTATGTTTTGAGTTTAATCTCCTGGGTCTGGCCTGGGGCAGTGGACTCCGCTTCATGGAGTGATACTGGTCGTTATCCATTTCAAACTTAGAAGAGGTCATAATTTCGTCAGTGAGGGACCCAAATTCCGTTTTGAAATAAGGAATCTTAATATACTCTTGTGCTACGTAGCTGTTACAAAGTCGATTGTTCGTTGAATTGGTAACAGTAAGTCCCGTCTAATAATAATAGATACTTATACAACTCAAGTATAGTAAGGAATCTGCTCACTCGGAATCCGACTAGGCCGACGACTTCCATATCCCAAGCCAGAGCTTCTACGACGCTCATCATGTCGTTGCCGGTCCGCTTCCAGCGTCTGGGCGAATTTACTACGTTTGCGAATAGCCGGGCCCTTCCAGTAGAAGATATAAACCGGAATCATGACCAGCACCGCTATGCATCCTAACAAAGTGCTCGCCCATTGCAGGTGCAGTCTCCCGCCGATATTCTGGTACATTGGGGTGGAATACATCGTGGCGACACCGGCCAGGAAGTCTCGTGCGAATCCGTTACCACCTGTGGCTGACGCAGAGTATGGACCGTACGCGGCTACCATGTAGTCGATTGTTGCCATGTAGATACCGTAGTTCGCCATGGCGATGAGACAGGCGAAAATGCATGGGGCGATCCAGGGTGTATAGGCCGGGCCCATGGTCGTCCAAGCGAAGCCCAGTAAGCCGATTGGTTCAAGAGGGCAGATGTAAAGTAGCAAGAGCAGGCGACGTTCAGGAAGACGGACTGCATTGCCATGTTTATGGCGAAGACTCATTTGGCGCCAGATATCAGGCAGGAATATGGCGTATGCGATCACGTAGCCGATGAGGATGGAGCCGAATGTCATGCCCACGGCCAGGACAGTGAAGTTCCATTGCTCGAAGACAAGGGTGAAAGAGCTGGTAAAGACGAAGATCAGGGCATCAGAAAATCCAGAGAGGAGAGACAGAAACAAGACGATGGGCTCGCGAATAAACATCTCGAAGGGTCGGCGCCACACGCGCAACACCTCCTTTGCATCCATTCGAACATCCTGCAGCTCATTGGGGCCCCAGATATCGTCGCCATTCTTCCTCCGGCGTTTCGCTTCGCGGTCGATCAGGATTGTAGCCCTCGTCTCCGGGACCATGAAGAAATGCATGGCCTGAGTGACAGCACCCACAATCAACTGGATCCAGAACACCCAGTGCCAGGAAAGATATTGACCGATTATGCCACCGAAAAAGGGTCCAACCGTAGAGCCTCCCACGGATGATAAGACAACAAACGCAACAGCAAACCCCTGGTCTTCTGCTTCCCACATATCAGCAGTCATTCCTAGTGTCACTGAACCTCCAGCGGAACTGAGACCCCCAAGGACGCGGCAGACTACAATAGTGCCATAGTTAGGAGCGACGGCGCACGGAATCTGCCAGATATTGACCAGGAATAGAGAAAGCTGCATGATAGGCCATCGACCGAATTCCTCACTCCAGGGAGCCCAGAGCTCGCACCCAAAGGCATATGCGACGAGGAAAACAGCCTGCCCGACACGAGCAGCCTGTTCACTAATTCCGAACTCTTGTACAAGGCCTGGGACGGCATTCGCATATACACCGGTGTTGAAGTTCATTGACATCTGGACAGCGAAAATGACAGACAGAATCGTCCACTTCTTCCACCAAGGGAAGCAGAAGCCCAGCTTGTCGTAACATTCATCTTCGAGCAACTCCCGCTTTCCACCGCGGTGGAGATCCTGGGTTTCCTCCTTTGTGAGTTCAGCGGATATATCTTCCGCCTGGGCCTCAGTGGGATGGTCAGAGGCCTGCGTGGACTGAGGACCGTTCGCAGGGCCGTCGTCCTTGTCTTTTCGCACACTATTAGACTCCATACTCTGTATGGTAAAAGTGATTGCAGATACTGATAACGAGATTACCCCGTGTCCTAAAAAAAGAGAATAAATGACTCGGGGTGCAATGATGTCAATATCACCTGTGGCGACTGGCGTCATCGCCGCCTCCTTTGTCCTTACCACAGCTTCATCGGAATTGTCTAATGCGGAGTGTTTTCATAATTTTGTTATTGCTTCGACGGTGCACTTTTATATTCAACTGAAGGTATAACCTGTAATTTAACTATGTTTTTGCACCTGTGTCCTCTTGCCAAAAGCGTAGAAACAACCATGCATAAGGATCCAACCAAAAAAAGGCCGGAGTAGTGCATTATCTACCCAGACTAGCATGATGCTGGTAGACCTGCTCTTGCTTCACGCTGTTGCCATGCTTGCCTTACAATGGCTGTAATATAAGGGCGCCGTGATGTTTGCTGGTACTGGAATCTATTCCAGCCTTCGCGGACTCTCCTATTAATCCTTTTTCTGGCGCTTCTTGTCTGGTTGCTCGCCCTCTGGTGTATCAACTTCAACATCGTCTTCCAATTTCTGGTCTTCATCCTCTTCAACCTCTTCGTCCTCTTCCTCTTCCCTCTCGTCCCCGTCCTCCTCCTCCCCTTCTTCCTCCTCTTCGTCAAGTACAGCGTCGTCGTCTGCTGCCAGTTTCTCCTCGTTTGCACTGTCGTCCGCCGCAGCGTCTACTGCTTCTTCATCGCTCTCATCCTCTGGCTCATCCTCTGGCTCATCCTCTGGCTCTTTCTCATCTTCCTGATCCTTGCTAACTTCCTTCCTCTTCCTCTTTGCCGCCGCTGTATTGCCCACAAACTGCTTCCCCTTCTTTGAACCCTCCGCCTTCTTCTCCTCTGTTTTTTCCTTCTCCCCCTCGTCTAGCTCCTCCCACGCCTTCTTAGGCAAATACCGCTTGCGAGTTCCATCGTCCTGTTTCGCTGTCCCAGATCCTTCTTTAGTTTGCCACTCCTCTCCTGTCCACTTTTCAAGATTCTTCTGCTCCGGCCTCTTCTCCTCTTTTGGTGTAGTATAGTCACCCCCGCGAGCCTTGTACTCCGAGGCCGTCAATTGCGCCTATTATTTTAGTTTCCTGTTTTCTAAATAGATTGTCTACTGAATACCTTGCGTGCGGACCATTGTCCCGGTTTTCCGCCTTTGTCGCCCTGCTGGACTTCGTTCTTGACCTCTTCGCGTAGCTCGGGATCTGTATAGTTCTTCGGGTTTGAAGGCATTGTCAATATAGAACAACCAATGCTCTAAAGGAAGATAACAGTAGTTGTAGGTATTGGCTTTATAATGAGATACCCAGTCTATCCCAATCATCATGACGGCTTAGGGCAATGACATCACGATTTCCATCTAACCATTCTACCCACGACATCTACGAACTTGAACGAAATTATACCCTCTCAACAACCTTCTTAACTAACTCCGCAATCCTCTCCGAAACCCCCGACAACCGCGGAATATCATGCCCACCCCCATGATCAAACTCCACGCGATCCGGACAAAACTCCGCCAACTGAATCCCCGCAGGCCATCGCGGATCCTTACACCCATAAACATGCACCGTAGGAATTTGTATAGTCGCCCACTCCGGAAACGCCGTAAAATCAAGCCCAAAGACATCCTCCCTCCGCGGCCTCATTCCCGGGTCCGGATCATGGATCAGTGCATCCCCATTCCCATCCCAAAGCCCAACACCGCGCTTTATCAGCGTCGTGTCTGCAGCAAAGGTACTCAGTTTCCCGGCTGTGCCGTTAAGTAATGCCCCTGTCTCTTTGTTGATTTCTTCCGCCCGGTCGGATACATCTAGACCCATGTCCCTGAGTGCGTAGAGCGGTACCCCGCCGCAGATAAACACCGCTGCGCGGAAGGGGAATCCGTATCCATTCCCGTCTCCATTCCCATCTCCATCTCCAGAACGGCCATCAAAAGCACAATACAGCGCCATCGTCGCAACAAGCGAGCAACCCTGCGAGAACCCCATCACGGCCTCATACGGTCCATTCTTCTTCACGTATTCCAGAACCCAGGTATGTGCGTCTCGGAGCCCGGTCGGCGTGGGCTCGCGGTACCATGTGTACGTTGGCGAATCGGGGTAGATTGCTTTTATGCCTGGGGCCGGGGCGCTTGGGTGCGGGGCGGAGACGAAGTCGAAGGTGTAGGAGGGGGGGAGTCTGGAGCAGAATGCTGCTGTTGTTGGGAGTTGGTTAGATTTGGTTCTGACTGGAGTTTTGACCTGGGGTGGAGGGTAGGTAGGTACCGGTTTGAGACTTGAAGATTGAGGCGCTGGTGCCGTGGCCGTGGAGGCAGAGGATTTTGGGCATTATCTCGTCCTCTGCGGCTACTGAGAGTGGAATTTGGGTGTTGTTGGCTTTTGTGGAAGGTTGGGGCTCGTTAAGGTTATATCTGCTGTTGCAATGTGCTAGGACGTTGTGGCATGTCGTTGAAGAATGTGTCTATATTTATCACCACACATGGCTTGTGCTACATTGCAATCTGGGCCAGGAACAAAAGTACCTATCGATCTCGTAATGCCTCCGTAGACAATAGGGCCTGCCTTACATATCACTGCCGGGACTTTGCAGCCGGCCGGTGACCGAAATGACACACCCGATGCAGGGATAGACTACTGGCCAGCGATATACCCCGAGTTTTGCATTCTTACGCCAATCAGCATAAATAACACTTCATTTAACCAGCCACGGCATCAACACGTCCAAAAACGCCATCTCTTCTTGCGGACTTCCAGAAAAGCCCGGGAACCCAGCTTTAGCCACCTTCTCAGTCCACTCACGGTATTTGCTAAACCCTCCGAAATAGAACTTCGTGACCGGCTTGCGACCTTCAATATTGATTCCAAAGAACCAGCCAACCGCCTCCTTGAAGAGCGAGCCCGCCGAGACCTGCTGGCACATCTCACTCCACCGCTCCTCGGCTCCAGGCAAGACCTCCATGACATGATCCTCCCTGGCATTCTCGCTGTGCAGGATACAATCCATGATGAAGTCGACCTCACGCTCGAGGACAACAGGGAAGTTCGCAAAGGCGGCCTGCGGACCGGAAACGACGAACATGTTAGGGAACCCTGAGCATGCGACTCCGCCGTAGGCTGTTGGGCCGTTTTTCCAGTGTTCTTGGAGTGACTTGCCCTCGCGCCCGGTGATGTTCAGGCGCAGGTAGCCTCCTTCCACCGCATCGAAGCCAGTCGCCAGGATCAGAACATCGAGAGGGTGTAGGCTACTGGTGCCGTCGCGCTCACGGATCTTGATCCCCTCGGGCACGATTTCGTCGATGGGCGTTTCGCGTAGGTCGACGATGTCCACATTGTCGCGATTAAAAATCTGGTAGTACCCAGCATCGCAGAGCGGGCGACGGGCGTACAGGTCCCAGGGTTTCAACGCCGCTGCCTTCCGCGGGTCTTTCACAACTTGGTCGATTTTGCTACGGACGAACTTGCAGGCTTCTTCATTGGCATCGCGGTCGGTGGTAAGATCACCGAATGCACTGAACATGAAGCGGAATGCGTTGCTCTGGTCCCAGACCTCTTGGAATGCTTGCTGGCGTTCTTCGGGGGTTGCTTCCATTGTTTTACGGGCTGACTCGTGGATCCCGAATCCAGTTGCAGAAGCCTGGGTGTCTTCCCATATCTTGTCGTAATTACCATTAATGCCATCCCGATAGCCCGGTGGAATGGGACCCTGGCCACTGGGAACTGAATATTGCGGATGTCGTTGGAACGACACAAGTTGGCCCACGTCTGGTGCGATCGCTGTCATCACCTGGACACCTGTAGATCCGTTTCCAATGATTCCAACGGTCTTGCCCTCTAGTTTGACCGAGTGATCCCATCGGGCTGTATGAACGGTCGCCCCAGCAAAGGAATGGACTCCAGGGATATCAGGGTAGTTCGGCTGGGCCAGAATACCCAAGCAGCTGACCAAGTAGCGGCAATGTACAACCAGACCTCCCGAGCAAGTGACCACCCAAACACTGCGGTCGCTGTCCCAGGCAGCGCTCTGCATCTCGGTATTGAATCTCATGTACTTCCGGAGGTCGTGGCGCCTGACTACATGTCGTATATACTCAAGTATCTCCGGCTGATACAGGTAGTGCCTATCCCATGGGTATGACTGTAGATCCTCCTTATCCCATGAATAACGGTACAGGTAGGATTCTGTGTCGCTCATCGCTCCTGGGTACGTGTTCCAGTACCAAGTGCCACCAACATCGCCACCCGCCTCGACACACTGGACCTGAAGGCCAGCCCGGGAAAGCCGATATGTTGAGTATACTCCCCCCATTCCCGCGCCAACGACAAGCGCATCGACTATGTTTTCGGCCGCAGACCCCATGTTAGCTGTCCAGTTTACCTGTCAATCTAGAATTTAACGTCCCTCGAGTACTGGGCGAAACAGGAGCGAATAATCGGGGATAGATGTGCCCTCTTGATTGTGGTTCAGGTTGTGAGATGGGACGCGCGAAGCGAAAAGGAATGCCTGAGGGAGGACTACGTTTATGACATCCCATGCGGGGTTGACTGCTTGACGACCTCATTCTCATTCCTTCTGGTCGCAGGTGCCAGTTGAAGAGAGCGGGGAGGCCGAGGCTATGCACGCAGCCTGCATGGGCACCTGCAGTTGACGGTGCGAGTCAGCTCATCCCATGCAGAGCATTCCTGGAATATTTCATAGAGCTTTGCAGGCAACTGGAGCTCCCCGCATGACTCGCAGCTTCTCCGGTATCTGATCACAAGTCCCGAGAGTCGAGTCATACGAGGGCGGCGGGGGTAGATATCACCAGTCAGTGATGAACACTGTATTCTAGGTGTTTCAAATTGGAATCAGGACCAGGCGGGAAATACTCCAAGAAATGAAGCAGGGAGAGCTTTCCGCGCAGCATAGCTAGAATGCATTGACGCGCATCAAAATTACCGGTTTGGCCAACGGACTTGCATACTGCCAGGCGACCTCTGCGCCCACTTCCAATCAGGCTGCATGAAACCCGCCGATCGCTGTCAATTCTGCATCCTTTGGTCCGTATAGAAGTGCCAAGTGCGGGTGGCTATCGCGCCAACAGCGACGAGAATAATAACTCCCTGATACGTGCCCATGTGCCGCCGCATATGCTGATCAGCTCAACCACGGAGAAAGGAGGGGTGATTTCATGTTCCCGTGAAATTATTCCCAGCCTATTTTCCATCCTGTCGCGTTGGTGACTCCCAAGGGCTTTTGATGTAACGTCTCATCTACTCAACCCACATTTGATTCCACGTCTCCCAGAAATTCAAGGTCGACGATTCATCCAAAAGTGCATCAACCATACTAGTCATGTCCACGTTTGGATCGAGGTCAACATTATTAACAACGGGATGACCCGTGGTGATTCCAGTCGACTGATCTTGATCCGGTTGGGATACAGCTACCCCTGGAGCTGGGGCAGGGGCGGGAGCAGGAGCTGCAGGAGCTCGTGTGATGCCACCAGCGGCTTCGGGGCAGATTTGCTGGATTGCCATAGCAAATATCCCACGGTAGATTGATGCCACTGTGTACACCTTCTGGAATTCCTCCATGACCATCATGCATGCGTTAAGCTTATTCAGGCGGAGGCGTCTCGATAGAGGGTTGCCGGAGCGGCAGTTGAGGAGGTGCATCTGCATTGCAGGGATGAGGAGCGGTGGTCTACATATGTTAGCTAGTCTATCAAAATGGGCCACAATAATGGGGAGTAAGGGGTTAGCTCACGTCATAGGCAAGGCATATTCGAGGAGGTTTTCCTGAGCGAGTGTCTCTAAAACGTCGTTTGTGCGCGACGCCGCAGCATCTGCTTTGGTACGTATTGTTTCTTGCCACTGCATCTGGTGGTTAGGGGATATGTCATCTGGCGGGTCCGTTAAACATGGTCGGTACAGAACGATAAGAATTGCGCTGTAACGGTCAGTGAGGTAGGCTATGACTGGTCAAGTTGACGTACTCATAGTGTAGCTGAAGGTGGTGCAGATAGAACCGAGTGGAGCCATTCCAACTGGGACATTGTTCTGGAGGCTTATACCGCAAGATCTCTGCCTCTAGGGTCTCGATCTGTTCACGCGATGGTTTTGGTCGCACTGTCTTATAGCTCAATGTAAGGACGGAGCCAAGTAACCTACTTAGCTGTATCAACACAATCCAGTATTCGGCCAAAACAGGCAAGTCATCAGGGATAAAGGCAGAAAAAAGAGACTGAGGAATATTTTTGAAGTCGTAAAGTATATCTGCCACCGACGGCATAGCCACATCGCAATCATCGAGATCAATGCGTAGCGGTCGTCCAAGCGTTAAACTCAACCAACGGTCGCGGAGAAAGCACGTCCACCAGAGACGTCGCCAGAGATGCCGCTGCTGGTCTGTGATGGCTGCATTGTATCTCGCCGCGTCAGGGTTGCGGTGGAGGCCGAGAATCTGGCAAAGGCTGATGGAAACCCCGGTCCAATACCAGGGCTGCGCATGCTCGTCTACTTCAGAGTGCCAAAAGCCTAGCATGAGGGAAGACTGCAAAAGCACTGTCTTATCCCGCTCTCCGCTATTACTGTACAGGCACTGATCGTAAGCGTTAATGGTGCCCATCACCAACCAGAATGGGTAACTTGCCTTTGCGTGAGAGTACATGGCCGCCTTCATCGCCTTCCTCGAATCGTACCCTTCCCGCTCGCACATACTAGATGGAACAAACTGCGAGAAAATTTAGCAACGAGCGCCCGATTAAGGTTTTGTCGAGCCGTACGTTTACAGCCACAAAGAACACACTCCACACGAGAAGTAGGTTATACTCGTGAAGCCGGCCGGCCTGAAAGAAGTACAAAATCTGATCGGCTTCAATAATGGGCACGATTGTGTGTACATGGCGGAAGTAAGCTTGAAGAAGACACTCGCAAGCCTCACTGCTAGGGAGATTGAAGACGCCTTTACTCTTGAGGTAGTTGCGGTCCTCCTCACACAGCGATTCGGTGGCGCGCGTTGGAATAAGGAAGTGTCTAGCCAGAGACTCTCCAGAAGATAGTGACAAGGTAGATGTTATCCCGGTTTTGTCACCTAGTAGCGGTATTTATTAGCTCTATCGTACGTGTTAGCGGAGATTCCTCACCAGTGTAGAAGGGAACCTGTCCAGCTCGTCCGGGGTTCCCCAAGGCGGCCGCAGCGATCTCAAGCCCATTTCGCTCCTCATCCTGGATACTGTATTGTTCAGCAGACCCAGGAATAGCTGACGGTCCCGCTGAATGTCTCTGGAAGGTCAGTGTAGAATTTGCTGTGGTGTCGGGGGGAGGGACATTTCCCCCAGTGTACGTGTCAACGCGACTGGGCGGACTGCTGGTAGCCGCGCGCAACGACTGTCGTATCAAGCCATTGCGACGGTTTGTTCGAGGTCTAAGCTCACGGGTTAGGTGTAGATTTTCCTGAGTCTAAGAGGGCAATCTTCTCACATTGACGCTGCGTCGTCCACTACACAATCGGCGTGGTCCTGGGCACAGCGGATGCACGGCACGCCGGTAACGTTGATGCTACACCGGACCTTGCGCGAACGGCAAGAGTGACAGGCGACGGTGGATCGATAGCGCCGAGCTGACATGGCCTTTAAACGCGGACAAGAATGTTGGGATGTTGTAGAAGGAAAGTGACTGGTGATGCCGCGGGAAGAAACCTCGGAATGTCTGCCTTAAGTATGCCTGAATTCTGCCTGAAACTCGGTCTGAAACCAGTGCCGGGCACTCGCCGATTCCTGCCGAGATTGCCCCGAGTCCTCCCAACTATTCATGATGCACCTTGAAACATGATATTTTATCTTGTCGAATAATGAATCTAGATTGCTGTATTAGTTTAGACTAGTTAGCGATCTTCCTCACCTGTGTTAGACATTCGGATGCCGAATATGCGCGAGAAAGCTGACGATATATAGGCATCTATAGGATCTATACTTTTTATATATATTGTATACCGACTCTCATTACACGTCCTTCTACATCCACGAAGAGCCCCTCGAATATAATACAACATTGGAATAATAGCATGTTTTCTTCGATATGCGCTTTAACTTTTGCTTATTAAGTGTCTAACTAGTCCCATACTCCACAGATATCACAATAAAAAGTAAATTCTTCACAGTAAGTCTTAGAAACAGAATATCTGATCCGTCATCTTCGCAACAGCCCCAGGAGCCTGGAATCCCATAGACACCAAAGCCTTCTTCGACGCATTGACCATCCCCGGCGGACCACAGAGCATCACCTTGCAATCCGGCGCCGCAGCGGGCAATCTCTCCTTCATAATCTCCGCAGTGACAAACCCCTTTCCAAACGACCACTTCTCCGGTGGCGTATCCAGCATATACCAGATCTTAAGATTCTGGGGATACGCCGTCGCAAAAGTTTCCAGCTCACGGCGGAGCAGAATATCATCTTCCGTGCGATTAGCATAGATCAGACTGACTTCTGTGAGATCAGTTGGATCCTCGCAGATCGCTCGGATAAGTTGGTACATTGGGGTGATTCCGGTGCCGCCTGCGACCATGCCAATCTTGTTACATAGACCCTTGGAGTATTTCATTGCGCCCTTGGGGCCCCGGAATTGAACCTCGTCGCCGACCTCCAGATTCTCGAGATACTTCCCCGTCAGCAGGCCATCGGGGTAACATCTGATCACCAGCTCCAACAGACCCTTATCTAGGTTATTTGATGTTGGGGTGTATGATCTTGACACGGCAGTCCCGTCGATATTAGCCTTGATGGCTACGTGCTGACCGATAGGAAGACCGAGCACGTCCTGGGGCTTTGGCAGCTGGAAGACAAACTTATATACACTCGGTGAAAGAGGGACTTTGCGAATAAGCGGCAGACTCTTGTATTCCTTCGCGTCGAGGAATCCCTTCACGAGGTGGGGATTTGCCCGAGCAACCTTGCGGCACTTCATGTATGGAGGGTATTTTGTGAAGCCGGACTTGATCTTTGTGAATTCCGATAGCTTGCTAGCGACAAACGAGCCGACGACGGCGAAAATGCCAGTTGCGGCTGCGAAGCCGGTGTAGAAATCACCTGGAGTAAACCGCGCACTGGGTAATTTAAACATACGCCGAAGTTCTGACATCCCAGACGGAGACGTTGGCAGGGTCGCATATAACCGACGGCCAAAGTACAGTGAAACGGCCGCCCCGCTGAGATAGACTGTCGCGAGAGCTGCGGATCTGAGCAACCCCGAACTCTTTGTAGAAGCTGGTGTCGGAGGAGTTGTAGGCTGAATTAAGCGGACTGCTTCACGGCGAACCCGTTGTTGTGCGCCCTTCAACGTTCCGATAAGGTATGTTTGGAGGATCTCATCAGCGTCCTAGATCATCGAATCGCGTCAGCTCAAGTACTTGGAAACAGGTTATACTGGACTGTACCTCTGAATGGCCAACGTCTTCGTATGCTTCGGTCGCATCACTCCCAGCAGCTTCGACCAGGACATCGGCGCCTCCAGGGTGATCCCTAACATAAGGGGTGATGTCGTATACTATAGGGAATCGTCAAAGCTGCAATCGCTTAAATTATTGCGATAGCACAAACGACAAGCTTACCATTCCCATTAACAACAACCCACAAGTTGTCTCTTGTATTGTGACCAGCTACGTCGTCTGTGGTGTACTCTTTGATATCTGCCATTGCGAAACGAGTGTAAATGGTCAACGAAAGAAAAGCAAGGGGCGACCAGCCGTGGATGAGTAAACGCCAGAATAGGTTGAGCACAATCCAGACTTATATAGGCGACAGAGCTATCTTCGACACCAACGGGCAAAAACTCCTTGAATCTTTGTTGATCCACCCGTTGTCACCACGCCAGCATATCCAATCTGAGAAATCCGATTGGGCGTCGAAATGCCGCGGGATTCCCACCAACAACGGCTTGGGCTCTTTCAGCCAATCGGAAGCACGGAATCAAGAGCGCGGCATCGGAATTCCCGCGGCAGCGTTTCGGGATCCGCCCGACTGTGGACCATTCTATATGACAGTGGGAGCTAACGCGTGCTGCTAGACGTTTATAAAGGCAGAGAATGTCATTGTATCTGCAGGATTGCTAGTGCAGACTTTTCAGGATACGTTGCTCAGTTGCATCATGTCAAGCCAGCAATTTTACCTTCTAGGTGAAGCCGCATCGTCCGCGAAAACCATCGATGTCGACTCCAAGTCAAGTGTTGAACAGCTCAAGCACCTTGTCGCCGCTCATTTTGCAATTGTAGAGCCAAATGGTAAGACTTTATTCTCTCCAAATCCCGACTAGTGCGCTAACTTCACAAGGGATCGGATTCCAAGCAAACGATGAATACCTCATGGAAACCGCCGACGTCGTCGCCGCTACAGAGCCCATAGCTATTAGTATCGACGGCAGCGGTGTACGAGAACCCGAAGGCCCCAGCGGTCTTCCATACGTTGGTAACTACCTCGAGGTGTATCCCGACCACCTTGGCAACCACCAACGCCTTTTCGAGCGATACGGCCCAATCTTCAAGACGACGAATCTTGGCCGTACAACGTACCAAACAAACGACCCGACAATCTCGGCGATCGTCTTTTCGGAATCGGACTTCTTCTCGAAGAAAATCAACGAAGCGCACCCGCTGCATGCTCTCAAGACTCCCGCCGCCGGTGTCTTCTTAGGTGACACCGACACGCCGGAGTGGAAGGTAGCGCACAAGTTTTTGCCACCAGCACTTGGACCCAAGGCAGTGCGACACTATGCGCCGACGATGCAACGGACAGTTGAAGATGCGTTCACGGTATTTGACGCCCTTGACGAGGGCGACCAGGCGTGGAACGTGTACCAGTACATGTTAAAGCTGGGTTCTCAAGCCGTTGGGAAGTTGACGCTTGGACTGGACTTCCAGCATTTCACCGAGCCCGGTGCGCCAGTTCATGAGATGGTTCATGCTATTGCTGAGATGCTCTCACTTAACAAGGAGGTCACCTCCAAGGGTAACTGGTACGGGAAGTTGCCATTCGGGGCTCCCAGGAGACTGCGGACTTTGAAGTCGAGGATTGAGGAGATGGTGCAGGATTCTATCAATAGCGCTGCACGGGGAGGTGTTACCGATTTGCCGCTCCAGGAGGCAGCTCTGGAGGCTTCTAACATGGTTGGTATGTACACTGTCCATTCTTTCTGTCCTTATAGCAAGAGCTAATCATACTCCAGACTACGCTATTCGCGCCACTGATAACAAGGGCGAGAAGTTGCCAAAGGAGAGCTTAGTCTGGGCCCTCGTCGTGGCAACAGCAGCCGGATTCACAACAACCAGCTCTCTGCTCTCATGGCTGATCTACGGGCTCGTCACATACCCTGGCATGCAGGAGCGACTCCTCCAAGAACTGGTCGACAACGGCATCACAGAAGACACCGAACTCACAGCAGAAATCACCGACAAACTCGTCTTCCAAGACAAATTCATCAAGGAAACACAGCGCAAACACAATCCATCCTTCCAGCCTGGCCGAACCGCAAAGGCCGATTTGGTTCTTCCGGGCGGCTACAAAATCCCGAAAGACTCCGTCGTTATTCCTGCGCTTCACCATATCCACAATAACCCCGAGCTGTGGGATAACCCGGCCCGATTCAACCCTGACCGCTGGGATACGCCTGAAGTGAAGGGGAGACACAAGGCGGCGTACATCCCGTTCGCGATGGGGCAGCGCATGTGCATTGGGTTTAACTTTGCGCTGCAGGAGGTGAAGATCTTCTTGCCGAAGTTGATCTACCGGTATAACTTTGTTCGGGAAGGGAATGGGCCGATTGAGTATGATCCGATGTTCCAGTTGATTAGACCGAACAACTTGTATGTGAGGGCTGAGCGGAGAGTCAAGTGGCCTGCGAAGTCTACCAACTGAGTTATTGACAAGGGAGAAGCGGATAGTTTAGATTGTATAGAAGTTACGTATAATATTTATAGAATAGAACATATCATTATTTCATTCTGGCATACTCATCTATTCAGTGCAATTATTAAAATGAAAAGAAAACAACAGGATTCGTGTAGGAGAAGCACCCAGATTGCCATTAAAGCTGTCAACCACCGTGAGGAGCATTTACCTGAATTGATAAGGCCTGATGCCCTCAGTCTCCCAAGTAAGACATCAGCGAGAGTAAAAGGTAACTAAGTCTATTTTTACTTTCCCTTTGCAAAGAAAAATTTGTCGATGACGATTGAAGCATCCAGGCCCACAGCTGTCTAGTGCACCGTTTCATCCCGTGGATCTGCAGCTATTAGACAACCGCTGCCAACAAGGCAACCTGCAATAATAATGCCTCACCCCTGTTCCAGAGCAGTCCCGAGGATGAGGCGACAGACGGCATGCCGATACTCGGCATCGCGGTTCCGCGGGATGACGAGTGGCGGTCCACAGGGCCTACCGCGGCAGGGTGGGTATCGGCACAATGTTTCTAGATGGGTGTATTAGGGATCGTGGATATCTCGGAAGCAGAGACAAGCCTTATATACGGAGTGTTATCCGGTGGTTCTGGCTCCTGATCTTCAACAGCGACTTCCTTTAGACTTTTGCATAACCACCAGATTTTACATACCATGCATCCAACCTGGTCACCACCAAACGACTACCAAAACCGCCCAGTCGCGGTTTTAGGTGCCGGAGTCCTTGGAAGAAGAATCGGTGAGTTTTCACAATCTTCATTCAGAAAATGTCATTAACACCACAGGCTGCATCTGGGCATCCGCCGGCTACAACGTCCACCTGCGCGACCCCAGCCCCGAACAGCTTACCGCTGGCATCATCTACATCGACCAAGAAGTCTCAGCCTACGCGAGCAAGACCGGCCGGTCACCAGGAAAAGCGCAGCCTTTCACATCTCTCGAAGACGCCGTCGAGACAGCCTGGCTGGTGATCGAGGCCGTTCCCGAGAAACTCCCGCTCAAGATTTCGACCTTTGCTGAGCTATCGGCCTGCGCGCCGACGGACTGTATTCTCGCTTCTAACTCCTCCTCGTATAAGTCGTCGGAGATGCTGGATAAAGTCCCTGAGGAAGTGAAGCCGCGGATCTTGAATATGCACTACTATATGCCGCCGAAGTGCATGATCGTTGAACTGATGACGGACGGGTTCACCAGCGAGGATATTTTCCCGTTTATGGTTGAGAGGTGTCGTGAGGGCGCGACATCGCCTTATGTTGCAAGGAAGGAATCGACGGGATTTATCTTCAATCGTCTTTGGGCGGCCGTGAAGCGCGAAGTGCTTACCATCCTGTCCGAGGGGGTATCTGTACCCGAAGAGATTGACGCCATGTGGGAAACCATGTTTATTGAGGGGCGTAGCATGCCCTGTAAGATGATGGACCGTGAGTACTCCCCAGTTCGACTACACTCGCCTCTATTTTGCTAACAATCAAATAGAGGTCGGCCTTGATACCGTCGCCTTCATTGAACAACACTACGTGCACGAACGCGGCCTGTCCTCCGAAAAGACAGTCGACTACCTAACAAAAAACTATATCGATCAGGGAAAACTGGGAAATAAATCCAGCCAAGGTGGCCTGTACCCTCCAACCCGACCAGAAACCAACGAGCATCGTATTCTAGCCCTAGATGTCGGCCTTGCCGCACCAACAGCCACCACATCTGCCGGAACCCCAGTTGGCCAGATCCTCTCCTTCACCCCAGATGGTAAACAACATTCTGTACTAGTTGATCAGCAGCTTCTCCCAGATGGAATCACGGTGGATTACGCCACAAACCGCGTTTTCTGGACAAACATGGGTATTCCGGGACGATTAGACGGGTCAGTCTGCTCTGCCTCGCTGGACGGGAGCGACATCCGTACAATTGTCAAACCCGGTACGATAAACACGCCAAAGCAACTCACCATTGACAGAGAAGCCCGGAAGCTATACTTCTCTGACAGAGAGGGGTGCGCGGTGTACCGGTGCAGCCTTGACGGGTCAGAACTCGAGACTCTAGTCTCACGACCGCAAAGGACGGACGGTCCATCAGATGTGCAGGACTGGTGCGTTGGTATTGCCGTCTCAAGACAGTATAACAGATTCTACTGGACACAAAAGGGGGCACCGAAGAGCGGGAAGGGCAGGATCTTCAGCGCGCCTATTGATGCGGCCCCGGGTGTTCTGGAGAAGGAGAGTGATGATGGCGAACTGTGCATCCTGAGCGGACTCCCTGAGCCGATTGATCTAGAAGCCGATGAAGAGAGAGGCGAGTTGTACTGGACGGATCGGGGAGAGCTGCCTCTGGGCAATGCGTTATACCGAGTCAAGTTGAGTGAGGAGGGCAAGCCAGTAGGAAAGCCTGATATTGTCGCTCGCGGCCTTCATGAGGCGATCGGATTAAGTATTGAGAAGTCTGGGGATATTGTTTTGACGGATTTGGGCGGGAGTATCTATCGCTGTGACCGGAATGGGAAGAAGGAGGTTTTGTACAGCGAAGATGGACGGGCTTTTACTGGGGTTCTCAGCATTTGATATTGGTATAGATACACAGTCATAAATTTGTATTTAACGTTTAATGAAAACTACTACCTCGATTCTACTCAGGATCAGCTACCTTCGAAATCTTGAACCCCCCAGGCACCCTCTTCTGAAAGACTTCCTCAGGATCAAACTTCTTCGCAACCTCCTTCATCTTCCTTATATTATCCTCCCCATAACTTCCCAGCGGGTCCTGCGTTCCATCACTGTAGTTCAAATACCGAAAGCCCACATCCCCACCCACCGACCTCGCAAACGCCTCAATCTCACTAATGGCGCCTTTAAGAGCCGGCGCTCCAACGGTGGCATTTAGCTCTGGTGTTTCAACTTCAACGGCCCAGACCAAGAGGATGCAGTCGTCTCTGATCCTGTCCAGTCCCATCATGTTGCCGCCGCGAGCGGCAGAGTGGGCGCCAAATGAGGGAAGGAGAGGCTGGAGGACCATGCTGAAATAGAAGTTGTGGTCTGGGATTCGGCCTTTGATTGTCTCGAGGAGGGATTCGAAGACTTCTGCGGCTTTCAGGATAATACGCACGTCTGATTTGAACGTCAGGGTGAACCAGGTGTCGCTAGAAGTGATTAATATTTAGTATTCAACGAACGGTATGGAAGAGTCTCACTGCTTTCCCGAGGGGACGATGAAAGATTCAAGCTTCGTCGCAATCGAGGCTGTGTAATGCTGCACCTGCCCTGGGATATCTAAGAATTTCTTCAATGTCTCGGGCTTCTCTAACCCGTCTAGATTCATCAAATCCAGAAATAAGAAATGGTTATTCGCCTTGGGGAGATAGGTCCACATGGCAAGAAGGTGGTCGTTTGGATACGCAGCGAGATTCCCGACAAAATGCACCAGGGCGTCTGACAGCTGTGCAGTAGACTCTTTCTGGTAGGTTACAGCGCAGTTCCAGATATCTCTAGCAGGGAATGTCATCATGTCAAAGCGCGTCACGATGCCAAAGTTGTTTCCGCCGCCTTTGAGGGCCAGAAAGAGATCCGAGTTGGTCTTTTCATTGGCATTTACAATACTGCCGTCGGCTAAGACGACTTCGTAGTTGACGACCTGGTCTAAATAGAGAATTTGTTAATGATAAACTGCGCGTATCGCGGATGGGAGCAATACCGCAGGCAAATCCGACTCGACAGGTATAAAACGTCTTGCCGCCGCCAGTTAACAAGCCAGCTATGCCGACTTTACCCTCACGGCCACCAGCAACCATCCGTCCATCTGTACATGTCAGCCTGGTGTACATGGCAGGTAGCTTGTCTCACCTACCCTTCTCTAGCTCCTTGTACGAAGCCGCCCACGTCCCACCGGGCTGCAGTGACGCAATCTCCGTCTCAGGATTATAGGTCGTGCTATGCATCAGACCCAGATCAATTGTAATGCCATCAGCAATATTGTTTGCGCCCGCCCATGCCATATGTCCACCGCTGTCAACGTCAGCTCGCTTCTGAAACAGACCTTATCCTGAAACACAAACCTTCGCACCGCAAACTTAACATCCGGAGCAGCCACAATAGCCTTGACTGCCTTGCAGACCTCCAGAGTATTTCGTGGTTGAACAATGCCCCACGGCTGAAGCTGCGCCGTCAGCGACCAGTAGGACGCTATGCGGGCATTGTAGCCTTGTTCCCCTGGGAGGTATAGCACATCGCTGAGACCAGCAGCCTGGAGACTTGTAAGAACCTGGCTCGCGGAGGCCATATTAAGTCGTTTACTGAGGGTATCGTCAATTTTTTGGATGAAAGAAGAGGGGTGCTTTATGAGGGGGCGGACAATCAGGCGTCCAGGCGTCCCAGCGTGGCCCGTGAGAGGCACCGACTGTTGAGCGATAGCACTACGATTGCATTCCTGGAATAGCTCTGCTCGGCAGTAGACCTAATAGGTTACCAGGTATTATTACTGGCTGGCCATCTCCACAACTGGCGCAGATCTTGAACTGTTCCACGCTGACATTGACACTTCTCAAGCAACGCCGCCTATGGAGGGGGCTTATACTATATAGCCCAAGTACATCGAATCACCAAGCCATTCACAGAGAACCTGTTAGGAATCAAGAAACAAGATAGAGCTCTACGCCCCTCTCAACCGCGACCTCCTCAACCCCAACATCCCTCCCCTGTTCCCACAACGACCACACTTCACTCAGAACGTCCAATGTCAGCCTGCACTGCGCATACGGGTCCTCCTCAACGAGCGTCCTGAGCGTTCTCTCAATCATACCCCTCCACTCCGGATGAGCCCGCATAACATCGACATCCGACCCGGCAATCACAAGCGGATACCGAATGGCATTGAAGACTGCCTCGTCGTCCTCATCCATATCGGGGGCTGCACGGGTCAGGGCATCGATTGCACCAACAAGGCGGCTGATTACGACTTCATTCGATGCTGATTCAGGTCCACTCCCACTCGCATCTAACCCCAAACTCGAATGGGAATTCCTCCTCACAGCAAGAACGCCCGCAAACCGATACGCCTCCCAAAGCTGCACCTGCGCTACACTCCCCTCCTCCCCCGGCCAGCCCCAAAACGCGCTTTCAAGATCCTGATCCGGACTAATGCCCATGCATGAAAACAGGTCAATCAGCGAGCGCGGAAGTCCCGTGATCGGCTCGATGCCGGCTGTGCCGCCGGTGTTGGTGTTGGTGTTCGTTGGACCAAGCCATGTTCGTGACCGACCCCTGCAGTGGTGGTACCAGATATGCATTGGTGGGGAGCGGCGACCGGCGATGAAGGGCGGGAGATCCATTATCCCCAACGCACCGATCAGAGAGTTGCAGGCTGGGTCGGGGGCGTGTAGGATGCTGCTGCTGGGCGGGGAGTGGGTGAGGTGTTCGTACAGGCCCTGGACGTGGAATGTCCATGGTTTGCCGTGGAAGAACTGAGCCAGAATTATCGAAGTGTTAATAACAAAAAAAGAAAAACGCTGTAGTGTAGGAGATTAGCAGTGGACGTACACTAACAGTGCAAAGAAGATTCCCTGCAGCCAGAGTGCCCTGGCTCAGGATATCCGTGCGAGACATTTCAGCACGGAAGCGCTGCAGGGCGATGTCGAAGTATTCCTCGAACCGGGCGTGCATTTCGGGCTCGAGGAGGGTCTGGAGGGCGACGCAGACTGCAGCGCAGGCCCTTGATTCCTGGCACCATAGCACGGCCATAGTCTTGAATACATCTCGAGCCTCTCGTATAGAAAGCAGGATATGGTGGCCGGAGTCGAAAACTGAAGAAATGGGATGTCATAGTTAGCGGGCAGTATGGCGGAGGAGCAGAGCTATAGATGCATACATTTCTGAAGCAGCTCATTCGATTGGAGTTCTGCATTCTCTGGTCCAGGTGTAATAGTAGTAACAGTAGCGGATTGCTGTATTGGCCGGGCCTCACTAGAACCAGCCGCAACAGTCGCCCTAGGGCTAGGGCTGCTATCAAGAGTATCCAGAACAGGCCTCTCAGCACCAGCGAAATGCCCACGAGACGCAATCCCAGCGCCCCATCTCAGACGCACCCCGTAGCCCTCACAGGGGACACCGCGCCTCTCGCAATTCCGACAGCTAGGCCGCGCCCCATCGCACTTGCGCCGACGCCGGCGACACGACCAGCAGCCCGAATACGAGCGCTGGCGGGGAGTTGTCATGCGGGCCGCGAGCGATCAGTGCCAATTCATTCATCAATTCGTAATTCAAGCAGCGCAGAGCAGCGGTTTGACCTGCCGGGTGGTGGTTAGGGCGGGCGGCTACCTGTGGAAGCCAAGCTTCTGACAGGCCAGAGAGTCAAGCATGTGGTTATTAGTACAGTACTGGGGCCGAAGGAGTCTTGTAGTTACCGGTGGGCCGTGAGTCAGAAATGGATTAGGATAATGAGGCTGAGACAACGGTCGCCAGGCACCAGTTCAACCACTGCCAGCTCGCCACTGAAAATAGGGTTCCGCGGGCGCCGTGGCTGCAACTGCCTGAAGGAGCATGGCCGAGCAGGGATAAGCAAATCGGGGTCCAAAATGAGACAAACTGCCGGTATCGCGAGTGGACGGTGGAGGGTGAGCCTGTTCCTGTGGATGGGTCCAGGGTCGACGAGTAAAACATGTGGAGCTGGCTGTGCAAACTGTCTCAAGCTTTTTCTAATTCTGTTGCCTGGACCCTCTTGCTGGATGTTGGTCGACCGACTCGTATTTTTTCAAGGGAAGAGTTTAAATGTACGAGCCATTCCTCTTTTCGTGATGTATATTGGAGGTTCTCAACTCGGCATATAAAGGCATTCTACACCACGAACCCTAATCCAAGAACCCAACCCTGAACAGGTCAGAGCAATTCAAGCTTCACGACATTGGACCCTGAGACCCGCCAATAATTGACCAATAACTGACCAATAAAAATGTACGTCCAGCCCACGTGCAAAAGAATAAAAATAACATTGACTGTTAGGGCTCCCCACCCTCAATACGAACCCTCCCATCCTACAGCGAAACAAAGTCAATACTGGCCCAAAGTTCCCGACCTGATCACATTCTACGGCGCTTTATTGATAGTCCTCCTGATTCTGCGATGTTTTGTCTCCCGTTTTATTCGTCAGTGGCGGCGGAGGGGGGAAAGGCGGCCGCCAACGTTTACCGATGAGGTACCTGTTCTGTCGGCCGGGGAGGATGATATAAAGAAGCCAACCGCTGGAAGGGGAAGGTCTAACATTGTTGGATAAGGAAACACGGTTCTACTGCGAATATTTGGCACGGTTATACAGGCGTAATTGGAGTAAAAGTATCTATGGGGATCTGATCTAACATATAGCTAATCCTAACTACCAACTTGATTGCAACGAAGCATGAGGAAACGACTTATACATGAAGCCACCACGAATCCAGGCCTCGCGGATGCTGCGTGAAGCTTACCAGGTAGGCGTCACCCCTGTAGCGCAACATCAGGGTTCCATCGTCCGTAAACCAAATTCCACCGGGCCGAATCCGAAGGATGTCGCCTGCATCCCGTGCTACTGGAATCGGGCCTGTGGGAAACATAACCCGCACCCTATCACCCAACTCGTAGCAATGGCGGATCCCTGGTGCACCGGGAGGTAGCAGAAGCTCGGATCGCACCTGAGTATCGGCAGCGTTATGGAGACTTGAACTCTCAGTAGGAACCAGGGGATATGATGACAGGCGGTAGTGATACCTGAAGGGGTCCTCGTTGGGCCCCGGCAATTCAAGCCAGAAAGCTGTTTGGAAAAACGGGCTGATGCCGAAGAACCTACAGCGAGGCGAAACAGCCCACTTCGAAGGAATTTGATTACCGTCAACGATGACTGCATCCACACACAAGAAGGAAAAACCGCGATCTGGGGTAAATGAAAATCGCTGTATCACATGCACCGTGTAACTAGCGAGGGCTCCTGGATTTGTCCCTTGAATTCCCACATATACCAATGCCAACTGTCTGGTTGGTGTATGCACGAAAACCCGACTTGGATGAAGCCAAAGCTTAGTTATGGATGATAAAAGGCGCCCGTTCCTTCCTTGGATAGCATCAAATCCAGTGCATTTCACGACCCCACTCGCAGTTGGGGTGGCGGTCAGAAATTGCAGGACGACCTCCTTGCCGGGAGCAGCCTCAATTACCTTGCTGTGAACGGTATTGTCCTTTCTATAGAGCTCAAAGGCTTGCTGGCACCGAGCCCAGTCTGCGTGTAGCACCGGCGACTCGTAAAGGCGCTGTCCCGTGCGGAAGTCATAGGCCTCTAACACGTACCTATCGTCCTCCCTCCAGGTTGCAGTATACACCACCGACTCGCCGAGCAGATAGGGAACACAGGTGTTGATATGCTCTTCGCGGGCATTAAAAGGATACGCCCAAGAGGTAGAATAGTCCCGATGCCACAGTACCCGTCGTTCGCGCAGTGAATAGACCGCCGCTCTATGGCACATCAGTGAAACCCAACAACCCCCGGTGTCCTAGGAGTCTTACCGTATAGATCTGCTACCTGTTTGCTCAACTTCAAGGTGTATCAACAGCGTTGCGGCATTGTTTGCTTGCAATCTCACCACCTTCACCGCTCGATTATCTACTGGAAATACATCCCCCGCGCTCACAGTCTGCGTTGTTGTGCTCGTCACCAATCGCCAGCAGATATTGTCATCTTTCTGAACGTACGAGTGCATCGAGTGTCTAATGCATGTAAACCCACGCAAAGCAGTCCATGCGACCACGTCTCGACTAGCACAGAACAGATGCGCTTTGCGTATATCGGAGCTGGGTGAAAACCTTCCCTTTTGCATGCAATAGACCCTGTGCACTGGAGAAATCAGCTCTGTCCAACATGAAGACTGTAGTATAGCTTACAATATTCCTTCAGCTGTGTATGAGACATTCGCTTCTCCTTGGGGTCGTCCATGAGTTCTTTATATCCAACAGGCCCAAGCATATGTAGATATCCGGTCGTGGTTGTCCACTCCTCTATGCATTCCCTCCACCATCCGCTCACACGTTCACAGCCAATGATTTCTTTGGGTGTCAACCTAGACAGTAGGTCAATGTAGAGGTCGCACGACAGTCTCTTAAACGGGTCCCTCATCTCGTAGGAATTATATGGTGATTGGGAATTCTGATTCATTGTAAACGAAAGTATTAAGATATAACAGTGTAATTCATAAAAATAGATGTGATTTGGTAAAGTCAAGTCTATCTGAATTGAAAATTTCTTCTGACTTGAGATGAGACGTTCTCCTTCCTCAGTGTCTCCATCGCTCCTACTCTAACCGGCCAAAGTTGCTGGACCTAACCTATATGCTTGTTATCCCTACTCAGTAAGTAGACTCCAATCCCGGGGCATGTTCGCCGTTGTTCTGATGATCTTCACGTCGCAGATCTAGATATTGACCGCAGCCCTATGTTCATGAAACCAGATTCTCACACAACAAGTACAACACCACTCCATTAATAATACACAATCAGGTACATACTATCACTAATATATGTAAAACCCAATTTAAGCTGAGCAAGAACGTGTGGAGTATAGTGGAGCAGCCTGGACCGAGGTCCTTATGCATCGATGATGTAATTCACTGGCCCACTGCCTGAAATCTTCAGACCCTGACAGATTCAAAGCACAGACACATCGAACATTGCTTAGATACGGATTTAGCACTGTCAGACTTATTGCCCGTCACCTATCCATGGCCGGTGGTTTCGTGCAGTACCATGAGCCCAGCAGTACGTCTCGCCTTTCGCATTGACCAGTATACAGTCAACTGACCTTGCGCAGTCGTCCAAATTCTGGTGATCATTTCGTTCTTCCTCTTCCTGTCTCTCGCAGAATGGCTCTCAGCCAAGATCATCCGCGCCGGTCTCATCGGGCTCATCGCGGTCGGGATTATCTACGGCAAGCCGCTGGCCGATATCCTCAACCACGAATGGCAGGAGACCTTTATCGCCTTGGGATATGTTGGGTTGATCTTGATTATTTTTGAAGGTAGCTCCTACCCTACTGTAATTCCATCCTGATGAAGCATGACTGACTGGCTGACTGGCTAATCTGCAGGCGGCCTGGGTGCTCGCATTGACCTGCTGAAGCAGAACTTCGTGCTCAGCATGATCGGGGCTGCGACCGGTGTGCTTTTTCCGATCGGGCTTTCGTATCTCTTGCTCTATCTAGGCTTTGGATATGGGCCTGTCGAGACGTTCATCATCGGGGCTGCTCTGTCTGCTACATCGCTTGGTAAGTGTCTCCGACGCAACATTTCATGTTCTAAACAGTATAGGAACTACGTTCGCCGTTATATCGTCCGCCGCTCGAACAGTAGACCTAGGCCAGACACGCGTTGGGTCAGTTCTTGTCAGCGCAGCAGTCATCGACGATGTCGTCGGGCTCGTCATGTCCAGGTCTGTACCTCGCCGCCTCAACCACTCCTTTACTAAGATCGAGCAGCGTCATCTCCGACCTGAGTAAATTGAACAGCGGAGGCAATGTCAATCTCGGCTGGTTGATCGGTCGCCCGATCGTAGCCTCAATCGGGATGGCCATCGTCACGCCAGTCGTGACAAAGTACCTCTTCGCCCCTGTGTTCCGGCGCTACATCGAAAACCACTTTGCGCGGTACGACCACATCTCCAACATTGTCCTCATGGCGCTGGTTCTCTGCGCATTCATCAGCATTGCCGCGTTTACAGGGACATCGGTGCTCTTCGGGGCTTTCCTCGCGGGTACTTTCCTGACCTACTTACCAAGCAAACACCCTGAAGCGCCGTTCGTCGTGATGAGTCGAGAAGAAGGCGAGACGGAGGCGCATAAGAGCCCGACGTTTGTGCATACCTTCGAGCGGTATCTAGTTGATGTCCAGAAGTATCTCATGGAGCCTCTGTTCTTTGCCAGCGTGGGCTTCGCCATCCCGTTTGTGCAGCTCTGGACGGGGAAGAGGATCTGGCGGGGGATAGTCTTTACCCTTCTGATGGTGTTCGCAAAGGTATGTCATTAAACCCAAGTTAGTTCAACTGGTACCGAGTACTAATTGTCAGTTTATCGTTGGCATCTGGATACCGCTATGGCATGCCTTGTTCACAAAGTCCCGGCCTGGCACCCGCGAACCCGCAGCCAGAAACACAGATGAAACGACACGGGGAGAGATCCGAAACGAAAAGCAATCAAACTCAGCCACCGCAACGGTGTGGCTGTCCGGGCTGCTGCTTGGGTCTGCGATGGTCGCGCGTGGGGAAATCGGGCTGCTGATCATCGAGATCGGATACAACGAGACCTCGTACGTGAGCGAGGACGGCTTCATCACAGGCGTCTGGGCGATTCTGCTCAATACCATCATTGGGCCGGTCGCTGTGGGAGTGCTGGTCAAGCTGTACGGGAAACGCATCGGGGGAGGACCGTGGGGATTGCAGTTGCAGGCGCAAGAGACAGACTCTCGGTCTGCGGCTTAAAATAGCTCGTTCCAGCCGGTTCCAGTTCGGATCCGTCCGGTTCCACCGTCAGGAGGTGTTTGACCGGACTCTTGGGCCTCTGTAGTGGGGACGGCGTTGGGATGGGACTGACAGTGTGAACTGGTTAGCTTGTTAACTCCTGGCCGACTCCAGTCCGTTGAACCATGTTTGTTAGCTCGCTCAGTCCCTATTAAACCCGGCAGTGCTATTGGCCGTTCATGGCGATTGAAAGTGCAGCTGGCATGAAAGAGACAAGGCTGAGGCTTTCACCGCATGGCAGCCAACAGCAGTGGAGCCTCGTGTTGCACAGCCTGGCTGATTGAACAACGCCATGACTTTGGGGGCCGTTTTGTAGAGAGCGCAAGAAATAGCAAGACAAGAGGGCGTGTTCATTTAAAAGGCTGCCGATATCCGAGGTGTTGGTGTTGGTGTTGAGTGTTGTAAATGCTGACCATGCAGTCTTATAATATAAGCCCTGACACAGACTCTGAACTCTGACTTTCTTGTCTCGTTTGTGCTTATTATTTCTTTTTCTCATCCCGCTGCCGTAATTGCAATACGCCCTAATCAACACTGCCTCATGTATCCACCTCTCCCCTCGCAGTCATATTTGAGACCCCTGCAGCACAGTCCGGCGTCCAGCTCCCTGTAGTGCTCTGTAGGACTGAACCACCATGGCCACACAGCAGCAGCAACAGCAACAGCCACGCTTTGTGACACCGCGATTCTACCGCCAGTACAACCAGCGGAACCGGCCTGCAGCGCCCCCTAAGGCTGCCCCCTCGTCGCCGCACTCGCGATCGCGCTCTTCCACCTTCAGCAAGTCCAGCGACACCGGCACCAGCACGAATGGCCAGCTTCAACCACCATCAGCCCACCAGAGGAGCGTATCCATGACCTCTCCGTCGAGCACCAGCAGCACAAGTAGCACAGAGACAAGCGACACCAGCAGCAACAGAAAGTCCGCTCCTACGCGCCCGGCGCTCAGCCTCATCCTCCCTGGCAGCCAGACCCTCACACCCCCAGACTCCCGCTCGCCCTCACACTCACACCTGCGATCCTCCAGCTACACCATCGGCCAGACCCAGGCGCATTTCACTCCAAAGCCTCAGTCTCAGCGCACAATCAGCGAGACCCTACATACCAGGAATACCACCGTTCCAAGTATCATCACCACACCGGTCTCGCCTACGGACGGAGACCGATCGCCTGGCGATACGCGCACGAGTCGCAGCAATACGAGCGACGCCGCGAAGCCTGCAGCGACTGCGAGTCCCCGCCCCAGAGGACCGTCGCTTAGCGCCCTGCAGGCTGTCACTCGACAGACGCCCCTCAATTCGCATCCCCGGACTCCAGAGAGCACAACAGCAACAGCCACCGCTGGTAGCCCTCCAGAGACGGCGGATGAACCGGAACAAGCTGGACCTTCTCCAACTGCAGTAAACACCGAAAATCAAGTGAAGTCAGAGCCACCAGTCAATTTGGAGCCAGTGAAGCCAGAGTCGAGCGATCTCAGGACAACCACCAAGCAGGCTCCCCCACTGCCCGGCGACAGTCGCCAGCCAACCCCTGAACAAGAGACCATGACGCCAGTGGCAGACTTGCTGCGCTCCAGGCCCTCTCAGAGTTTCAGCGACAATCACTCGCAGTCTAATACTACAGCTGGAGGAACGAACTCTCCATACCAGAATTCGAGCGCAAAGCCCAGAAGCTCTGTCGCGGTACCAGCTGGAGTGCGATCGTCCATGCCCGAACCACCGACCCAGTCCCACGTCCAAATCCGCAACTCGCGTCTCTCATTCACGAATCTCAAGTCGAATCTGAGCCTCAACACTCTGTTGCAGTCGCAGCCCTCTGGATACCAGGCATCAGCACCAACCGCGCCCTCCCAGTCCAGCGCAAGCACCACATCTGCTTCTACTGGACCCTCCACATTCTCTCCCCAGCCCCAAACGCTGTCCACCCCATTATCCTCACCACCGCAATCAATACCAGGGCAATCGCAGTTCCAACCTCCCAATCCCAATCCCAACCCCGATCCCAATCCCCACGACGCATCCTCCCTCCTAGCCCTAACGCACCACGTCCACACCCAAACCTCCCAAGCCCGTCACCTCTTCACCCAACTCCAGCACTACCTCCCCTTTGTCGAGAAACAATGGATCCAATCAACAATCGGCGACACCGAGGCCGCCGCCCGGGACATCCTCCTCCTAACCGAGTCGATGCGCATCGACCAGGAAACGAATAACGGGAAATTGGGACTCAAAACGCAGTTCCGGTGGATGATGCGCGATTCGAGACGGGCTAAGGAGCGGAGGGAGCGGTTGGTTCTTTGCCATGCCAGTCTTGTTGCTGTGTTGGTTAGGCTTGAGGGTGTTAGAGCGAAGGTTCCTGAGACGGCTTTTGCTGCGCCTTCGTTTGTGAATCCGGGTGCTGGTGCTGGTGCTGGTGCTGGGTCTGTTCCTGTCGCTCCAGTCGAGATTTCGGCGTCGTCTCCTGCTCTGCAGACGGAATTCGAGCATGACCTTCCGATTTCTAAAAGTCCTCCCCTTCCTTCGAAACAAACTACCACCGAACCAACTACTACGGCTGCCACTGCGGAAGTCAACGCAAACACAACGACCAACTCGCAGGCATATCCACCTCCACCAACTGCACCACCACCACCTATCCCCGTCCCAGTCCCTGTGCAGAACAACAACAAACCCGACAGTCCGACCTGGGACCTCCCCACGCAGCTGCAAGACGCCGACAAGGAACTGGTGGTAAACCACGCCCAGCCGCCTCCCATCCCGCCGAAAGTGAAAATCGAGGATGCAACTCCTACTTCTACTGCTACTTCCACTGCCACTGCCACTGCTACTACTGCGGCTGGAACTGACACGGCGAATAACAATCCCACGAATGGCTCCATCTTCAGCGGCGCAGGCACCGAGACTGAGACAGAGACGGCCACAACCACAGCGACAGGGACACCTCGGACCATGAGCCCCGTTAGTCCCGAGGGTCCCACGAAACTCGACAATGAATTGTTGGATATGCTTGAGTGGCGGTGGAAGCAGGGGCGGGCTGCCTAATCACTATAATATGCCTACTTATATAGCTGCATACATTGCAAGAGTGGAGCTAAGGAGCGAGAACACTATTAGCATTGGAAGTTCATATTCATAATTAAATACAACATCTTTAATCGCCGTCTAAGCTCCTTAATGGCCCTAACTATTCAGCTCATAAATCTTACTCGAAAACCCCTGTTTCTCCCCCTCAACCAAAACCTGCGGAGTCGCCAACCTCACGCCCTTCCCATCACCAACCTTCACAAGCTTGGGCACAACACTAAACTCCCCGGAGCTCCCAGTCCCCGCGCCGATACCACTCGACCGCCCCGTCTCCCAGACAAACTCAAACGCACAAGGCTGGCTAAAGAGCCAAACACCGAGATCAGCCGCCGAGATGGCTAGACCTCGAAGATCCTCGACGCGCTCTTCAACCGTGAAGCTCGGGAAGCTGTATGGCCGGAATGCAGTGGTGAATTGGGTAGCCAGCAACTCGGCGGCCTGGTTCCGGTCTGCGGCGTGGCCGGGGTCGTTGCTGTTTGCTTGTGTTTGAGCGTAGATGTGCGCGGTGAACATGCGCCAGCTGAACATGGTGGCTTCGGTGTCTATACAGACTGTTAGTATATGTGGTCCTTATATCACCCAGCCAGGGCTGTGAGGAAATAAGTGATAAGTGCGGTAGTGACATACCAGGAGTCCTCTCCTCGAACACGGGCTGGGCCGCAAACACCCGCGGCAGGAGCTCCGCAGTGCCGCCAGGGTGGATGGAGCGAAGCAAAGTCCGAACAAGAACATGGGTTATGATCTGACGCTGGAGACCGCGCTGAGCGAGAAGCGTTGCAACGGTAGCAGGGAGATCCTCCGAGTTATACCTCGATAGCAACGCGGTCTGCTCGTGGGAAATATGGGCCGGAGAGGAGCCGCAGACGTAGTAATTATCAATATGCAGGCTTACTTGGCCGATTAAGGCGAGTATGCGTTTGCGGATGGTGTCGTCGTCGGCGGGCGGCGGGGTTATTGACGCGACGGCGATATTGCCTCCGGACTTCGATTTCTTGTGCCGCGTGGCGGGGACTACTAGACTCGCCGCGTCTGGTCCAGACCCCGTCTCAAGCTGCTTGGACGGCCTTGCCTGCCGGCGCCGGAAGAAGAGGAATGCGAGGAGAAGGGCGACTAGGGCTGTTCCGACAATGCTTCCTACGATTGCGCCTGCTAGGGCTCCGCTGCTTACGCCGTTGCTATAAGGCTGAGACGATTGGACTCCAGGTGGCTGTGTGCTTTCTGCCGTGGTTGTCTCTGCTGTTCCGTCCGATTTTGCGCTCGGAGAGGTTGTGTGCATACCCGTGGGTTCATCGGCTGTCGATTCAGCAGATAGTTGTGTGGTTACTCCGGTTGGCTTGTTGTCAATCCAGGAGGTGAACGTCTCAAACGTTGCAGTTCCATCGATGTTCCACGTTGTTGTCGCAGCTGATTTACCCGGAGGGACCAGCGTGTAGACCGTCGTGGTCACAGTCTCGTGGCTGGAATCAGTAGTTGTGATGGTGGTGGACACTGTTTCCCAAGAAGCCATGACGCCGCCACCACCGCAGGGGTTGGAGGAAAATAATGGGCAGCGAGACTGACGAAAAGTGTTTACTCGGGTTGAGAGGGAAAGGGGGCCACCGCTACAGCAAGCAAAGCGCTAGCTCCAAGATTCAAAAGTACAGGGGCGTCGAGTGCAGTTCCTGAGACAGTACCCCAGTCATAAACGGAGCGGCACAGCACTAGCCAACGCGGTTCATGAATCCCTGTCTTTGGAGGAAGGCATAATTGGTCCAGTAGGGCAGGGTCGAGCGAGTCTCCCCACATTGGCAGTGTTTGCAAAAACAAAGCATGTTGGATTGCACTCTGCGCCTCTGCAAAAGCAGGAGTGTGGGTTAGTCCGTCATATACACATCTGCATTGCAAGATCGGAGTTAGGAGCGGTACCGTGACCCATATTCAGAGACTAGTATCCGTAGATAGCAGAAGATTCATTTCATTGGATCCGGATTATTCAAGACATTACATGCGAATCTAACAGTACCACTCCGGAATCGCAGTGTCTAAATCCTAGGCGTATAAGCCACCCTCTCCCCCTCAAACAGGACCTGCGGAGTTCCCAAAGGAACACCCTTCTCATCAGCGACCTTCAAAACACGAGGGACAACACTAATCCCCCGGCCTGAAGTCCGTGGAGCCTTCCACTCAAACTCAAACGCGCAAGGCTGGGAGAATAGCCAACCCCCCAAATCCGCCGCAGAGCAGGCAAGGGTCTCCAAATGCGATATGCGCTCTTCGGGTGTGAAGCTCGGGAAACTGTACGGGTTGAATGCGGCTGTGAACTGGCCGGCCAGTGATTCCGTTGCTTGGATTGGGGCGTCTTCGGTTATGGTTGTGGAGGTTTGGATTTTGCTGTTTCTGTTGCTGTTGCTGTTTGTGGTTGTGGTTGTAGTTGTGGGTGTGGTGTTGTTTGATGCTTGGGAGTGGAGGTGTGCTGTGAGCATGCGCCAGTTGAATACTGCGGCAGAGGAGCCTGATAAATGAGCATACTGTCAGTTTCATATCGAAAAAGAACCACGACCTAGAACCGAGTGAGAGCGGTGCACATACCACTACGTCCCTCAACAACTGGCATGTCCGCAAACGCCCTCGGGAGAAGCTCTCCTGTGCCATTCCCACCGGGTATAATCGCCCGTAGAATCGTCCTCACAAGGGCATACTTGAGCGTCTGCCTCCTGATCTCACGCTGCGCAAGCAAGGCCTCAATCGGCGCAGGGAGGTCCGTCGAGTTATACACCGCCAGACGCGAACTCTGCTCGCTGGATAAATGGGCCGGCGTAGACCCAGGGACGTAATAGTTATCAATATGCAGCGCCGCCTGGTCCACCAGGGTAAGAATGCGTCTGCGGACTGTATCGTCGTCAGCCGGTTCAGGCTGGGGGATGATATCCGCGAGTGGGAACGCAGACCCCGATTTCGATTTCGATTTCCTGTGTCGAGTGGCAGCGCCGGCGAATGCGCCGTCATCGATCTCTTTAGCTGGCTTGGACCGTCTTCGTCGGAAGAACAGGAATGCTAGTAGGAGAGTGACTAGGGCTGTCCCGACGACGCTGCCGACGATGGCGCCTGCTAGGGCTCCGTCGCTGATCCCGCCGGAGGACTGAGACGACTGGCGATCGGGCGTTTCCGTGGTCGAGCTGTTGGATGACGCCGATGGGTCGTTCGTTGAACCTGTGCTGGTCGGCGTTGGCTTTACAGCAGTCTGTTCTGTGCTAGCCTCCCCCTGCTCCGTCGTCTGCGGCGTTTTGTTTATTATCGATCCTTCGGGGGTGGGCTTGCCATCTACCCATGTTGTATACGACTCGTATGTAGACGATGGGCCGATGTACCACGTCGACCACGCCGTTGAATTATTTGGCGGCGAGACCACAAGTACTGTAGTCGTCAGAGTGCGACCGTGTTCGTCGACATTAAGAATTGGGTCGGAGCTGGTTGTGATCCAGTCCGAAGCCATGACGCCGTCGCCACAGGCAAGAGATGACAAGATGACAAGCCCAAATCTGGCGCCAGACTGGGCACTTAAGGGGTTCACTCAATTATAACAAACAAAGCAGCCGCAAGATTCAAAAATACGAGACCGGTGCCTCCCAAACGCACAGCAATCACCGACCACTGCAGCCAAGGCGCTTCCTTCGCAATCCCTGTCAAGAGCGACAGCCAGACACGCCCAATTGGCCCACTAGGACAGCGTCACACAAACCGCTCCCACTTGGGGTCAGTCCATTGGCGCCGCCGCAAAAACAAAGCATGCCCTATTACACCAAGTGCTGCGCCGCAGGGAGCTTGCGCTGGTGCGGATGCTCCATTGGCTGCTGGCGGTGGTGCTTGCTCTTCGCCCCTGTCTCGAACTCTCGACTGGTCTTTGTCGCGCGAGACCTGGGGGCGCGTACCGTACGCCGTACGGGACTTATTTGTGCCGAGCCTCGCGATTTAATCTCCTTAAATCCGTGGTAGCTGGCGAGGCTGTCATTCGTTTCTGTCGCAGGGCGACCTCATGGATGGCAGACAAGCGAACGGCCACGCCAACGCCAACGCCAGCAGCAGCAACTCAATGGCGAGCGCCAATGCGAGTTCCGGGTCCAGCGCGCGGTGGGAGGAGGAGCGATTCCCGGACATTGTGGTGGGGATTGATTTTGGAATGACGTGCACTGGTATCGAATCTCAAGAAACCCGTTTTATAAGTCCCCCTTTCTGATGGTGAACAGGCGTCGCATACACGATCGGGCCGGAATGGGGCCCTCCCAAGACGATCCAGCGCTGGCCTGGCAAACTGCTCAGCGAACTGGCCAACAAAGTCCCCACAATGCTGCTATATGAACCGGATGGGAAGACAGTCAAGGAATGGGGGTTCGGATGCGACTCCGCGGACGACGGCGCCGATATCAAGGAATTCTTCAAACTGCACCTGGCTGTACAGTCCGACAGCGATGGGCCGGGCATCAGCAAGCAGGAGGCAAGGCGCTGGTTCAAGGACTACATTACCTCAATCTACAGCCACGTCGTGACGCATTTCGGCAATACAATCCCTGGGTTCGACCGGATGCGCGTGGAGTTTATCTTCAGTGTGCCGACGACGTGGAAGGACGTGCGCATGATCGAGGAGATACGCGCGCTCATTAACGCGGCCATTGGAGGGCCGTACCATTCGGCTTGTATAGGGCTGACCGAGGCGGAGGCCGCGGCGGTTTATGCCTGTCGCGACTACTACCGGACGAGTGATATTGTCCTGGTTTGCGACTCGGGGGGTGGGACGACGGTACTCCCTCAATTTACCTTTGTATTATAACTGCTCTGACTGGGGAGTAGGATGTCAACGTGCTGAAACTGGCCTCAGACCGCGGGCAGCCATTACAGCTGGAGCAGCTGGGGAATGTCGAAGGTATCTATCCTCCATAATTGCATGTTCAACTAATAAGTAAATCAGGACGCCCGATCGGATCCGTCTTCATCGACCGTGCAATCTACAAAATCACCACCGAGCGCCTATCCAAAGTGAAAGACGAGCTGACGCAGTCCCCCGAGCATATCGCCTGGAAGATGCTCTCGGGTCCCTTCCAACGGCTCAAATGCGCATACGGAACTGAAGCAACAAAGACGCCGACCCTGAGCTTGGAAGTTCCCTGCCTGAAAGTCCCAGGGGCAGATCTTCCTACTGCAGGAATCTATTCTGGACAGATGCGGCTTCAATGGTTTGTCTCCCTCTGCCGCTTATGCTCCCATGCTGACCGTTCAGGGAGTACATGAAGCACGCCTTCGACAAGAAAATAGGAGAGATGTGCCATCTGCTCGACGGTCAGATCCAGCAGATGGATACAAAGTATCCCCATACTCGAATAGTCAGCCTACCCCTCACAACATTCGACTTCGCTAACATTATCAGTCATACCTCGTTCTCTCCGGCGGCTTCGGCAGCTCACCGTACGTCAGGGAGTGCCTGCACCAACGATACGCAATCCCAGGCGTAGCAAAACACTCTAACGTAATGGGCCTGCAAGTCCTAATGGTCGAAGAACCGTACGTCCCCTATCCCGTTGACGAAGAGGAAGCTAACAGCGCAGTCAACTCGCCGTGGTACACGGCCTCGTCCTCGACCGGATCCAGCAGCTCAAGCAAGGCGTCGTGATGTTCGGATCGCGATGCTCCCCAGTTAGCTATGGCATTGTGTGTGACTTGCTCTACGATCCGGTTAAGCATTTGGGCGAGAAGGTCCGACGGGATCCGCGCGATGATAATCTCTACGCGATTGACCAGGTGGAGTGGTTGATCATTCAGGTATTTCCTCTCTACTGTATAGTTATGAACAAATGCTAATAGGTCAGGGCTCCGCGGTCCCACATACCGGGATATCGAAAGACTTCCAACTGAAAATGAAACCCGGGGAAGAGGATCTGCCGTGGAAGGTGCACATCGTGATGTCTACGAATCCACCGCACCAGCTTCCGCAGAGCTTAGAGGGTAAAGGCGTGCAGCATGTCTGCAGCCTGGATGTAAACACCGACAATGTGGACCGGAAGATGAAGAATCGGCGGTGGTTTAACATGCGTCCGCGGTATTGGCGGGCTACGTTTGATGTCAGGGTAGTCGTGGGCGCGGCGGATCTTACATTCCAGCTATGGTCAAAGGATCAGAGGATTAGGAGTGGTGGGCACGAGCCGATTAGGGTGCAGTGGATGCCTGCGGAGGATTTAAATGGGGGGTTGATAATGAATTAATTGTACTACTTTACGTGCTTCCACCGTTTGAACATACGTAGCAACAGCTAGTGTAGACGCAGTCATCCACGACGTCCAGGTGTGTATGTCGAGGACCACCACAGCGACAGCGGACAAGATATAACTGTTCTCGTATCTCGAGCCGATCGCCTGGACGGTAGTACGGGTGGCGTCCGTTCGGTGGATTGAGTCCGCAGTCAACGCAAAACCGGTTCCCTGCCTCTGGCTCCCGTTTTCTCTTCCTGGCTATGATCCTACTGTTTGCGAACTTGGGTTTTGGGCGTAGACGATGACAGATTGAACATGCATACAGGCCGCTCCGGATGCCGTAGTCAGAGGCCTCGACTTCTAGCAGCTCTTCGTAAGTCGGGGCCGGGATGAGGGTGTTGAAATGCTTGTTGGTGAGTCTTAGCCTCATGAGGATAGATGGAGGGCTAAAGTCGATTATCATTAGATGGAGCTCGGTGGGGAAATCGAGGATTGGGAATGGGTTGGATGTTGCAGGTGCCATTTTGGATATGCTGCGAATATGATCACCTAGAGGTCGATGAACAGGATATGAGTTCATGTGTTTGACATGCAGATAGGATGGGACTTTTATAGTTCGTCCATAGCTGGAGGACTCTGAGTGAATGGCATCCTGTCCTTGTATAGTGAATGCTGCCTGAAGACATTCATATTCATATGTTCTTCTTCACGGCTTCTTTAGGGGAGGATATGAAGCTATATCTTTAATTGACATTTCCTACTCACAGTGACGCTCACAGAGATGATCACAACGTCGGACTACCAGCATTCACACCATGTAAAATCGTCACAGCATCGAGCTTCCTCGGTGTGTTCGGTGCCAGCCCTATCCAGTATGATCATCAAAACAACTTCATCACTAGAAGCTCAGTCAGATCCAGCTTACTACCCATATAAACATCCACCTCATCAAACCAAAGCTCACTCCCAGTCGGACTGTACTCGCTATCCTCGCCCCGAGCTCATAGCCTTACGCCGCTGCGACCTCATCAACAACTTCCTGGCCTGTAGGCACTGCCTACCTCTCGCGCCCTCCTTTCCTCTTCAATCCTCCTAACATTCTGCTCCCTTGCCCCTGGAATCGTCCAACACCGAAGACACTCAGATGTATTCCTCCCATCTTCCACAGCCGCCTTACGGAACTCCCAACAAGACCGACAAACAACAAACTGTTCCCTGAATACAACAATATGAGAACCAGGGGTATATCGTCCACCGCGAGAGATTCCACAATCAATACAGAATCGTTTCCGGACATCCTGGTAGATGGAGAGCTTCGACCGCTTACTCCTGACCATGCTGTCTGCGAATTCCCTCCTCGGTCGGAGCCGCTTGCAATCGAAGCATATATACGGGTCTGACTCGCAGTGGAAAACGGTGCGCTCCAGTTCGAGCAACTCGTTGAGACTAGGAGGAGGGATCGCGGCATGGAGGGCAGAGCATGTTATTCGCATCCGCATAAGATCAAGCATGTCGAGGTGCTGCGCTATAAGGTGGTCGAGTTCGGCTGGGAGGTCAAGGAGCCCTGGTCCTCTTGCGGCGGCCATTTTGGACTCTTCGGAAGGTGGATGGATAGTGATGTTGGGCAAAGGGCTTGTCGCGTGTAAATGGGCTGTGGAAGTCCTACTGGGAGAGGAGGCGCGGGGCAGAATGTCGTCAAATGCAGTGCACGAATCCCTGTATATCATGTGAGACGCAGGCGCGAGGCTTATGACATACTGCAATGGTAAATACAGGTCACTCATTACGGATTTCACTACCTATTTGACTGGCTCTCATAGCCATGCCAGTCAGGAGCCACCACCTCGGCAACACCCTTGATGGTATTCTCTCCCCAGTGCCTCGTCCAGGCATCATCGCGCACGCAGAAGGAAATGTCAGCGTAGTTGGCTAGAATGGCCAGTGCCAGGGGCTCACCTGCAGCCACCAGATCCCAGAGTCTAGCTGTGAGATGGCCTATATGGGGCCTGAACAGGTCGACGCCTATGTCATGGTGGTGGGTGGCTAGGATGGTGTTTTTCTGCGGCGAGAAGCCAATTGGGGCAGGATGCAAGGCGCTGATACTGAAAATCCGTGCAGATAGTCATTGATGAATGCCAGCTCGACGACCCATTGACTCCACAGAGAAAGGGCTTCTGCTCGGATGAGGTCGGAGATGCTTTTGGCAGTGTGAAGAGTGTAGGGCTGTATCAGGTGGGGACGTTCTCGCTCATCCTCAGCAAACATACTCTCCTTTTCCTGACGAATAACTATTGGGTAGCTGATTTGTCAACTTAACCGGTGCCTCCGATGTGCTGTCTATAAAGACCAGGCCCCTTGATCAACCAGCGAGCACTCTGTGCCAACTCTCATGCGCAGTCTACATCGGGTTTTTGCTCGTCACACTGATCGTCATAGGACCCAACAGCTAGAATGGCAGCCTACTCGGTCCTATTCTTGCACTGCATGCAGCTGGCAGTATGTGACCTCTGACATGATGCTGTCACTGTCTGCGGTTGGACACTGCCTTCCTAAGCAGCATGTGGCAGGGGCGGCGTTTGTGCCTCGCCAACTATGCCGTCCAGGTTGATCATTACATATTATAGGACGAGATAATACATGATATTATAGTCTTGATGCACTGTAATTGGTCCTTTGGTAACAGTGTGGGATAGTTTTAAATCTTTTCAACAAAGAAAATGCCACCCGAGGTGATTCATCTCCCAGTGGTCCAATCGCGGTGACATCTGCAAGCCCTCGCAGGACCTCGTATCGATCAGCTGCGAAATTGACTTTCGGGAAACCTTTGTGGCATCGCTTTCCACTGAGAATCCAGTTCTCTGCGGCCCTCCAGTGCGAACTGGGTGCATCCTAGATCCGCCCGATGGGAGCTTGAGCGAGATATTTGGAATTGGACACTCTAGACTACAGCGTCACGAAGGTTGCGATTACTGCGATGAAGTCATATTGGACCGTGATTTATTACCCCTTTGTCGCGTTTTGCGCGAGGTGACAATATCTCCCTTTGTGGTGGTTGGTGTCGTCATAGCCCTGACCACCGAACAGCCCACAATGAACTGACACGTCCGATGCTGATCCCTGTCCATGGGTAAGACTGGGCTGGTCTTTCTAAGCGGCTGTCTGAGATCCGATCCTGGAAAAGTCTATTAAGGTCGAACGTGGCCACGGCCTGGACTCCTAAAGACAGACGATCAATCTCAACGTCGATGCTGCACTGCCTAATACTTACTTGAGGGGGTATATTGCCTACACCCTTCATGGCGGATACTGCTCAGGAGAGACTCGCCGACTGTGGAGGCGAGCAGCTCATTGGACCGCATGGGGTCTTGACGCAGACCTGGGGCCAGGGATTCGTGGTCGGCGCACTCGTCCTTCTCTTCTGCTTGACGATATCGAATATGCGACGAAAGGCACTGCTGCATATATTGATCCTCACTGAGGTAATGCCTTCATATCTCCATCACGGCGAGAAGGAGCTAACACGAACTCAGCTAATCCTGGCGTCCCTGCACGGTATATGGGTCTTTGTCGAGGGCGCTGCATCTCCCTGGTATCTCAGTGCAACAGCGACGACCCTGTACATTTCATATAACCTTCACAGCATCATCAACTGGATGAAGGTTAAGCCCTTCCTATCCAGATGGGGGAGCCGGTTCTACATCGGCACTGTTATTCTGGCCATGCCCTACTGGATCGCATCGATGTACCTGAACTTTGCATACTTCAATAATCTCGGCACTGATGTATTTCGCCGCACAAGACCCTGGGAGACTCTATTCCGCGAGCCCTGGTGGCTGTTCACCACGCTGTATCTAGTCTACGTCATCAAACGGTGCTACGGATTCGGGGTCTGGGAGCTGGTGCGCTCCAATGCTCGGTTCTTCGTACTACTGGCTTCAATGGTCATATCTATCGCGTTGATGATTGTTGATGTCGTGGATATCTCATTCTCTCCGTACTGGGGAGGGGTGAACCTGTACTGGCAGGTGAGCAATTCCATCTCAACTCCGCCTCAACCCCTGCCAGATCTAACTTTCCATAGGTGTCTATGATTTTCAAGTGCATGGCAGATGCGGTCTTTCTCGACGACTTCAAGCACGTCCTGGATCGGCTCACGGCAAGAACAACCGGCAATTTTCTGGGTCTACCTCCAGACAGACCCAATCCGCCTGGCCGATTTATCACAGGGAACGAAATCTTGCTGAGCGGGTTATCTTCCAATTATACCCAACGGAGCGAGGGGGATGAGGAGATGATAGCCCATACCGAGGACCAGCAGTATAGGCCTGTCATTCGACCTCGGAAGGCACATCTAAACCTGCACCAAGGCCCTCCAGCCTTTGTCGTTAAGGCTTGACTGATTATTTACCCATGTAATCTTCAACCAACTACGGGATATCTGTACATATTGCCCGGACTTACTAAATAGATAATTAATATGATTAATGACTGTATTCTATTGAATATACGCTACTCCGCCTTCTTCGAAGACTTCGTCCTCAACGCCATAAACAAGAAGACCAGCGCATACGAGCTCAGAATAAAGATCACGACAATCGCCGCATCCCTCCATCCAAAATACCAGTCCATGAGATTGATAGTCCGGAGGTAATCACTACCCCGCGTATACGGACAAACCCGGCACGCAGAAGACGCATCAGGATTCAACAAATCCGCACCGGTCTCCTTGAGATACGCACCCAGATATCCCAAGCATGTCGTATTATCAGGCGGGTTGAACACCGCGAGCTCACCCTCGGTACATCTGACATCCGAGTCGAAGATTGTAAACGTGAGCATGCCCCCAACCAGGTACGTTATGGGGTTCAGCCAGTACATCCAGTATTTCCAAAACGCGATAAGCTGGACATACGGCACCAGAATGCCACAGAACGAGACCATGATGCCGATGATCAAGGGGTTGACGATAGCCGCGAAGACCGGATTAGGCGCATACGCGGCGATGAACTGGCCAATGCCCGTGTATAGGAATTCGTACGCGAAGACCACGAAGAAGCTTGCGCCGGCTTTGCTGCTGTCCGGGGGGAATCCTACGGTGAAGTACCAGCAGACGAAATACAGAACTGCACAAACGCAGAGGTATGGCATTTCCGAGATAATTAGTGACGCGACGAAGGCTTTCCAGGAGTAGATTCGTGATTTCTTCTCCCGGGCATCGTATAGATTGCGTCGTTCAATGAAGAGAGGTTGCAGTTGGTTGATCACGCCCGGGGCAACGAACATCCAAACGAAGATAGTGAATAGTTTCAGCTGCAGCTCGCTGACCGTCTCGCCGATATTCCAGTACGTAAACCCATTGAACAGACCGAGTCCGATGTGCAGAAGCAGCTTGTTGTTGATGTACCCCGTATTCCGGAACAGGGCGAGGTTCATCCGCCACAGAACGATTTTTGTTTGATACAGCAGGGGCATTGCGTATTCAGAGCCGTCTTCGTCAATTCCAGGTGGTCCTTTGGATTGCGCTGTGTCGATGATTGACTCCAGTTCAGTCTTTGCTGCCTCGCACTCGCGCGATTCGAGCCAGATGCGCGCCCAGTCTTTATCGGATTTGTGGCCAGATACCACATCTATCATATGCTCTGCTGGATTTGTACCGACAGGGCAGGGTTCACCGTTACGGCTGAAATAGTCCTTCATGGTTTGGCATCCGGTCCCAATATCGCCAAAGTATACCGTTTTACCACCGCGCGCGAGGAGTAAAAGCCGGTCGAATTGAGAGAATAACTGTGCTGACGGTTGATGGATTGTAACTAGGACCGCCTGCCCGACGTCTGCAAGCTTTCTGAGGAAGCGCACAGTGTTAAAGGCAGACTGCCCGTCCAAGCCCGATGTTGGCTCGTCTAGGAAGATGAGCGTCTTTGGCTTTGAGACCAGCTCGACGCCAATAGTAAGACGTTTCCTCTGCTCGACGTTTAGACCGTTCCCTGCTCCTGGTTTGCCGACCAAACTGTCTGCAATATCGTGGAGTTCGAGAAGATCAATAACAACATCAACATACTGCAGTTTCTCTTCCCTTGGCGTTTCGCGAGATTGGCGCAGCAGAGCAGAGAACTGTAGCGCCTCCCGAACAGTGGCGTAGGGTTCATGAACATCGAGCTGCTCAACATAGGCAGCAGACCTTTGAAACGATATAGGTAGAGGGTGTCCGTCAACCAGGATAGACCCTTCGATCCTCCCCTCGGTCTTCCTTTGGGCGAGAACATCTAGCAGTGTTGTCTTGCCAGCACCCGACGAACCCATGAGAGCCGTCAAAGTACCGGGCTTCACCCAGCCTTGCACATTATCCAAGAGGACTCTTGAACCGGAAGGTGTCTTGACAGTATACGTCAAATCACTCCATGTAAAAACAGCGGTATTCCGAGCCAGCTGGTTCTCGAGTACATTGTCATTGTCATCACCCACCCGAGACGATCCATCGCCAGAGGACGTATACTCGGTCCCCTTTTCAATAGTCTGCGATTCCTCGTCTACCTTTTGAATCTCCTGGTGACCTGCGAGTCTCTCGCGCGGAATGAGCAGAGACGCCCCCGACTCACCACTGTCCTTCCACCGCATCACCCCAACGACCGTAATCGCGAGATAAAACACCCACCACGCACACACAATCCCAAAGTTCCGCCAGACGTTTGCATGGCTGTAAGACAGTGACGAGAGGTACTCGTCGCCAGTCAAAGAGGTAGCCCCCTGCTGCGCCCCGCCAACTCCAGCACACGACGCATACTGGCTGCCATCGACATCCGCATAGCCATCGCCATGGGGCACCAAGTTCGGGCCGGTACATTGTAGCTGCTTCAGGTGGAACTCGTTGCCCATTAGCGCTTCGAAGCCGTAGGATATCGGGTTCAGCCAGTAGATCCAGTGGAACCAGGGGTGCATCTGCGTTGCGTGGATCTGGTATCCGGCGTACATGGCCATGATGCTGATCGTGTACCCGGAGATCTGGGCGGCTGCGTCGAAGGAATTGAGGATGGCGCCGACAGCTCGGAAAAGGGCGCATGCGGCCATGTTTGTCACGAAAAGGATGATGAAATACGTGAAGAACGCAGCTGGGGTGAAGGTCAACCCGACCATGAAGTATACAATCAGGGACCAGACGGTGACCTGGAGGAGGGTAAGGGGGATATCGGATGCGACTTGGGCAACGCAGATAGCTGCAGGTTGGATATATCCAAAGGATTTATGTTTCAGAATGACCGGACGGCCGCTGAACGAATCGACAACCTCTGACATGGCTGTCATGCTGTTGTAGAGGACGGACCAGAAGAGGGCGCCTCCTTTTAAGAATATACCGGACGAGTCATTCGGGGCCATGTAGTACATCGAGCCGGCTACGAGTGCCTGGAGGAGGTTTGCACCTTGCTTCATTCCGAATGTGACGAGATCTCCGCCGATTATTTGGTATTGACGAAGCACGCAGGCCCAGACCTGCGACGCAAAGCTAACCGTGTATACACCCTTGGAATACTTCTCTAGGGTAACGCTTTCTTGGAATTCGGCTGTCCGATTGCATGCCTCCTCGGTAGTTGGATAATCGTACTCCGTCACCATATCCCTGAACAGATCAGACTTCTGATAGCGAGCCAGGAGAGATGTGGAATCTCGAGGAAACGTGCCCTCAAAGCCAGGTCGAACATGCCGTTCTGTAGGCACAGTAACCCCAGTCAAGAAGTCTGCAACATTCGCACCATCATCACAAATGAAGCCCAAATCCTCGATGAAACCGCGTGCCTGTTCTCGTGGGCCATAATAGATTTGCTTTCCCTCGTCCAAGACCAAGACCTTGTCGAAGAGATCATAGATATGGTTTCCAGCTTGGTACAGGGTAACAATTGTCGATAGACCATACACATCCGTCATTGCTCGCATAGCCTTTGCCCATTCCAACGCATTACTCGCATCAAGGCCTCGGGTGCTATTGTCCCAGCAGTAGATAGAGGCTCGAGAAGCAAGGCACTCCAGGATAGACACTCGCTTCCTCTCACCACCCGATACTCCACGGATATATTCATTTCCCACCTTTGTGTCGGCAGTATGTGGAATTCCCAGGGATTCAAGCAGAAACCGCGTCGCCTCGCTGTACTGCTCGTTCGAGGACTGGACGCCGCTGGGCAGATTCGCAGGGACTTTGGCTCGCGTAGCGAAGTTCATGGTGTCTCCGACGCGCAAAGTCGGAAAGAAAACTTCCTCTTCGCTGTTCATGAGGATCTGGCCGCGATATTGTTTGGCTTCGTCCGGTCCCATGGAGCCAAAGCGTACATCGCCGTCGATCTGTTGGAAGCCCCTGCGGTTGTTTGAAAGTAGCTTCAGCAGCGTCGTGCATCCTGAACCTGGGCGACCCAGTACTAGCAACATTTCGCCAGGCTTTACGCAACCATGGCTCTGGTGCAGGATGGTCTGCAGTGGTGGCTTTCGTCGCAGTTTGCGCAGGCGACCCAGCAGGTCGAATTGTGATACACAGTTCTCGTTGATGGCAGCATCGGCGGCCACAACCTTCACAGTGAGGTCTTTCCATGTAACTCCCAGTTTGCGCTGCTTGTATCCTGCCTCGAGATAGCTCCGGTTGAGCTCCTCCACCTCCCCTGTTTTATGCCATTGTTGGTGATCGCCCGCATCGTCAACCGCCGATCCAGGCCGGGATGAGGCGGGCGTTTCCTTGACGTCCATGACCGAATCGACGGCTGCTTTTCTTTGATAGAGCACATCGGGGAGACAGGCGATGAGGAAGTGGACTGGCTTTTATACGCGAGATCCATTGCGGGTCTCCGGCAAAGAGGCATCAAATTTGAATGCTTCGGAAAATTGTCGTCAAAAGCACGTTTCGGATTCTCGGACAATGACAGCGCAGATCCACAATTAGACTCAATGCCCACTATTCGGTGCAGTCTCGTCCACTGGGGCTGAAGCTGCCAAGATGTTGCAGTCCACTGGGCCTGAAAACTCGGATCGATACGCTTTCTGGCAGTCTTCCGAATATCCGAATCACCAAACTGTCTACCACTTCCACATCTCGCTTTATAGCAGATACATCATGTCCCCGAAGGCCCATAGTGCCGTGGCAGCCCTGCGCAGGCCCGAGTTCATTATCGGCAAGCCCCTCCCTGCAGTGAGTCCGGCATTCCGAGTTCATGCCAGCCAATATTCCTAACCAACCCACCAGTGCGACCTCTGCCATTCTCGGAAAGTATGGGAATCCTCTTCGACCATACGTTCGAGGCTCATCCGTTCTTCAGGTGAAATGTGACAGGGAGCAGGCATGCAAGAATTGCATCGCGGCAAAGGCACCGTGCATTCGGTCGCGACAGCGTCTTCCTCGTCGCATATCGACGTGAGTTTCCTACTTTAGGAGTCTATTTATGTTCTGACCATCCTCTTCTATATCTTGGTCAGTCGCCGGGGCCCTGATAGACACCAAACAGCCGGCAGCATAAGCGGATCCGCGTCCCCCAGCCAGGAGCATAGCTTCTCTTCCTACCAGAGGCCGCGTCGTAGAAGTTACCAGTCTGCCCTGTCCTCGCCACATGCTGCTCACAAAGAAGTCCCGCCGGAGAGACTTGGTCGCACATGTCCTTCGACACCGGCAGACGGCCTCATATCTCTCCCTCTTGTTCCCGAGCCCTCCGACCAGGCTGACAGCACAAGTAATTTAATGATCAGACAAGAGCTCCATTCAAACACCAATCTATCCTTGGACCGAATCAATGTCTTGGAATCCGCTCTCGCGTTGGTCCGCAAGTTCGTGGCAACGTCCGAGCGTGCCGACACTGTGTCTCACGAACCAGGCATTGGCAGCGACCTTCCTGTTCCTCAAGATGTAACTATGGAATTGTTCTACATGATGTTCAGCGGTATGTCTGGGATTGCCATTGGCTCCTTGTATCATGTTAACTCCCCTAGGCCAGGGTGGTGGTGGACCGGTCAGCTTGAATCATTGGCCTGACCACCTGCCTCTACAGACTCTGGAGCGAATGTGTCTCGCTCTTGTTAATGGGACTGTCAATGGCCAAACCGCCGTTCAATACAAAGTCTGCGTCTTTTCTAGAGCAACATTGTTTGTCACTCGCTGGCTGCGACTGTGTCCATCTGACGACCTTGCGCGCTGTCTTGTGAAGTCGAAGAAGAGTTATGCAGCGGCTTGTTTACAATGTCTTCGAGACGTCGACCTCACCGGAGCACAAAGTCTGCTCATGCTGCAAACCCTTCTCTCAGGAGTGAGCCATCTTATATATCCGTTATCTGTACATTTCTAACATTCGCCAGGCCCATCTGGTTCAGCTTCTCGGTGATTCCTCTAGATCGTGGTTTCTAACTGCTTGTGCCGCTCGTGCTCTCGTCGCGCTGGGCTATCATCGGTCAAGTAGGATTACTGCGGACACTGATGAAGGGTTTGAGATTCGACACTGTGTGTTTTGGTGCTACTACTTTGATAAGACCTTGAGTATGCTGCTTGTCAGGCCTTCCTCTCTACCAGATATGCAGTTCACCCCGGGGGATCTGGTGCATACCGACTCGGACGACCCCCTGTCATTCAAGGTCAAGATCCTCGTCAAGCTTGCCCAAGTACAAGATGCCTCGTTACCGTTCATAGTGGGAAATAAAAGAGCACAGACAGAGTCTGCTTCGGCTCGCCTGGACGCCCTCGAAACGGACCTGCGGTATATCCATGACGACATTATCCAGGTACGACGCCGCTCGTCTCCTTTTATATTGATTCTCTAATGTCGATTCAGTTCCGGCCGAAATGTACAGGTGGGCGCACTCTCATGATAGAATGGGATGCGCTCAATTTCACCTTCTACTCCATAGCCACAACCGTCCTCCGCTTGAATCCCTCCTCCCTGCATGATCGTGGTAAACGTGAGCAATGTCTGCAGTATGCCCGGCAGGCGCTCTGGTCCATGCAAGCGTGCCAAAAGCATCTGGATACCATTACCCATATTGCAACTGACTTCCTCTTCTGGTGCGTCCCCGTCCCCCTTTCTCCCTGGTAGATTTTTCCTTACAATAGAAACAGGACTGCGCTGCTATATCCCCTCACCCCATTCTTCGTTGTATTTTGCAACGTAGTCGCTACTTCGAATGTTCACGACCTGCGACTGCTAAATGAAGTAACCGCGACAATATCCAAAGTGAAGGAACAGTGTGCCTTTGGAATGAATCTCTACATCATGCTCTCGGAACTTATTGCAATGTGCACGCAACTCCATGATGTGCTGCCTGCAGCACCACAACAACTCCACGGTGATCCTTTGGCCCAAGAGCCTCCTATTCGCACAGATCAGACAGTAGACCCAGCCAGCCATGCGGATAGTTTGATATCGGATGGTCCACCGGTAACCTCTAGCTCCCAATACATATCACCAATATCAGCCCTCGACCACTCCACCACAACCACAACCAACGCCATTCCAGGCCAACAGCCGTTTCCATCTGCCCCGGCTGAGGCGGAATCAGGACATGCGTCCATCTGGGAAGAGGGTCTTATGTCGGAACTCTTTAACATCCAGCCGTCGGTCCAGTGGTTTGATACGGACTATTATAATTTCTTCGGCATTCAGCAGACCTGAGATGAATTATGGTTGAGAATATTGTACAATTAGGTTATACCGGTGATGGTGTTATTGCTGATATTTGTTTTGACGAATATATATATCTGTGCACCGGGGCTCGGGTACACCACTTATAAAATTTAATCGTATGTTGAAACTAAGATAACCAATTGGATTTACCTACAATCGTCCTTAAATATCTTCACAAGTCATTGTACATACGGTGAAAGCCTTTCAGGTTATTTCTGGTGGCGGTTTCCAGGAGTTGACTTTAACATCCAGTATTTGCAGCGGTGCCGTTGCATGTCTGGTTATTTGGCCCGTGGCTCTCTATACATTATTGGTATTTTTAATTATGATCGGCGACCTGAGAATTGAACAGTTTATTCAATTTTATTGGTCCGTTTGTTAGTTAGACAGGAACATATTTCCGACGGTTATTGAAACATTCGCCGACCTGGAATGTCGATCCCGATTGCTCTGGGTGTCCCTTACATATCCAGGTCGGAGCAGCCAGTCAGTTCAGGGTGAAGTAATTAAACCTAGATCAGAGTGTACTTGCGCATAATGAACGGTCTACCTGTGGCACTTCTGGTGTTAGGTTGCTAGCCTGACTATACCGAGTGCAGGGTTCATTATCAGATATCATCCCGGTATCTAAGACTGCAAAAAGCCCGCGACCAAGAAAAGTGGCAACGGGATACAGTATATGAGACTACAGAGTGATCATGGCGTGTGGGCAAAATGGAGACAATTGCCAAATGCAGGTTGAAGGTGTCTTCAGTGGTCCAACCTTATCCCCACGGGGCACTGAAACCGTTGGGAAAGAAGTGACCATGCCTGGATAGTACTGGCTCAAACTCTCGCCAGGAGGAGAATTAATACCCTGCCAACGAGAAGCGGGGATTCAAAATAAACGCGCGCGCAACCGTGGGTTCTGTTGGGTTTTGGTTCACCACGCGACCCCCGCTCTTCTTCGTGTTTGCCACATAATGAGAGATTAATTCTGTATTCATGCGCAGACTTGTGTTGGTATTTTGGGTTCTATTTTATTTTTTATATCCTTGAACCGACGCGATTCTGCACGTTGAGAATGAGATGCGCTTGCAGTGATCGAGCCCTAAGGCAGGCGAAGATAAAACGATTAATGGGAGAAGCCTCAAGAGGCCATTATGCCAGTCAGATACACACTCAGTCTGCATATCTCTTGAATGAACTAGTAAGTCGACAAGGACCGGCTGTCCAAGAACGAAGCTGAGTGGGACAGTCTTTCATCTGATGTCAGGCTCCCTTGGTGAGCCCCCAAAGGGGCTTATTGGAGGGTATCAGGGAGACAGCACTGCTGTAAAGGCGATTATGGGAGCCCTGATTGGGATATCACTGTACAATGCGGTCGAACTGACTACTCTGATATTTACAACCTTCCACTTCTACGGCGGACTCTACTTTTGGTCCCTCACGCTCTCGACAACACTCGGTCTCGTACCCAGCGGTATTGCGAACACACTGCACTATTTCAATATCGGGCCGCTATGGCTCGCAATGACTCTATCGAACATTGGGTTCTATTTTCTGATTCCAATGCAATCGGTGGTCCTCTATTCCCGACTACATCTGGTCCTATACAACCAGCTGATTCTTCGACTCGCACTGTATATATTGATCGTCGACGCGGTTGTCTTTTCCGTTTCAATAACGATTGTATGCTACGGATCCGCATTCATACGCACACCCGGCTGGAACGCGAGCTACACGATCCTGGAGCGGCTACAGGTAACTTGGTTCTGCGTGCAGGAATTTATACTCGCCTTTCTATACATCCGCGAGACAATCAAACTTCTGCACCTAAACCCGGCACACAGCAGCCGGCGGAGGAAAATAATGTACGAGCTGCTGGCCATTAACATTGGCATTATCCTCATGGATGTTGCGGTTATCGTCATCGAGTTCCTGGGGCTATACTACCTGCAGGTTCTGGTGAAGTGCGCCATCTACAGCGCTAAACTGAAACTGGAGTTTGCTGTTCTGGGAAAGCTGACGGCGATTGTGGAATCACCTCATCGCGATCTGGATGATCGTGCTGGTACTAGTGATCTGTCTGATAGACGGCGGCCTGCTTCTGATCCGATTAGATATGCACGAGACAGGGTGTCCCTAACTGCGACGAATGTCTCGAAGGAATCCTAGATCTCAGTTCCTTCAATCTTTTTTCTTATCGTAGTTTATGTTGAGAGATGGCGTAATGGCAGTGCTGAAGTACTTTATAGCGGGAAGGCGGGATTTCCCAATCGGGAAGTCGGGGGTGGTCCAACCAACGACGTCAAAACGTGCGGAGATACGAGTTACCCCTCTTCTCTTTCATCAACCTCCCCTTACTCTTCCATCACTCTCATCGTATCCTGTTTCAATATGCCAGTCAACGTCGCGCTCGTCGGAGGAGGTGAGGCTCACCCAGGCCGGTCGCATAAAAGCTGACTAAATATCAAGGAATCTGGGCACGCGAGGAGCACCTCGTACGCCTCCACCCCTCGCATTTGTTATTCGCAACTGACACCAATAGCCTGCTATCGAAGCGGCGGAGGATCTCGAACTCAAGGCCGTTTATTCTCGCTCTGTAACATCCGCCCAGTCGATCGTGGATATCGCCGCGCGACCTCTCGAGCTGTACTCGGACGATTCGGAGCGCGGCTACAAGGACCTCCTCGCCAGATCCGATATCCAGGGCGTTGTCATCTCGTACCCCTCCCTTGTTGAGATATCTATCTTGTAGACACGCTAACTCGAAAGGCTACCGATCGCGAACCAAGCACCGTACATCAAACAAGCCCTGCTGGCCGGGAAACACGTCCTGTCGGAGAAGCCTGTCGCGGAGAGTGTTCAAGAAGCTGAAGAGATGATCCTATGGTATCGCTCTGAAATTGTGAATGCTACCTGGGCCGTGGCAGAGAATTTCCGTTTCTTGAATAGCTTCGACTTTGCCGCCGAGCAGATCAAATCTCTTGGTAGGATCGTGGGATTCCAGGGTCGAAACCAGGGGTTTATTGAGAAGGACTGGAAATTCAACCGTAAATGATCATCCCTTGATTCGCTTCCAGTATTCTAACCTGTTAGTTACCGAGTGGAGGCGGAATCCTACCCACCAGGGTGGTTACATTCTTGATGGCGGCGTTCACTACATAGCCACCCTTCGAACGCTTCTTGCCGCGCAGCCTGGGAATGAGATAGCTCGTGTCTCGGCTTTTACCGGTCTCGTTCAACCATATCTTCCTCCAGTCGACACAGCGGATGCGATTCTGCGAACGAGATCGGGCGTTACCGGGACATTCCAGATTTGGCGAGGGACGAGTGTCAAGGCTGATGAATGGACCATCGCTTGCGAGAACGGGTCGGTGACAGTACTGTTTGACAAGGTAATTGTGAATCGCAATGGACAGGAGGCCGTTGAAACTGTTCCAAATGAAAGGAGCGGTGTCCCCCCTGTAGTTCGGGCCTGGGGCAAGAGCCTTGTCAGTGGAAAGCTGAGCTGGGAGCAAGAGCCCGAGGCTGCCCTTGGGGATCTCGAGTTGGTCAGTCTGCGGTCTCTCTTCAACATGCGATCACGCTGCTAATATTCCCAGATCGAACTCATTCTGCGGAGTGGAGAGCAGGAAGGGACACCATTGGACTGCAAGTACCAGGCGGCACACAGTTAGGAAAAGATGGACAGAGGACAATGAAACAGCTGGGGAATGACGTACTGCTACAGACTGTATAACCTATAGAACGATCTTCCACATCTCCACTGAGCTTGGCCCTCGATCCCTTTTGCGGGGTAGTTGGAGGCCGGATTCTTTCCGGTCTATAAGAATCTCGTAGCGGTCACTTCCCGAGCATACACTGTTCGACAAGTAGTCTGTTCGAAATTGCAATGCTTGACTCTTTGAAGCTCGACTGGAGAAGCCACGGCTGGGCCATCTTCTACTGCGGGATATCAGCCATTGGTGCCCTCTGCTATGGCTACGACAATACTTACTACAACGGCGTCCTGGCCATGCAACAGTTCAAGAATGACTACGGCACGAACCGCGATGCTGACGGTAACCTCGCCCTGCCTTCCTCGTTCCAGTCCCTCACGGCTTCCGCAATCTATATCGGAGACCTGCTAGGCGCCCTCATCGCCGCACCCATCAACGACCGCTGGGGCCGCAAATCCACCTTCTGGTTCGCATCATTCTGTATCCTGGCCGGCGGAATCTGTCAAGTGGCCGATACCATCCACCACCAGGCCATCATCGTAGTTGGCCGCATCCTCATCGGCCTCGGGGTTGGCCAATTCACTGTGACGTCCTTGTTATACATCGGCGAGGTCGCCCCCTCGAGCATCCGCGGCCCAGCCCTAATGATGTTCCAATTCCTGCAATCCTGCTCCCAGCTCGTCGCATCAGCCCTTAACCAGGGTACCGAAACAATCAGCAACTCCCTCTCCTACCGTCTCCCCATGGGCGGCCTCGTCGTCCTCCCCCTGATAATGTTCGCCTTCCTCCCCTTCATCCCCGAAACACCGAAGTGGTATGTCTCGCAAAACCGGCCCGCAGACGCAGAAAGCAGTCTCCGCCGCATAAACCGCAGCCAGCAACACTACAACCCAACCCTCGAACTCACAACCATCCAAAGAACACACCAGATCGAGTGCGAACAGACCAAATCCTCCTCCTCCTCCTGGTCCTCGCTCGTAACAGACCCCATCGAACGCTGCAAACTGGTCTTCTCCGCCGGCGCCATGTTCTCCCAGCAGATCTGCGGCATCCTCTTCTTCTACGTCTACGGCGTCGTCTTCATCCAGGAAATCGGCGTCGCGGATCCGTTTCTCGTGCAGCTCGCTATCAACATCGTCCAGATCTTCGCCGTCGGTGCATCAGTTATAACCGGGAATAAAGTATCCAGACGCTCGAACCTCCTGGTTACAAACAGCATAATGCTAGCCGCGTTCATCGTGATCGGCGCCATCGGGACCCGGGATCTCACCTCTGATTCTCAGATAGTCATCGTGGTGTTCAGCTTCATCGTCGTGGTCGGATTCAATTTCGGTCTCGGGCCACTGGCATACACAATCGCGCGCGAGATGGCCGTAGGCGTGAACCAGAATAAGATCATGAGTAGTTCGATCGTGGTCTTCTATTTCACGACGTGGCTGGTCTCGTTTACAGCGCCGTATTTGTATTATGATGCTGGGTTAGGGCCTATGTTGGGGTTTGTGTATGCGGGGACGACTTGTTTGGCCCTTGCTTGGACTTGGTGTTGTGTTGGGGAGACGGCGGGGAGGACGGGGTTGGAGATTTCGTTGTTCTTTAGGGAGCAAGTTCCTGTTAGGGGGTGGAAGGGGTATGTTTTTGATAATAGCCAGGGGGTTGAATTTGGTGGGAGGGAGAAGGTGTTGTTAGATGAGCGGGAGGTAGAGCATGTTGAGCGGACTGGTTGAAGTTGGGGTTTGATAGTCATGGGATTGTAGGGATAGATAGTCATTCAATGGTCTATTATGGACCTGTAGATACTGCTTTGAATACTGGGCATTATATTTACTCCAAGTGCTGTACATCGAGGATCTGGGCGAGTGCAAACCTTGCCCCAGGGGACAACGCACATTGTGTCGAGCAGTCCAGGGGAGAGGAGAGACGTTGCCGAAGAGGCCGAGAATCGATGGTTGAATGTCTGCTACCTGGAACAGTGATAAATAGAGTCCATAAAGTGGATATGAATGGTCACACTCACGATGGTATCGTACAGGGAGAAGGGAAACGTGGTCGAGGAATACACAATTGTCCGCTGGCAGAAGCCAGGATAGGATGAAGAACGGACTGAACGACAACAATTATAGTCATTTAGGAAGAATAGATCGTTTTGTGGTTGTAAATCTTGAATATAAATATAGGGCTGGACGGTCGCTCAATCTCCACTCTCAATCGGGTGTTTGGTGATCACGGTAGGGCAGTTCAGTTGTCTAGTCGACGAGCCTGTTATTTTAGAGCCGAGGAGCTGTCAGAATTCCAGAGGCAGTCCCAATTGTTAAACAGGCAATAGAGCAAAAAGCCGAGACGTCCAGATAGACTACACCAATTTTGTGATTCGAGACCTCTCACGTCTGGATCCAGCCTCGTATATGGCCAATCACAGTGCTAATAATTTCAAACCCGCTTTTAATGGCCATTCTGACAAGCACAATTCAGGAATGGTGTCGGACAGCGCGAGATGCTGCCCTAAATGGAAGCCATCTCCGGCGTGCATATCGGTGCATATCGGCCAAGCGCCAGGATAAGCAAAGCCCGCCATCCACTCCCAATCAGGCGTAGCATACACACAAAATAAAAGACAGGTCAGCCCAGTTTAAAATTCTGGACGCAAAGCTGGAACATTACCACTCAATCCGGCTGCTGCCCCTTCCTATGGGTTAGTGGTGTCAGGGTCCAGTGATGGATATAAGCCTGAACAGCGCGCAAAATATTTCTATTTTCAGTTTGATGCTCCATTGTTTACAAACATAGTGATAAACTAGCGAGAGATGAGATTAAGTATATACTAACCGCAATATACACACTGAGACAACAAAAGGAAAGGCTTCATCACCAAGACCCCCTATCCTCCCTCCGAATACCCATCTGCTCATGCCCACTCATCCTGCTCTCATACTCAACCGTAACATTATCTGTCCTTCGAATGGCGCCCATGGGATGCCCCTGGTTTCCATTCGCATCATCCCTCAGGATACTCTCCTCGCTCCCCACGCCGGTGATTGTCAGATCCATTTTCCCCTGTTTCTTAGACGGCTTGCTGCCCCGTCCGTACTCGGAATCATGGAGTTGCTGGCTTCCTTTGTATTTGTTCTTCGATCCGCTGTACGATGAGAGCTTTCGCTTTCCGAGGATTAGTTCGAGAACTGGTTGGAGGGTTGGGATGCAGGAGGCGATGATGACGACGTCGGATTCTACACTGTAGTATTGTCAGCCAATTTGATTTTTTAGTTGACTGTTGGAATAGGGACGTACTTGGTCCAGAGAACGAGGTCGGCAGTCCCGTATGTGTAGTCCGATTTATCAGCGAGACCTTTCAGTTGCGTGCATTTGACGACGGCCATTGCAGAGGCACTGTCTTATTAGCTGGAGCAATTCTTGCGGGAGTGGAAGACGTACATAGCTCCGAGTCCTAAAGCTGCGCACAGTGCAAGCCGCTTTCGGAGGGACATGTGCAGCTTCATCAGCACGGTCGTTGGGTAGATTGCAAGGTAAAGGTCAATGAATGCAGAGTACGCTGGTCTGTTAGGACAAATACCGAGTTATGAGTCCTGGAATACATACCTCCTGTAAACATGGCATAATTGACCAAAATCCACACGTCCTTACAGGTCGCCTTGCCCTCCATAACAAGGGACGTCTTCCAGAGCGCGTGTGGTGGGTCGCACATGGTAAAGAGTATAATGATGCAGATACCTGAGATAGTAGCACCCAGGCCAGTCAACCCCCATATGATTGTCTTGTGCATGGTGCTCGGGTTGAGGATCCGAATCAACATGGCCCCGACGGCAAGCTTCGGCACCGAAAACGAGATGATGCCAAAGAGGAAACTGAGAGAATTGAGAAAACTGGCTCTCTCGACTGTCTCCTGCTCAAGCACGTAGGCGTGTTTACCGTATCCGATTGCGATGTTGGCTGTTGTGATGGCACAGTAAACAATGCCCATAAGCTAGTCCGTCAGCATACCATATATTCAAAGTTCGCAGCCATAAATACCATCGAAAAGGCAATCAGCCAGTCATCCAACCCGAAATTCCGAAGCATCTTCGCCCGGATAGTCATACGAGCTGAGACGACAATCAATGTGAAGCCAGTCAGTCCCCATAGTACGGCCAGGATCTTGGGACCCTTGTCGTCAGTAGGACTGCCTTTCTGAGCTTCCATCTTGCAGAATAAAGATTGTGCAGGGTCAATATCCGGGGGTTCTGCAAAGAGGAGTGCTAAGATGCGGAATCCACCGCAATATACGAGCAGGTCCTAAACAAGGGAGACGAACGCCCCTTGAAGAATCGGGTTCTTCACGCTGCCATGGACGCAACCCTAAGCAGCCTGGCAGAGAATATGATAGATTAACTGCCACTGCCATGTACACGGGCCAGACAGACTGATCAGCACAGGCGAGCGCCTGATCCCGTTGGCCGGGGGTGGGCCCAATTGCTCAGTCCGGCAGTGACAGTCCAGTAGGAGGCCCCCCAGTGGGTCATGGCAATAACGGTCGCCTCCAGCAGACAACGGAGATGCCAAAAGACGCCCGGGGAGCCAGCGGTTAGTGGGGCCGTCTAATTAGCTGCCCTGAAGCTGCCTCGACGTGTCTTCGTGATTGGCAGCTGTGGCCCGTGCCTATGCCTCCGACCTGTCAATGACCTGTCAATGGTGCTTGTGCATGCCTCTCTCTGCTTTCGCTCTCCTTTGACTTTTCTGATTGCTCAGTATTCTTCGGTTGCATCGCTTCCTCGGTACGGCTGGAAGCTCCGACTTCTCCGACTGCTTGGATGGCACCTGCAGCTAAACTTGGAAGCACCCACCGTACGTTTGTCTCCTCAGTACTGGAGTAGTGTCCACTAGGTAGCATGGTAAGACTCTTCTCCTGAAATGGCTCGACCGTCTTGTGAAAATAGTGTCTGGGCACAAAGATAGTTCAAGTCGTGGCAGCGCTCACACGGCCCACCCAGAGCGCCGGTACATTAAGGACTTGAATCCTTCAGGAAACAAGATTCACAGTCCGACTCTCCGCGCGAGTTCTTTGTTCCTACCAGTTTCAGCCTAATTCCTTCGCTGATCTTGCTTGAGCCAGACCTCATTTAGACGGAATCCTTCGGATATCATATCCTTGACAGAGGTCCTGTCTGAAGCACAAACTCAATGCAGGGTATTCTTCTTTCTATAATGTCTGCCGTGCCGCTTAGTCCGGTATAAAAGGCCAGTCTAAGACCAATATGGCCCCATCTCGCCATTCCAAGAGAACCTTTTTGGGCCTCCTGCCGATGATCCCTGCACAACGGCTGCGGTACATTGCTTTAGCGCTCTTTGCTCGCCGCCACCAAGCCCGGAAACCTGTTAGACTCTTCTAGACATGGGTGTGAAACGGTGAATCCAGTGTGGCTTACGCCCTCTCCACCCGCTGTTCATGCAGCATTGTACGGAGTACCGATGGCAATGTGAGTGTACCTGCCGTCCGGGACTATCTCTCCACATACTCGAACTCTTTGCTCCTTCCCAATCACATTCAGGGGCCCGAGGGACGATTGTTATATCAAGTCTGTTGGGGTCGACCGGGGCCTTGTACTTTCTTCAACTCCTCCTCCCTCCCCCATAATCCCCTATCCTATCTGTGTAGCAAACCCCATCTCTCAAAATGACGCAGGATATTGAGAATACCCATGGCGAAGATGTCACCGTCACCATCAAGACGGAGACTACTGTTCAAACAGACGAAGTTACCACTGCGAGCAGCTCCCCCGTGGAGAACGGCGCAGAGGCCCCCAACGACTTCGACAACGGGGTTGCCATTCGACCCAATTCTGCAGAAGACATCCCAGACCTTCTCAAGAAGGTCGGCTCACTCGGTGCCGAGTACGCTTCAAACACCGATGAGGACCTCCGCGCTGAGTACCTCGATGCGGCGCGGCATCTCGTGTATGCGCTGGAGACTCCCCGTGAGGCCATGATCAGATACTGCTGGTCCCAGGTACTTTATTCCCTTTTTCGAGTGACTGGAGCCATTGTATCTGAACTAACTTACGCAGAGCACACTCTACGCTGCGATCGAAACATGTGTCGACCTCGGCGTGTTCCCGATTCTGGCCCAGGACGACACTCCCAAGACAGCGGAAGAGCTCGCGAAGGCTACCAACGCCGAACCCCTCGTTCTCTGTATGTCTCACCGTTCAATTCGTTGTCCTTGCTAATGAAGCATAGCCCGTCTTCTCAAACATCTCGGTACAATGGGCGTAATTGCCGAAGTCGGCGAAGACACCTACCGCCGCAATGGCTTCTCTACCTCTCTGGCCATCAAGCGGTATAGCGATGCCTACCCATGCATGTATGTCGTACCTCTCGCCACCTAACCGCTTGAAATAGGCTAACAGACTCAGGACTGGCTGCATCACAGACGGCATCATAGCCCTCCCCGCCCACCTCAAGAAAACCAACTACGTCAACCCCAGCAACGGCGTCAAATCCGCCTTCCAAGACGGATACCGCACCTCCTCCCACTTCTTCGAATACCTCAAGCAAAACCCTATCCACGCGGAGCAGTTCAATAACCACATGACGGCGTATCACCAGGGCCGTCCCAGTTGGATGGATGAGGGATTCTTCCCCGTCCCGTCTCTGACGGAGGGACTGAACGTCAGCGCGGATGATGTCCTGCTTGTCGATGTCGGCGGTGGTGTCGGCCATGACCTCACTGAGTTCCGACGCAAATGGCCCAACATTCCTGGCCGGTTGGTTCTGGAGGATCTGTCCGAGGTGATTGACCAGGCCAAGGCACAGAACCAGGCGACTGCGTCGTTCATTGAACCGGTTGTGCATGACTTCTTCAATGAGCAGCCCGTCAAAGGTACCCATCCACCTTCCTCTCCTTTTCTTTTGCAATGTGCAATACACTGACCGGTTTAGGCGCCCGAGCATACTACATGCACTCCGTCCTCCACGACTGGGCTGACGCCGACTGCCGGCGCATCCTCTCCAACCTCGCGCAGGCAATGAAGCCCGGCTACAGCAAGATTCTGATCAACGAGAACGTGATCCCAAGTACGAACGCGTACTGGGAGACGACGAGTCTGGACATCATCATGATGGCGGACTTTGCGTCGCAGGAGCGCACGGAGAAGCAGTGGCGCGAGCTTACTGCGTCGGTGGGACTGAAGATCGTCAAGATCTGGACGCGACGAAGGGGGGTGGAGAGTTTGATTGAGTGTGAGCTTGCTTAGGCTGTTTTATGTTTAAGGGTTACGTATATAGTATTAGTGTATTGATATGGTTTATGGCAAACAATACAGGTCATTTATATATATATATGCTACCAGAATAATAGATATTTTATTGGCATCATTCAGACCTCCAGGGGATATAGTGTGCATTAAACATGAAACTTTCAGTCATATCAAATACATCAAAGGTATATAAGCCGTGCAACACCTTAAATCAAACCCTCACCCTCTCACTCCCAATACTCAACGTTAAACTCCTAATACTCCCCTTCCTGGGCACCCCAGCACCAAACAAACTACTCACAGGCCCAGTCCTCGCCCAGCGTCTCCTCAGGAATAAGAACGCGCCCCCCGCAGCAGCGGTTATAATACCCAGCATGACCACAGCTCCAATAACACCGGATACTGCATTCGAGATCCCCTTGTGTCCGTGATGATACGCTTCTTGGCTTGGGTAGTATGAGTCTCGGAACGAGGAGCAGAAGGGTTTCTGTTCCGGACTGGGGTTGCAGATCTCGCACCACTCCTCTGGTGTATCAATGGAGACTCGGGTCATTTCGTGTACGAATTCCGTCCAGGGGAGTGATATATCATCCCCGATCCTCCGTCCGAAAAGTGGGAAAGCTGTGAGATTACTACCTGCACTTGACCCGTTCCGGAATAAAAAGCGGACATTCAGATCTTCGTCGGTATCTGGGAATGTTGTGGCGTCTTCTTTTGTGAATAATTCAAAGGCCATCGTCGATGCATACTCCGGCAGACCGTAGAAAGCGGGCGATGCAGCTGTGAGATTGTGTAGCCCGAAGAAGGCCAGAATTGGCTCGTATCCACCGGACAAGAGGGAGAATTTGCTCGTTCCATTTGAGGTTATTGTCTCGTTAAGTCGGGTGGTTATAGCAGCTGAGAGGGTACGTGCACTGACGGGGCCCTTGCGGTTGTCTGTGTCTGAGTTGAAAGCTTTATCGAATTCATGAGAATCTGCCAGAGTGCGTAATTGTAGTAAGTCAGCCGCCTTAACAGCATCGTGCATTGAGTCGTTGTGGATAAGTCCGACGTTGATGAGGTCAAAGACATCGTAGGCGTTTTCATAGGAGAGGTTAGATTTGTTATCATAGTCCGAGACATTCTTAAGCAAGGGCCAGAATTGCTCGTAAAATGACCGCGTGGACAGGACTTTATCGGTGTAGGTTGAGTTATGGAGTAGTCCCTGCTGGGATCTTGTTATGCCAACGCACTCTTTTGCGCCGTTTATCCATATTAAACTGGGGCCGTCGCTGGCCTCTGCGTGGATTACGGGAATCTGATATCCGTTTAAGGGCGCAGGAATAGTTGAGCCACTGTTTAATGTTTCTGATGTTGTATTCTCGTCAAGTGGTGGGTATAACCCTTGGAGGAATGCAGTTGCGGCATTGAGATGGACCCGCTCGGCAGGCGCAGACGCGTGGACCTGTGAAGAGAGGTATTTGTCTTTTGAGAATCCAAGTATCTGCTTAGGCGAGCTGGGATCGATATACAGGTCGCGGTAGTCGGAGCCGACTTGCAGGTTCTGCTGGAAGCCCAGGTTTGTCAGTGCAGGATCGGGGTAGTGCTTTGGGGTTCCTGCAGTTATCATAATTAGCACCTCAATTTACACCATATACGTGGTAGGCTGGCTTACGATCGCCATTCCGAGTGAAGACCGTGACTCCTAGAATGGTTTCCGCTGTTGTTGAGGATATCAGCCCTACTAGGAGGAAAATGGCGAGGGTCAATGGCATCGTGAGGCTGTGTCTAACTTTGGAAAGGTCAGCAAGCAAGGAATGGGCTTTAATAAACAGCTTGCCATCGGAGAATCGGCACTGGGGTCTATTCCCTGTCATCTTAGAATCTTTACAAGGCTGTTAGTGCCCGATCGAGTATCAAGATTTCATCGAGATGGGCTGTATGCCTCCACCTGGATATCACCAGAGCAGGGTTTACTACATAGACTACATACTGAATCATCATGTTTCTTCCAAATAGTTCAACTATTTCCACAGTATTCTCTCACTACGGTCACTATTTACCTATTCCCAGGCCTTTTGAGCTGTATACACCAGCCGTTTTGGCCCCAATCTGACGCCGATCCACCAGGCATCACCATTCCAGGGTCTAAGAATAGGTTTCTGCACTTCTGGCACACTTATCGGAAGCTTGCAAGATTAGTTTGATTCTTAGTGGTTTCAGAACGACCTTCCCTGTTCTCAGCTTCACCAGCTAATTATACGCACGGATCATTAGACACGACTAAATGCCAAATCCCATTCTATAAATGGATCACCGAACTTCCTAACTAGGGCTATCAACCCGTTCAAGTTATCAACATGTGTTGTACTTCAAGATGCGTGCTCACTCCTCCCTCTCCTTCCCCTTCCCCTCAACCTCAGGAACCGTCCACCCATTCAACATCCCAACCCCAAAATTCAAATACGTCGCATATCCTAACCATCCCGCATACGGCACAAACAGCCAGAACGCGACACGATCACTCTCCCACCAATCCCGCATAAGCGCAGCCACACTCCCGCCCAGAAGCAGGATATCGGCCGCCGCGAGCGCGGGCTTCCGTAGACCAAAGAATAGAGGCATCCATAGGTGGTTCAGGACCAACTGTGCCGTGTAGAGCGTTTGGGCTGTTGATCTTGCGGGATCCAGCGTTGTTTGTGTTGCGTGGTGTGCGGCGTATCCTGTGATTCCGTACAGCAGGGTCCAGACGGGCGGGAAGAGCCAGGCTGGGGGTGAGAAGGGGGGTTGTTCCAGGTTGGCGTATTTGGGCTTTGTTCCGTGGCCTGCTCGTTGTTAGTTATTATATATATTCTCCTCATTACTGGTGTTGGTGCTGAAGAGGGACCGTACGGTTCACCAGATAGCCCACCGCGGAGCCAGTTGCGACCGGGGTTAGAGTTGATAGCAGGGGCGATTCGAAGATCGCTTGTGGGAGGGCGATGGACCATGGCATTTTGTCTGTTGCTTGAAAGGAGGACTCTGGAAGTTGTTGAGGAAAAGTGACGAGATCTGGATCGATCGATCGGAATGGCTGAAGTCAGTGACGTCATGCTGTAAGGGTTACCTAAATGGAGTAATACTGGGAGTCTGATCATGTCCAGAGTTAACTATTTACTTGGACTCATCAGTTGCTAGGAAACCGTAAAGGCGTCCTTGGTAGGACACCCTGTATATCGGAGTAGAGGGGACTTTGCCGGCCGTGAGAGGCGGCGAGTGAACCTACCTTTGACGCGGCTAGACATGGTAATTGATTTCGAATAAGTCGACACTGATACCTATGGAGGCCATCAAAATAATGGCCCCCTCTACTTCCAGCCTGATATACCTCAGCACAGTGGATGAAGCTATTCCCACCGTCTCTGCTGCAGCGTTGATCCCCCGCCAATTCCCCGCAGTCTCCAAGTTTCAACTCCCCAACACGACATCATAGCTCCACTGAACATACAACACTCTCACCCAGCAGTACAGTAGCTACTATCCTCTACCATGGCCGATAACATGCAGACCCGCGAGACCAAGCCCTCTCAAGGCAACCCGGCAGCGCCCAGCGCCAGTCTGTTCCGGCTCGATGGTCGCAGCATCATCAGTGCGTCTCCTTTCAGCTTTTTCTAACAGCACCAGCTAATCCATAGCAGTAACCGGAGGCATCGGCTTCCTAGGCCTGACTGTCGCCGAATCCGTTCTCGAAAGCGGCGGCGACGCCTACTGTCTGGACTACCTAGATGGCCCGCGACCAGAGGCATGGGGTGAGCAATATCCACCCAGCCATAGACAACCCCAACCAACCAACTAATAAAAAACAGAACCCCTCGCAGAAACCGCAAGGAAATACTCCGGACTCGTCAAATACCACAAATGCGACGTCACGGACACCGAAAACGTCACACAAGCCATATCAGCCGTAGCCTCAACCGCCCGGTATCCCATCCGCGGGCTCGTCGCCTGCGCCGGCGTCTCAGACAAAGACCCCGCGACCGAATTCTCAGTCGACCGATTCCGACGCCTCATGGACATCAACGTCACAGGGACTTTCCTATCCGCACAAGCGGTCGCGCGCGAGATGCGCAGAGCCAACGTCAGCGGGAGCGTGGTGCTAGTCGCCAGCATGAGCGGGACGAACGTGAACAAGGGCGTCGATACCGCTGCGTACAACACGTCCAAGTCTGGGGTTCTGCAGCTGGCGCGGTCTCTTGCTGCCGAGTGGGGGGCGCGGCCTGGGATGCCGCTTATCAGGGTGAATACGTTGTCGCCCGGGTATATTCGGACGGCGGCGACGGAGGATACCCTGAAGATTCCGGGGATTGAGGAGCTGTGGAGTGGGGATAATATGTTGAATCGGCTGAGTACGGTGGATGAGTTCAGGGCGCCGGTCCTGTTTTTGCTTGGGGACGGGAGTAGCTTTATGACGGCGTCGGATTTGCGTGTTGATGGGGGGCATTGTGCTTGGTGATTCAATTAGAGTATTCGCAGTTGATATTCTGGTTTGGAACTTTAGTGCTAATTGTCGATCTTAATGGACTCCTATACATCATTTACTTATTCAAGAGATGGTAGCTAGCTGATGATAGCAAGATATGTTACAGGTTTATCGTGTGTCAAAAAGCAACCAATCATTGAAAAGCAATAATTATATGTGGTGTATATATTCAAACTCCTTTAGAGTCTGTTGTCTTTGTAACTAGTGTAAAGTAAAATAAAGCTATACTCTCGGGTAAAATATAAATTAGTGTACTTGATGCTATCAAGGACTCTAAATATTCAATCATAAATGTATCTATTCTATCTGCAGCGCGCCCTTTCCGTGATACGTAGATTCCGGACCATGGCTTGTCCGAGGTCCATCTGGGAGACCCAGTCTGTCTCATGCACCTGGTTAGGGGTATGCAGCAAGGTTCTTTGTTCGAGGTCTGATATAATGATACTATTAGCTTAAATCAAGACGCTAAAGCACAACAGTATCACAAATCACAGCTTCCCCCAACAAGAAAAAAGAAAACTGTGCCCAATGAGCACGGCGAGGTGACACCCTTGCGTCAGGCAAGGAGTCTGAACGATTTCCGGGTGTCCCAGGGATTTACAAAGAAACCTTGACCCCCATGTTGTACTTGGACATCTCCTTTCTCTATGTTGTATCATCTTCCAAGGTTTAGTTCCCCACAAATTCTTAGTCCCATCGAAGCAAATCCCCAGCTTCATGGCCCGTCCAACGCAGGTCGTGGGGGGCGCACTCGCAGAGGCCCTCCCAAACACCAGAAAGCACTGGTTCCAGCAGCCTCATTTACTAAAGCTGAATCTCATCCTTCTGATCCCGATTCTCTCGTCAACTACGGTCGGTTACGATGGTGGGTTTTCCTTCCCTCGCCAGGGCCTCACTGACAACGAATAAGCCTCACTGATGACCGGCCTTCAATCCTTTCTACAATGGAAAGACTACTTCAATAATCCAACTGGGGCCCTGCTGGGAACTATTGTTGCCGCGCAGCCAATAGGAGGTCTAATAGCTATCCCTTTTTCAAGCGACCTGTGTGATCGCCTCGGACGCAAGCCAGTTCTGCTCTGTGGAATCATCGTGACCTGCAGCGGGGCTGCCATCCAGGGTGCGTCTATAAATGTCGGAATGTTCATCTTTGCCCGCATCCTTATTGGCTTCGGTGGGATGTTTAGCTCCCAGCCTAGTCCCATGCTTATTGCCGAGCTGGCATATCCTACTCACAGAGGGAAATATACTTCTGCCTACTGGACCTTGTTCTACTTGGGTATGTGAATGACTTGCCGCCTAGGCAGGGTAGTTAATACAGTACCTTTTTCTGATTGTCAGCAGGTTCTGTCCTCGCCGCATGGTTTACATTCGCATGCCAGGATATCCCCAGCAGCTGGTCCTGGCGCATCCCCTCCCTCTTGCAAGCCGCGTGTCCAGCCATCCAGCTCTTATTCCTCTGGTGGGTTCCCGAGTCTCCTCGATGGCTCGTAGCACAAGACCGCATCGCCGACGCCTCAGCGACCCTTAAAAAACACCACGACGGTCAAACAAACGCAGCCACTCCACCATCAGAGCTAGTAACCCTCGAACTGGCCGAAATAACCAACGCCATAAAGTTAGAAAAGGACGCCCAACGCACCGGCTGGACAGCCCTACTCGCAACACCGGGGAACCGCAAACGCACCATCCTCACCATCTGCACCGGCGTCTTTTCAATCTGGAACGGCGTCACTATGGTAATCATGTACCTCCCTCTAGTCCTCACCTCCGTCGGTGTTACATCCGCCTACAACCAAACCCTCATCAACGGTCTGCTCCAGGTCTTCAACCTCCTCGCAGCACTAACAGGCGCCTTCCTGGTTGACCGGCTCGGCCGACGCCCGTTATTCCTCTGGAGCAGTACAGGCATGCTGATATCCTACATCATATGGACAGCCTGCGCAGCAGTGAACAGCAAAACAGGTTCCCAGCCTGCCGGGATCGTGGTGATAGTCTGCGTGTTCATCGTGCTGTTCCACCACGACATCGCCTGGTCACCGCTCTTCCTGGGCTATCCGACGGAGATATTCCCGTACTCGCTCCGCGCGAAGGGGCTGGCGGTTGATATGGTCGCTATGTACGGGTCGTTGGTGATCACGGCGTACTGTCACCCGATTGGGCTGGAGGATTTGGGGTGGCAGTACTATATTGTCTTCTGTTCGTTTATGGTGGGGATTCTGGGGACCGTTTATTTCTATTTTCCTGAGACGAGGGGGTTTACTCTGGAGGAGATTAGGGTTATCTTTGATGGTGACGAACAGGAGACATCCACGACTTCAGGTACAACTAGACGGTTAGAGACTCCTTAACATGCCATCTGTTCGATTCACGGATGATGCGCTTTTTATTTCACATTGGTGTGTGATGCAGGTAGACCAGTCTCTTTTCTTCGCTCAGTGGATATCTTCAAGGAACTGAATGTGCCATTTTTTACCTAGTTAATCAACCTGCTCCATACTTATACAATGTAGCTGTCACAATATATACATTTTCAAGAGCTAATACAGCAACTCCCACAGCTCATCTTTGGGCTATATTGGAGCTTTAATAGCAGTAGACGTAACCGACTAACACTCAGGAAGAGGGTCGGTGTAGATACAGTAGTCGCTGGGTCCATCGCCGATCTCCTCGGGCTGCAATACATTATTAGCATACAAACACTACCGCAAAGGTAAAATGGGTATCTAGGTGTATAGACTCACCTCTTCATCGTTGTTATCGGTACCCTCATACTCAGCGCAGATGGTCTTGACCTCAGTAGCGCAAGACTCGCTGTCGATGGTGGCCGTGTCGCCGTAGTTGCTGTTGATGCCGACAAGGTACTTGCCGTCGGTAGCAGTGATGCCCTCCAGGACAATGTGGCGCTCGGACATGGTGTCACAGTTTCCGCAGGAGCGGTACAGCTTGCCGAAGTCTGTGACTGTAAAGCCAGAGACAGTCACAGTGCCACCGCCGTTGTGCTGGATGACCTTGTCCTCAGCGCCTTGGGCTCCACCCCCGACGACGTTGAAGGGGCCGTCGCCGGTCTTGAGGGAGAGGGCGTCTATTATTTCCGTTAATAAAATAACAAGTCATGGCATGGTTAGGGTGAGGGTGAGGGTAGTGCTGAAATAAAGATAGAATTGGGTGGATGGAACATACCCTCGCAAACAGCCTCCCACCAAACATTCTCAATAGTGCAAGAGCCCTCGCAGTGGACACCCTCGACCTGGTCAGTACCAATAATCGCGTTCTTAAGGGTACCGCCGTCCTTGACGATAAAGACTGCGTCGGAATCGCCGCCTTCACTCTGTCCGGAGCAGTCAACGCCACGGCCGTAGGTCTTCATGCCGCCGTCGAAGCTCTCGCCGGAGATCTCATAGGGCTCATCAAAGGTCTCGCTTCCTTGAGACTCGGGGATGGGGAAGTCGGCGCGCTTCACCATTTTGCTGGTGCCGGGGTGGGAGCGGGCGCCGTGCGTGGCCAGCACGCTGGTTGCCAGAGAGAGAAGGAGGCCGTTTTTGACGAACATGTTGAAGGTTGAAGAGATACTGTAGAAGAATGAGAAGAGAGTATTGCGCTGGTGATAGGAAGTTAGCAGTGGGAGCGAGAAGACCTCTTTATATACCTATCTATGTTCTCTTTATAGAAAGTAGGTCCGCTGGGACTCCCCTTCACTTCGCAGATATCATTCACCGGAAATAATTCGAAACGGTTGAAGATGATCAGCAAGCACAGTCCTGCATGATTGGTGGCCTGCTATAGGAACTGTCAAACTGACACAAACTCCCTAGCTCTGGACTCTGTGCCGGAGAGCTTGAGAACACTGCACACCTGCCCCGAAACGACGCCGATAGGTGCATTTGCAGGCTCCGAGTCAGGGCCCAAACTCCTAGCCTGCTTGGCGGTCTCAGTTACCCCCATACATGCTCTTCTTCCCCACTTTTTAACAATGATTATCTGATGCGTTGCCGGTTGAGAGAAAAGGCCGACGGCAGATGCTCCAGACTTCCAAAGCCCAGACTGACGTTAATTTGACCTATAACCCGAATCCGCACATCCAGGAAAGCGAGAAGTGTCTTTCTTGGCTGCCAAAAGCCCCAGCGGTTGTTCCAGCGGACGGACTGAATCCAGAAACCGCGATCTACAGCCTCATTTCTGTGCTGGACACGGCGCGGACTCGTAATTCCCCAAACCTTTACACCCAGTTTATCCGTCCGTACAGAGTCCCCCATCGTCTGAACAACCGAAAAGGTATCTGATACGAAACACGACCCAAAACCCCGATAATGCAAGGATCAGACCCATCGGACCCAGTGGACCCAGTTCGGAATTGACCCTATCAACCTCAAACAGTCGCGTCGAGGGCAGAGAGTAAGCACTGAATCAGGGCTCCAATCGGTCATTAAACCCCACATAATCAGTCCACAGAGTCGTTCGATACGAGCTGGCCTCGCTTAGCCCCTGTAACTGGCATCGTCACTTACTATCTTGCAGAGTCATGGGGTTTCGGTAGCTTGTCCGAGCACAGCCTCACGCCACCTGCAGCCCCGTAATTATATGATTCGGATCTTGCTGGGTCCGGTGTGAAGCCTTATACATCGTTATGCCTTCTGGTTAGTAGCATGGCAGATAAGTCCCACACACTGCGCCGGGTTTTCCGGTCGCTAACACTCTCAGAGAACGGCCCATAATTTCTACAAATACATCAGATAGATTGGATGGGATGCAAAGATATTAACAACAGCAGCAAGTGTGCGTCCGATCATTCCGGTAAGAAAGGCCTCCTGACCGCAACTGTGACCTATTCGACCGAACATGAGTACAAGACGCCCCGGCAAGACTTGGGGATGCACTAATCAATGCCAACGGGATGCGGTAGGAATTAATTATTGACGAAGAGGCGATTCCTGACCATGGAATTTGCGCAGCCCGGCATTCATACACTAAAGTCCAGGTCAGACATGCTGTCGAAGGCCAAGCTCCAAAACGACTACACCGCTACATCAACGAATGTACATAGAAATGCAAATATTGGGGCCCAGCAAGTGCATTGTGAAGGCTAGTCCGCCGCATGCCAGACATGTTTGTGTATACTATGGATAGCTGCTGCTGCGCTGCTGCGGACTCTCTTCATTCAGGGCTGTATCATGAGAGATCGATGCTCAATCGGTTCCAATCACGCTAAAAGTAGATTTGGGAATACACCAGAATGTTCCCTTTATCCCGGATGTAGCTCCATGGGATAATGCTATCAGCTCCTGTCCCCACACTCAGGATATTCTGTTCGACGCTAGCAATGCTCCAGTTCACACATAATGTCCGCAGCACTGGGCGTTATTAGAAAGCATCGCCCTTTATGCATTGTCAAGCTAAATTAATCGTAATGATTATTGGGATTCAGGACGTCCGCATAAAGTCATATGCAGACAGGGTTATTTCAATCTACTTGACGGTAACGCAGTCTTGGAAAGGCGTCTCAAGCAGTGACGACTGAGCCCTCTGCGGTTTGGAATCCTCTGCCTTACATTAACAGATATTCCGGATCCTTCCGGACAGTCTACCCAGTCTCCTCACCGTGTTAGCTCCTCTGTTACCCCGGTTCCTTACCCGGTGCCTTATCCCCCATGGGAGACCTTGAATAGGAGCAGATCCCTCGATAGGCTCAGGTCCACTCCGAGATGAGATTCTATGGCAGTCACAGAGTCAGTGATCTGGTTAGATTTGAGAAGAGTGCTTTAGCAGTCTTACGCCCAGATGGATATATATACTTCGGTCATATGTAGTCACTTCCAAGCCCGGCAAATAAGGTTATACTCAAAAATAGACCAATTCTGCTACAAGGGACTAGCGCTCATTCAGAAACCGACGTGCGACCTATCTAATCGACTTGGTATTCTCGTTATCAAGAATTATTTGTTGGCATATAATGCAAATAGAAAGACGGCCTAATACCGCTAGTGGTTTTTATGGTCGAATGGTATTTCGATATTATTTGTGATTCTTACCCAACCCTACAGTGCAGCGTTACTTGGAGGGTTTACAACAGACTGGCGAAACAAGTGATCGATGACTTGTTTATAAAATCCCCGAGTGTTTAAATGACTTATTTTTCTAATCTTTTCCCTAAATGACAAACAGAAGAAGGAGATTACTCTGCGAGCGGCTGAACCTTGGGCCCTCTGGATGATGTTCTATTGGCTTGGAATTCGAAGCCTCGACCACATCGTCGACATTCCATCGCTGCTGACTGGCTGCGCCGTAATTTGAAAGGCTAAAATAGGATTCGTCTGTCGCTAACGATGTCTGGTGGCTCCACCTGCACGATCGTTTGAAGACTTAGACCATTCAGGCGCCCAATATTAGCGCTAGACGATAATGCAGTCTGCAGAATAAATACTGAGCTCCCGCCGATCCAGAAACACAAACACCCTTCAAACTCGCGTTTATGTGCATAGACTGAGCCTTGACACTACCTGTCACCGTGACTACTATCTAACGTTACAACGGTTGTCCCTGAAACGTTTATTCCTCTCCCTGTTTCCTTAGCGCCGCTGGGATCTCTGCAGCATAAATACTCCAGCCCCCCTGACGCAGAAACACGAACAACCATTTCTGCCATGATTTCGCTCGTAAAGATTTCGATTCTGCTGTCAAGCGTCGCAGGTGCGCAAGCTGCCTACTCCGCAACTACTGGAGATTCGGCGGTCACCTACGCCCATCGCCTCTTCCATGACTTTCGCTCCTTGGATGATACGGGCAATCTCTACACCAGCGAGCCTGCAAACATCACAAATGATGAGGACTCGACTGCAGCTCCTGTCCAGCCCGGGTACCTGAGTTCTGACGCCTTTATCAACGACTGGGGTATCCAGACCTGGGATTCACCTGCGGGTGAGGACACGCCTTTGCGAAAGCAATACAGCAACCAGAATGTCTATATCCGTACGCAATCCTCTTCAAAAATTATACCATAGATATATACTGACATTACTCCTAGAACGCGACGAAGAAACCTCAGCAACCCACCTCGTCCTGCGCGCATACCGCAATAAGGACTTCGTCTCCGCCGGCGAAATAGACAGCAAACTCGCCAACATCTTCCACGCCTCAATCCGTGTCCGGGCCAGAGTTCGCGGTGACTCCGGAGCCTGCGCTGGCATCTTCACCTACTTCGACAATGACAACGAAAGCGATATTGAAATCCTGACCCGGGATCCTACCAACCACATCCGCTACACTAACCAGCCCGGTCTAGACTCAGACGGGAATGTGATCCCCGAGGCTTCTTCTGATGTTGAAATGCAGAATGGAGCCGTGTGGACAGACTGGAATGACCACCGTTTGGACTGGACTCCTGACCTTAGTTCTTGGTATCTGAATGGGGAGCAGGCTGTGACAAAGACGTACGGGATTCCGAAGAATCCGAGCTCGGTCATATTAAATCTGGTAAGTTTATATCAAACTTTCTGCCCCTTTGTTACCTCTCTAACTGTAGCAGTGGAGTGATGGTGGCGTGTGGTCGGGAAATCTGGATGTTGGATCTGCTGCGTACCTCGAAATCCAGTGGATCGAGGTGCTGTATAATACATCGGATTAGGCGACTCAAACTCTATATCACTCCTAGTTATACTAAGCTCAGTACATACAACCTTCAGGCCACTGCTGTGATTCTTCCACCTGATCACAATCAGCCATGTACGACTGAAGCAGTGAGGAAATACTCAAACGCTCTAACCAGAGGAAATTTTAAATACCAAAAACAAGCACTCCTATCTTGAATATGTCCCCAACAGACTGCTCTTGCTCTACGCCGTTCATCTAATAACTATAACTATTATTCAGTGCATTCAGGCTACTTGCTAGATAGTTTACATTGGAGTTGGGTATACCCATAAAAGGATATATGGGTTCGTTTTCTAACCCTAATCACATGGTTGCCTTAAGCCATATTAACATTCGCGTAAGCTGCATTCTGAGAATGGGCGAGGGCCAGCCTCTCGAAAGAGTAACGGAAGCTTTAGAATTAATCTGAAATGTTATTTTGAATAGATCCAAGTCCCCTCATTTGGCTTGGAGCTCCCGTAGCATTGTAGGATTATTTGTTTTGTGAAAATTCAATTATCTTGGGTGTTATTCCATACACCGGGAAATCGTCCTAGCCAGCCCTCCTCCATTCTACATATCGCTCTTTACTAGACACCCCACTACTCAAGCACCGATCAAACTCCTCCTGGGCACCCGTTTGCCCGGGTCGCAACTTCAACCTGTACGGCCACTTGTCAATTATCGTATGTTTTACCTTCACAACAGCACCCAGAAGTTCGCCCGCTTTCCGGAACTCGAGTTCTTCACAATATCTAAATCGATCCTCCAAGGTCAATACAACAGATTACACCTGCCGCGCTTGCCGGAGACAACTAAAAACGTTGTACGTACCTGTTAAACACAGAGTCATACTTCGTGACCAGATCTCGCCCCATATTGAATTTCACAAGCTTCGGATCATATTCAGAAACGAGACTCCCGCTGGGCGGGAGATACTGTAGGAGCCTTCGCGACGATGCGCTGTTTGGCGTCATATCTCGAATCCTGTCTTCATCTGTCATGGTTTCATCCACCGCGTTCATGAAGAGGGTTATCAGCGTCGCATGCGGATTATCGACCGTGCTCTGAAGTAGCGGGATCGTATAGGCCAGTGTACGGTGGATGCCTACCCAGCCATAATCCGATATATTGGAGACATCAATTCGAGCGAAGGAGGCCGGCCCGAGAACGTCAGGGAGAGCAGCCACGTCGACTTCAAAGAACTTGAACAAGGCCTTTTCGAGGCTGCGGAGGCGAGTCAAGAATGATGATAGCATTTTTCGTAGATAGAAATACAGCTTCCCATATATATCGGCACTAGCGGCGCCAGAGGGTGTACTTGTGACGTCCTCCGCAGGCCACCCGTGCCTAGGGTCTGCATTGTCTGGCATCGGCCACGTTTTTGTGTCCTGAAAAAAGGTCCTATGCCATGTTAGCTTTACGCAGTGTCTTTATCCTGCCTTCTTGTATGGTCTTGACTGACGGATTAGGCACTTGAAAGTCATGCCTGGGGAAGCCAAACGGGAGAAGGAGGCCATCCTCGCGGAACCTGCTGAAGGGGACTCGTTGAGAACTAGGGATTAAACACATGTATCGATCTCGATAATCCTTCCTTGATTCGGCTAGAGTGGTATTTGCGCGGCCTGTCTGCGCTTGGTGACTATCTAGACCGGCAGGCACGTCAAGGAATGACAGAAGACGGCTCCATGACGATTTTTGAAGTACGACCCTGACCGAGCGCTGCCCAAAGGTCCATGTCTTTCCATGAAGAGTAGCGGGGGATTTATCCGCAATCTTCGTGCAGACATCAACGATTAGAGGGCGAAGCTGCTGCTGTAAGATATTCAGATCTGACTCGCGGACGAGTGCTGAGTACCAGAGGTGAATCATGCAATCTGATGCTGTGTCAATATCCTCGACCGCCATGGCAATCAGAAGCAGAATAATATTGCGCCCTACAATGTCGAAATCTCGGTCATTCAAGGTCACCTCGACTGAGCCGTTATAACTGCTCGGTAATTCGGCGATGGTTTTGACAATATGGCGGAGGTCCCCCGAAGCTGCATGAAACGGCAACATGTTTAGAAAATGGGCATCCCACCGCGCCGATTTAATCGAAAAACATACCAGCACACAAGATGCGAAGGTCGCTACCGTATTCACTTCCTTCATTTGCATCCAGCCGTAACAAATCAAAGGCAGGGACATTGCCCCAGAGATATTTCTTGTGGCCGAACACGGCTCCAAGTCCCCCGCCCATAAATTCTGGGGTTCGGCTTTCAGTAACCCAAGCCGGTTGCCATGTGTCTTTGCGCAAGAGTGACCTGCACGCGACCTTGTGTAGGGGCCAGTGCGCTTTCTGGCATGACTTATCACAGTACTAGAATAGATGAATACCATCAGTGTACGCTCTGATGCAGCAGGGCTGGCGTTTTTAAACGATGGCAAGTTGCACACACAGTGACTAATTGACAATTACTGCAACCGTACTTGCCACTCTTTTTGCAGTCGGTATTGTTGGGAGCCCAATTGGAGCAGATCTGCCCTAGAGGTGCCATCTCGCGTCAATGCAGCCCTGGCTTTTGTTCAAAGATAAGAACTAGACCTCCAGCTCAGTGGGGCATTCTCATATAAGTGGGCTCATAAAGGAAGTTACTTGGCAGTCGAAATCCTGCATGCATATCTACCCAACCTCTCATGCATATTTGCCCAAAAGGACTGCAATCACTGCACACGAGCTGATCTGCCCATCATCCCCGACAATCATTGTGAGGGCCAATCATGTTCTTCATCTCGAAGTCGGTGGGGTTTTGAGGGACGGCCCGCCTAAGATTACCGTACATGACAGCTGCAGTCCGGTCCAGTCTGAGGCTGATGGAATTTGCAAAACCAAGCTGTCAGGTAGAATACGCAATAATACACGCAACAGGATTTCTTGTGCTTGGAGACCGGGGGCTCAATCACATCCGGTCCGAACCTGGATTATTCTGCTTATTAGACAGTATATTCCCCTCCCACTTGCACTTCTTGCACTTCTTACACTTCCTTGTATTTCCACATCTTGACCTTTTGTTCCCAATATGACCCTCCTCGGCTCCGTCGTCCGCCAATTTGTCTCCATCCCCACGCTCTCCGCAACCCTCAGCCTCAAGGGCCAGACCGTGTTCATCACAGGTGCCAACACAGGCCTGGGCCTAGCGACCGCGAGAGAATGCGTCGGGCGAGGAGCGGCCAAAGTGATTCTTGCCGTCCGTAATCGCGCCAACGGCGACGCTGCCAAACTCTCCATCCAACAATCACACCCATCGGCGCCCGCCACAATCGACATCTGGGACGTGGACCTCCTCTCGTTCGACTCGGTGCTGGCTATAGGGAAACGCGCGGCCCAACTCCCCCGCCTCGACATTGCACTGCTCAACGCCGGCGTCTTCAAGTTCGCCTGGTCCACCTCGGCCAATGGCTACGAGACAGGCTTGCAGGTCAACCACCTGGCCACCGCACTGCTCGCCCTGACACTTCTGCCAACCCTGAAGAAGACGTCTAAGCAGCTCGGCCACCCATCGCGTCTCACTTTCACGTCGGCCGAGACGCACATGTTCACCAAGTTCGCGGAGCAGGCGGCCGAGAACCCGCTGGACGAGCTGAACAAGCAGGAGCTGTTCAAGGATGCCATGGACCGGTATTGTGTGACCAAGCTGCTCAATGTGTTCTGGGCAAGAGAGTTGGCGGAGCGGACATCTCGGGAAGAGGTTATTGTGAACTACTTCAATCCGGGCGCGGTGGATACGGGGTTCGTATATTTTATTTATTTGTTGTCCCCAGTTTGCTTTTATGTTATAGAGCGATAACATCCACCAGCATCCACCGCGACGGTAACCTTCTCATCCGCAAGTTCGACCGCTACGTCGGCCGCAGCGTCGAGCAGGGCGCCAGTCTCGTGCTAAATGCCGCGGTCGTCAAGGGGCCTGAGAGCCACGGGGAGTACATGAGCGAGGGAAACATCAAGCCGTACGTTCTTCATATCCCAAGTCTGTTGATCGCAAATTAACAAACTCTAGACCCTCGGACCTCGTGCTCAGCGATACTGGCGCTAAGCTGCAGAAGAAGCTTTGGGACGATACTGAGGCGGTGCTGAAGAAGCATGTGCCGTCGACAGAGGGCCTGCATGATATTTTCAAGATGTAATGCGTTGGACGTGTTTTAGTCTGGGACTTGGTTGCATTCTAGATATGGTGACTCTTTTATTCGTTAGTGCTTGAGATGAGATTGACAATGGGATAACAATTATCGTCAAATATAAGTAATAATTTAATCCCTGAACAATATGTAAACACCAAACAATATAGAAACACCGAGTGCATTTTATTTTGCGAGATTTGAATGCCATTCATCCCCCATAGTGCCACCATTCCATCCCTATACTCTTCCAGCCACCTAACAATCGACTAGGCCTATACCACATCCCAAGGCACTTACACAGCTCCTCCTACGCTCGGCCCCTTCCCCTTCAGGTTCGTCCTCTGGGCGCCCAGTGTTGCCAGCGCCGCTATTCCCGCACAAGCAATGGCCAATGCAAACGCCACATGCACCCCGTCCATTTCAGCCTGAATGATTCCCGGCACCTGCTCAGCCGTAAACACCTCCCGGATCTGCGTAGCGCCAATATTGACGACGACCTGCGGGTCGACAGTGGGAGCGGTGATGGGCAGTTTGCGCAGCAACGTGTTTGTATACGCAGCCCCGGCGGCACCCACCAACAATGCCCCGCCAATGGTCTGGGCGAACAGCATCAACGCCGTCGATGTGGTGATGTCTCCGGGCTCGCTGAGTGCCTGCCCCACGATGATGGGCAGCTGCACGCCCGCGCCAAACCCCACGCCCGCAACGATCTGGTAGCCGATCCAGTGGCCGGATGACGAGCCGATGTCCAACGTGTAGATCAGGCCTGAGCCGACGGTGCTGAGCACGCCCGAGAGGAACAGCCATGAGAGGTAGTGTCCATTGACGGAGATTAGACCTCCGGTCATGATTGTTGTGATTACAAGGCTGATGATCAAGGGGAGGTTGCGCACGCCGCTCTGCGAGGCCGACACGCCCGACACTACCTGAAAGTAGATGGGGAGGTAATACAGCACCACGAACCAGCTGCCGCCGAAGAAAAACATGAAGGCCATGCTGCTCCAGATGTAGCGTTTCTTGAACAGACGCGGTGGAATGATGCTGCGCTCGCCTTGGAAGGCGGCGAGGACGATGAAGACGATTACAAGAAGTGCGCCGCCGACGAGGGTGCCGATGACATCCGAGTTCTTCCAGGATTTGGTCTGTCCGCCCCACTGCGTCGTGTGTTAGTAGTGCATCAATTATCTATATGGGAGTAAGGTGTACCTGAAATACGAGGACGTAACAAACTATCGCTGCCATGATAATCAAGGTGCCAGGGAAATCCATCTGAAGAAGCTTCTGCCTGAGGGGGATTTTCTCCGGCGTGGCACGCTTAGGGGCCTTGAAGGTGAAGAGTATAATAGCCGCAGACACGCCTGGAAGATTAGCATCAAAAAAAGAGCTATGGAGTATAGGGACATACCACCAATGGGGAGGTTGATGTAGAAGCACCATCTCCAGGATACTTTCTCTGCGAACACGCCGCCTAACAATGGCCCTACCACCGATGCAATGCCATATGATGCACCCAGCAGCCCCGTGTAGGCCGGACGCTTGCTCGGCGGCGCACAATAAGCGATGATGGTGTACGCACCAGAGCCCAGACCAGCAGCGCCCATGCCGGCAATGGCACGTCCAAAGATCAGCGCAGTGCTGTTGGGTGCGACGCCGCACAGCAGACTGCCAACCTCGAACACCACGATTGCCAGCATGAAGCCCGCCTTGAGCGGGAAGACCTTGTAGATCTTGCCGAAGGTCGACTGGAAGCTTCCAATGGTGATGAAGAAGCCGCTGGCGTACCAGCCCACAAGGTCCAGCCCCTTGAACTCGTCTGTGATTTTGGGGATGGCGGTTGCCACGATTGTCTGGTCGAGGGAGACCTGCAGAAGTCAGTCTTGTCTATGATTAAATTTAAAATATGCAGTGATACTTACCAAGAACACGCATAGAATCAGGGCCAGGAGAATAAAGAGCATCCCTATGAACGAGTAGCCTTCCTGGGGCGCTTCCTCGCTCTCGACCAGCGAGTTGTCGCTGTCGGGTGCCGTCTCGTCCCTGATGGAGGACACAGGCGACTGTGAGGCATTCTTCTCATCCGTCTCAGCCATGGCTTGACACTAGAGATAGTATAAAATTGATAATGGTGAGGATGGAAGAAGACAATGTAGCGCCCACAGAGAGTCTCTTTTCTAAGGAAAGGAGAGGAACCGCGTGCCGGCATATCTACACATGGAGGTCTTTTTTTCTTCGTTTCCGGGCTTATTCCTACATCGGACCGAATATCAGGCCCCCGGTCTGAAAGAGGGAAGTAGATTTCCGTAAAGGGCCTAGCTCGAAGAACACGGAGGTCATGGAAGATCCGCGGCGCCGTTGCTGAGACGGAGGTGGACCGAGCTTCTGGCCAGATCACGGAGGTCAAAGATCATCCGCAGTGCCGTTGATTGGGTTCACCCTAACTAACCCTAATCCAGGTTGAGTTGGTGCAAGATCCCTGCTAGCGTCGTGGTAATACTCGTGTATCGTACTTTACGCGTAATACCGGGTAACGAGACCGGCATGTGGGTCTCCTACAATGTACATCGTTCCAACAACTTCCAACTTCCAACTGAGCTTCCCTCGCCTAAAGTCCCCGAGTCCCGAGACGATTTCGGCGATTATTCTGTAAGATATGACTCAATTGCATTTCAGCATCTTGACAGGAATAGACGGGCTCGATGGATGCCGTGGCTGATCTCTTTACATTCTCTGATGAGTGGCTTCCAAGTTATGAACATAGTTATGTAGGATAGGAAGATCAAAACTATTCATACATGCAAAAGGAGATCTAAATACTCTACCGCTTCAAAATCTACCTATAACACTCATTGGCTCGATATTATCCCGGAGTCCTTGACCGCAACTCGGCAATGAAGCCCGACGGCCGCGGTACCCGATTAGAGTCCCCATATAAGATAAACTACGTGCATCTTCATACGTTGAGCCCTTTGTCACATCAAAGCCATCACAATGTCCAACATTGATATCACAGACCTCACCTTTGTCCAGATCCGCCCGCTTGCCATCGGCGGGGGCTTGGTCCTGGCGCTTCTCTACGCCCTGTACCTGCGCGCACTGCCCAAGCCGCTGCCAGGCATCCCATACGACGTGAAGTCCTCGCATCGGCTCCTAGGCGATCTGCCTCACTTCTTTGCTCTCGAGAAAGCAGGGCGGCGCATTATGGAGTTCTGGGCAGACACGGCACGCCGGCAGCAGTCGCCCATCACGCAATACTTCGCGGGCCCGTTCACGAAGCCGGTGGTGGTCATTGCAGACTTCCGTGAGACCAAAGACCTGCTGATGCGCCGGGCGAAGCTGCTGGATCATGGCTCGCTGAACACGGGGCTGTGGTTTGGCGCCATCCCGCATCACTTTGTGGGAATGCCGTCGAGTGACCCGCGATACGCAAAGTCGAAGAGTTTGTCGAATGATTTGATGACGCCGAGCTTCCTTCACAATGTGGGCTTCTCCTATTCTATAGAGATTAGGGCAATACTTACGCTATACAGGTCTCGCTCCCCGCCTCGTATCAGAAGACGCTGAACTTCGTCCGGCTGTGGCAGCTCAAGGCCCGCATCGCCAACGAACAGCCGTTCACTGCACTGGGCGACTTCAACTTCCTCACCGGCGATATCATCTGTGCTGCTGCTCTAGGCATTCTCGATGAAGAAAGCGACACAGTCAAGCACTACAATCGCCTCAAGGCCAGTAATCTCCCCCTGGGCCTTGCTACCAAGAGAAACCAGATCTACGACTTCCCCGAATACAATGCGACGGGCATCCTCGAGGCCACGCACACCATCGCCGACAGTATCACCGGCGCTCGCACCGCATCCATGCCCAAGCTCTACTGGTTCTTCACTAACCTGCGCCCATCCGTCAGCAAAGCCCAGCGTGAGCGCACCCGCATCCTCCAGACATACATCGACCGCGCCCACGCCTCCATCACCCAGAACGGGCCCGGCACATCGCACTCGCACCGCGCAGCAGTCGACTCCATCGTCTCTCGCGAGATCACGGCCGCCAGGAAAGAAGGCCGCCAGCCGGCACTATCCTCACAGGAGATCCACGACTCCCTCTTCGGATACGTACTAGGCGGACAAAGCACAACACACAGCGTACTGTCCTTCCTAATCCGCCGGCTCGCCGTACGCCAGGACGTCCAAGCCAAGCTCCGCAAAGAACTACACACCCTGTATGGCCCCGCCGCATCTGCAAAGCGCAACCCCACCATCGACGAGTTCCTGGCCGTGCGCGCGGCTCCGTACCTAGACGCCGTGATCGAGGAGACTATGCGGCTGAACAGCACGGCACCTGTGCTGATCCGCGAGGCTATGGAGGACCTCGATTTCCTCGGCCATACTATCCCGCGGGGAACGAATATCTTCTGTACCCTGTGGGGACCGTCGTACGATGAGCCTGCGTTCGCAGTGGACGAGAGCCGGCGCAGTAAGTCGTCGCAGGCGCACAAGGACGAATCGCCCGCGGACTGGACGCGGAGTGGGTTCGCACCTGCCGAGTTCCACCCGGAGCGCTGGCTGCGGAAGGACAAGGACGGCGATGGGAAGAAGATGGTGTTTGATATCAAGAGTGGGCCGGCGCTGGGATTTGGCGCGGGCACGCGTGAGTGCTGGGGCAAGCGATTGGCGTACCACGAGCTGAAGCTGATCAGCACGCTCCTGGTGTGGAACTTTGACTTTCTGCCGCTGCCGGCTGATCTGGTGGATGAGGATGTAGTGGACTTTTTCGTGGCGAAGCCGAAGCGCTGCTCTGTGCGGCTGCGTGTGAGAGATGTTTCTTATGTTGAGTGATGATATTGTCAGATAGTGGAAACCCTAATGAGAGTCGGGTAGATATGCAACATTCAATCTATATAAGCATCTATACTATAACTCCCCACAAAACCCCTATAATAGACTCAGATCGATCTCTATATATAACCTCAATGTGCTATTCGCTCCAGGATGGCGTCCAGCTCGTCGCGCACGGAGTGGACGCGGGAGCGCAGGAACTGCTCCAGCGCCCCGTGGAACACATCGCCGCCATATCGCCGCCCAAACGCCTCGACCACCCGCTCGACCCGGCGTAGCTCGCTGAGAAGAAGATGGAGAATAAGTCGGCGCTCGTCCTCCTGGTGGATTGTGAACATGCCGATCGTGATCGGCGTGTCGAGCACCATGTGCTGCCCGGCCGGTGCGAAGCTCGGCGGGAGGCTCGCGGACTGCGAGTCTGGGATGCTCTCGTGTCCACCCTCCTTCTTGTTGTTGGTGCTGGTGTTGGTGCTGGTGTCGGTGCCGGTGCTAGGGGGACTCATTGGTGGGAGAAGGGAAGGGGATGGGCGGGCGATGGCACCATACGAGTCGAGGATCTTGAGGATGATAAGCGCTATGGACATGGACGAACTGCAACTCTGGGCACAGGTGCATTGCAGCAATGTATATAGTGCAGCAATGGCCTCGCGGCCAGTGTTGAGCACGCAGTCAATGGTGATGGGTGGTACAGCGCTTGGGAATGTGGTGCAGAAGCTGAAAGGCACGGACAGGCTGTGCAGTGTGGATGACGTGAGCTGTATGCACGGCGCGCTGTCGTTGATTGCGGCTGTCTTTTCTGACGATGGGAGCATGGGCTGGCATGCGGGCCTCTCGTTGACGCGGTTGACGGCCGAATCCAGACTCCACAGCCCCAGCTCGTCGTTGATCATCTGCTCGCTGAAGCCATGGGCCTGCACTAGCTGGTTGAGGTCGTCGTGGTTGTTGGAGACGTTATTGAGGCCTAGCTCGTCGGAGAGAAAGTGCGACGAGAGCGGTTCCACGTCCGTCATATCATAGTTCAAGAAGCCGTCTAGCGTGCTATCGCTGCTGCGGTCTAACAGGTTCGTTGATGCAGTCGGCTCCGTCGATGGGGGCATCGTTGAGGGAAGAGACGGCGAGCTCTCGGTCTGGACGGCGACGGAAATGCTCCTGGCCTGGACAACTTCTTCCTCGTTATTCCTGGCCGACTTTGGTGGCTTCCCAGTCCGCCGCGACACGCTGTATACGCAGCGTATGCCAGCCTGGTGGCAGCGCTGGCAGGATGGCCGCTCGTGGTTGCAGCGCACCTTGGACTTGGAGCAGCCGTCGCACGACAATCGAAACTTGGACGCGTAGCCCTTGTTCTGCTTGGTGCTGGGGGGTTGCTGCCAGGTCGCGAACTCCACCTCCATCGTGTGATGTATAGAGAGTCGTTCTATGAGCTCTCTTGGGCCGGGGAGCTGCAGATTAAATACCGGCAAGATCCGACAGAATGATGGACTATTGCTAGGTATCTATTATTTAAACGGCCTTTGCAAGTCAGCTCTTTCAGCCCCCAATCCTGAATACTAGGGAAACGGCTGTAACGGTGCCTTACTATGTAAGGAGCTATTTCTGTTGGCGCTAGCACCGATGGACTGCATCTCGAGCATTAGGAAGTACTGGAGTTTCATTGGCTATGCACATATACTCCGGTCCAGGGCCGTACTGCATACAAGGATTTCTTTACCCATCACCACCCCGCCGTATTTGCTGACACCGCTACAAACTCTGAGACCTGCATGGAGGCTGTTAGATACGCTCCGGCTGACTGCTGACGCTGCGCTCATCCGTCCATCATTGCCATTCGCTCCCCGGTAGGTGATTGATCCTTTTGGCTGCAAGCCTCATCCTGCTGTGCTGAAAAACCAACAATTGGGGCAAAGGATTGCTTGTCTAGACCTTGTTCATTTTAGATTGCAAACGCACACGCATACGATAAATAACCACTAAGTTACAACAGGGTTCAGGCTACCAATTTGAACTTCATGCAGCGCTGCTTGCCCCTTCAAGAGCTATGAGCCGCCCGCTGCCACCAGCGTATTCACCTCCGGCATCGCCCCGTTAGTCTGCGCCTTCGCCTTTGCTGGCACACTCTGAGCAGTCGGTTCCACGAGCTCCGTCACATTCACCCAAGCCATGAATCTCACCTCGTCAAGGAAGTAGCGCGAAGTGGTGCGGATGTGCCACCCGATGTACGCGGCCAAATAGTCATTGCAGTGAGCAAGCAGGTCCGGATACGGCGCCAGGATCCGGTGGATCTCGAGGACTCTGCTTTCCACGGCGTCGACCGTCTCCTGGAGGCAGCGCAGTGCGCTGGACCCCGTGGTGTTGGCCACGTTGCAGATGTAGTTGATGCGCTCCGTGCCGCGGATGGTCTCCTTGTAGAAGGACAGGATGTCGTTCGTGAAGTCGATAATGTCGCACAGCGGTGACAGCGCGGGGAGGTACAGCTTGCGGTACTTATGCTCGGGGAAGGTGTCGTTGGGGAAGATGGCGTGGGCATAGGTCTCCGCGAAGCCTGTCTTCACACGTAGGTACCGTGGGAAGCGGAGGGCGTCCGGGGGCACCGCCTCGCTGAAGTCGTTCTCCACGTTGGTGCCCTCGACAAACTCCAGCGTAGTCTTGATGACCATGGACGAGCCGTACGGCCCCAGGTACTGGTCCGTGTTCTGCAGGAACCTGAGTGACTGTCAGTATAAGAAGCGGGCTATTGACATGGGGGGGTTACTGTGCTAGGGAGTCGAGAAAGGGCGCCTTCTGCGGCAGTCCGCGCACCAGCCGCAGAGAAAACTCAGTCCCTGCATCCCCGAAGGTCAAGTAATCCTCGTCGTAGATGATGACCAGGAGCGTAATGACCACGCAGTTGAAGCGAACCGCAAACGATGCTCGCGGGTACCACGACGCGATGCCCACGGCCTGCTTAGCATACTTGGCCGCCCGCGTCTTCAAGTCCTCCGACCACGGCTGCTCCTCGATGTACTTGGCCAGTGCCGGCTCGATGCTGCTGTCATAGTAGGGCTTGGGCAGGTGGAAGTCGATCTTTTCGAAAAACCGCGACAGGATTGCGCCGTATTCGGAGAGAGACACCATGAATCGAACGTCCTCAGGCGCGATGCTACCCATGATGATATTTTTTCTGTTGTAAGGGATTAAGTTTAATTCAGATGGTGATAATGCAAGTCCAGGAGAAATAAATGCGGACTCAAGCTGGAAAGCAGGTGCCTTATCTACATAAATCCAGGGATGCCTCTATATCATCCTCACCGTCGCAGAATAATTCGGGAGCTAGGTGAATCCCATCGCACTATCCTACCACGCTCAATGGGGTAATCAAATGATGATTACCCTAATCGTAGACAGAATAAGGATTGCTGAGATTCCTTCGCGGCAATCATCGGGCTTGACACACACGGTACCCGAACTAAAATATATATATAGATATATATAGTGTGTATGTCATAATGTTTTTTTACGTATCATTATTACAATACAGGCTTTAAATTACCCCAGGCTGCCAGTTCAAGTTACTTTCTGATTATTTCAAAATAAATTACAGATATATTGAATTTTGCATCTTTTGTAATACCAAGGTAATGTCACCGAGCATAGCACTCGACACGTGGAATCATCATCCACGAAATAAGCACCGTGTTCCCCCGAGCGCCCGTCGATGGCAGAAAGTGCTAAGTCTGAAATCTGGTGGAAATGATCGGGGAGCGAAACCTTGCGAGTTAAGGGCCTAACTCTTTGGGACCTGTCGAGAGTCCCCGGGATCGAGGCTCTCGGGATGCTCGAGGTTGCTGAGTTCGCAATCCCGATGGCTGAATGGGCATTTCCCTTCTGGTATTGATGCTGCTGTGGTTGAAAGGGGAAGGGTTCCCTCGAACATAATAATGACTTTGGTTTACCTCATTTCCCGTGCCGGGCCAGACGAGCGTGAAGTCTCACATCCATATAGCTCCTATCTGTTATTCGTATAACTCCACGGGTCCCATGTGGCCGTCTTGAAGGTCCAGGTGACACCGACTATGGCTTTAGCAGACGTCTGCACTTCCTCCATATCTCTATTCTCTTTGTGCAAAAGCCTCCGCAACATGTCTCTGAACCTGTTCGCCACGGCCCTCCTGTTTATCATTGTGGCCTTGGCGATCTCAAGGCTACGCTCCCGAAATAAACCTCCTCTTCCCCCAGGGCCAAAGGGGTGGCCTCTCATCGGACACCTCCGTGCAGCGGCGGTGGACAAGCATAAGTACTGGTACCAGCTAGGTCAGCAGTACGGGCCGCTGTCATCGGTGAAGGTGGCCAACTTGACTTTCATCATCATCAACTCCCACGATGTCGCCCACGATCTCATCGTCAAGAGGTTCGCCAACTACAGCGGCCGGGCCCGACTACCCTTTATCGAGCTGCTGGATGAGTCGGCGCCCTGGACCAGTAAGTTAATCCTCACGCGGCAGTATGGCCCAGAATACCGCCTGCATCGACGGATGCTTGAGTCCGGAATGACCGCCACATATGCGGATCGTTTCCATGGCCTGATGGAGCTCGAGACCTGCCAGCTCGTGAACGATCTCCTGGTGGATAAGGACTGTCGCACTATCGGCATTAGCAGCGTCCTCCTCTTCAAGCACATCGAGCGCGTCCAGACCAGCTTCGTCATCGGGGGCACGTACGGCTTCCGCACTCCTCACCGTCTGGACCCCAGCCTTGTCACCATCATCAAGAGCTCACACGATTCCAACGACATCGCCGTGTCTCAGACACTGCTCAACTTCTTTCCGGTCCTGAAGTCTCTTCCCAAGTTTCTCTCCCCGTACTACAAGGCCGCGGCCAAGGTGCGCGACTACACCGCGCCCTGGGTCCACGGACACCTGATCACGGCACTGGAGCGCCCCGGATGGAATCTGGCCAAGCAGTCATACGCCATCGGCATGAAGGACGGCTCGACTCCGCGTGAAGTCGAGGTCAATCTCGAGTCGAACGTCTACGGCGGTGTCGAGACGTCCCCCCGTGAGCTCATGTGGGTTGTCGTCGCCGCCATCACCCAGCGATCCTCAGTCCGCAAGGCCCAGGCCCAGCTAGACGAGGTCGTCGGCCCAAACCGCCTCCCGAACTTTATCGATCGCCCCAAGCTGACCTATGTCGACGCCTTTCTGCGCGAGGTGATGCGCTGGCGGCCCATCATGGCCGACTCCATCCCCCACCGTGTCGAGAGCGACGACATCTACAATGGGTATCTCATCCCCGCCAACGCCCTTATCATGCCTAACGCGTGGGGCATCAATCGGGACACCAAGTACTTTGGGGACGACGTCGAGGAGTTCATCCCCGAGCGTTGGTTCACCAACCGGGATGTGAAGAACGGATCTCTCCGGCATGACCTCCCCACGCCTGTCTTCGGGTACGGACGACGTACCTGCGCCGGGAAGCGCATCGCTGAGGACGGTATGTACATGCAAATGGCGCGTCTGCTGTGGGCGTTTGATTTCAAGGAGGTTGACGGTGAGCCCGTGAACCCGAACGCCGATCTCCGCCACACCTTTACCGTGCCGCCGGCGCCGTTCAAAGTGAAGCTTATGCCGCGTCGGACATCGGTGCGGGATGTGGTGACAAAGGAATGGCGAGAGTGTGAGACGGACGTGCCGAAGCTCCTAGGCGAGATGGACGAGAAGTATCTGAATATGAAGTCGGAGGATTAGACTCTAAGCGGCGTTGTTTCAATGGTCAGGGATGGGCGAAGCCCATTCATGTTCCTGGAGCTTGTTCTCGGACTTATTCATAGGCGATGGCAATATGAGATATTTTAGTGCTAGACTTTATCAAGATTTAAAGTCCACGTTTAATCCTTTTTCTTCCTTGCCATACTGAGGAAATATTGGTTTTCTGCTGAATGTTACATCTTCACTGCCACGGTGAGTATAGATGTAAATATAACGCCGATGTGCTAAGGCGCCGTATTCTATGCTTGCTGGGTGACTCGTAACAGCTTCTCACCCACACATAAATTATTTCTTACCAAAGATCTCATTATAGCCCTCCGGCGTTGCTATCGTTTATTAGCCAAAAAAACATTGCAAATCAGAGACCCTGCTCAGAACTCCATAAGTTCGCCAGATCCCACTCGAAGTATTCGGACATTAATGGCGTGAATGAAGTTGCATCCAAATATGGCATTGCATTGTCCGAAAACATGGGTGTGTTAGACATGGTAAATAGATCGTCCTCGATTGTATCGGTTGGGTACAAAGGATGCGGTGTATTGCTGATGTGCTGCTGGAGGATATCTCCAAAGAAATGCGAATCGAGGGACGAGGCTGTTAAATTGTCGCCATTGTTTGTGACCCTGGCAATATGTGGCTGAATGGACATTAAGTGTCAATTGATGTACTGTAGTGACAGTTGAAATAGGCAGGGGTTTAGATGTTGAAGGACCTGTACTTACCATAAAGCCACTTTGTTGTCCGGAGTTCTCTAACTCTGCTAAGGTCTCAGGCACGTGAGGCTCTTGAGCTGATAGCTGATATTTGTCTTGTTTATGGTCATATTCATCTCGAGCACGCTTAGTCGGCTTTGTTGTATTGGAGTTGGTCTTTTCGACTAGTTTTCTCGTAATATTGCCCAGCTCTACGAATAGGCGAGCCGCGTTAGCCGTAGGTACGTTGACATGGAAAGCGGGCTCCGAGAGCAAGGAAATAACAATGTCCATGAGCTTGAGATCTGAACGGGCTTCTGGATCTTGGGGATTTTGCAGAGTATTGGCGAAGAGAGTCAAAAGGTTGGAAAGAGGGTAGTAGAGAAGCATCCTATCATCTAGTCAGCACGGAAAGTAAACGGGTGAATGAAATGCCTCGCCACTCTCTGTTCTCATGAGTATAAAGAAAAGGAATCAACGAACCAGAGACTGCTTTTGTCAACCGCTCGAGTTTCAAAGTCGACTGACTTCAGAAGCTGGATAGACTGTCTTGCAGATGCTAGACAAATTGCTTCACTTGCATACACGCGGGGATTGAGGTGTCGGTCATCTTGCAAGGTATTTTCGGGTCGGCCATAATGGGTGCTCATCCATGAGCCATGGTGTATAGAAACGCGATGAATGATCGTAAGGCAGTTGAAATATGCAAAATGCATCAAAATGGTCGGTAAGACCAAATCTGCGGGACACTGTATGGGCTGCTCTGGCTGTATCTCTACGGGTAGCTTTTCTTTCCATTCTATGAGCGTCTTGTCTAATTCACCAACTAGTCTCAGTCGTTCCAAAGGCGATCTAGTTTGACCCCGAGCTGAGTATAGCTTTGAATAGACGCGGCTCTCAAGTCTTGCTAGTTGAACACGATATCGAAACATGTCCACCCTAGTAGTTGCCCCATCAGGCTGTACCTCACGTGGGCGCTCCTGAAGCGGCAGATCAAGACCGATATCATCATCATTCATCACAGAAGGGTGTCCTAGGCGTAAAGCAACGGTCTTGTCCATAGCGTAGACAACCCAAAACACATTTCTTCTTTGGATAACTTCGGCTTCGCTAATGCCGCGGTCTTTTAGGTCCCGATGGAGACCGATTCCGTAAGACAAACGCCCGGCCGCTGCTACTAGTATATGGACGGCCTGCGGTTCTAGATGTACTTGGTGCACAACAGCCTAGAAACCATCAGCATAACTTCAAAGTAACAATTAAATGAAGTGGCGGTAACTTACCATTCCGACTAAAGCTTGTACCGCCTCTAAGCTACCTTCTTCGAATATTAAATCGAGCAAGCAACCACTAGCATTGCGAAGGTACTTTCTCCACACTTTGCTCTCTGGATTTTCTGACGTAGTGTTCTTATCGCGCACCTGGAGGAGTAGACAACCAAGACAGAGAACAATATTCAGCGAAGCATACCAAGCAAGTCCCTTCGGCGGATGTCCGGAGTACTGAAGTTCGTAGCTCCGGTCGAAAGCCGCCTTATCGTACAAAGGAGAAAGGTTGTTATACGACTCAAAAAAATCTAGAGAGGTTAGTTTTACTACTATACATCAGAAGTCCAGTTTAGTCACGTACAATCAACGTAGCGGTCCGCAATATGTTTGGCCGGATAGGGTTCTCTCTCAGAAGCGAAAAGCGGGCGGTAGAGTTCGGTGGCGGTCTTCTCGGGAGGGGTATGTACATCGGTTGCAAGAGTATGTATAAATCGTGAGAGTTCATCGGAGCCCGTCTTTTCAGCGATCCAATCCAGTCCCTGTGGCGAAAATAGCGTCAATCCGGATGCGCCACCTAGGTCGGGGATGATTAGTGTATGACCCCAAGACAGAGGATTCGACAAAGTTACCAAAATATCGAGTCTTTCCTTCCCCACTGATCACAAGAGTTGACAATCGATCAATCAACTTGGTGGGACTTGCGAGAGGGGACTCGGACGCCACTGGCGAGGACGCTGCAACCGAGTTGCTCTGGGTGTCCAAGCCAGAGGCGGAGATAACCGACTCCATGCGCTTGATACGGCTCTCAATGTCGAGGAGGGAAGTGGACCTAAAAAATCTCAGTGTTTCTGCCGCCAGACCATCGGGTGCATCAAGACCTTGTCGGCTGCCTCTTCTTGCGCTCAGCCAATGTCGTTACACATGATACCCCGCGGTTGAGGCAATGGGCGCAGCTGTCGCCTTGCTTTTCGCATTTGATCTGTAGAGATCACTGTCAGAGCAGGTGCCCCATAGCCACAGATATCTGCCAGGCTACATCGGCCCTACCTTCAGTCGCTTGCACGAGTCACATGAGGTGCGAATGTGTGAGTTGAAAGCAGAATGCGGGGGAGCTTCAGAGGGAGAGGAGCTGGAGCCGCTGCGTGAGTTTCGTGAGCTGGAATCCGGATAATGGTCCATATTGCCGGAGACGCAACTGTCCCTGTCGATACCGGGTAGACGATCTCGGGAGAGGTGGGAACGAGGAGCGGAGAATTGTGGATAGAGCCCACATTCTGACAGCAGCGCGAAGTCTGGTTTGGAAGGCTTTGGGCTTAGTCAGCGGTGATTAAATTATCACGTGATCTCCAGCCTGTGTTAACCGAATCAGGGATCGGCTTAAGCTTAGTCATACGGTATTTATTACCTCGCTCTGATCCCCCTTTTAATTAATATCTAAAATATTTAATATTTTAAATCTTTTAGAGTAGCTATTCTATATAACTAAATTAAAAGAATTACTAAGATTATTAAAAAACTATATAAATCTCTAAATAATTATTTTTTTAGAGATTAAGTCTTAATTTAATCTAGTTTCTACTTTAGTAGTTTAATTTCTACTAAGTAATCTATTATAAAATATACTATAACTTATAGTTATAAATCTAGTAAATCTCTAAAAATTAATTAAGATACTTTATTATTTTTTTTATTTTTTATTAAAATTATTTAAAGCTATTCTAATCTCTTTATATTAATAATTGAATAAATTACTATATATATATAAAATATAAGTAGAATAAGTTATATAATACTTAAACTTAATCTATTAAATATCTTAAAAACTAGTAATAATATAATATTAAGAATCTTAATTTTTTAATATAAATAAAGCTGCAGCTATTAATATCCTAAGATTTATTCTTATTACTTATAAGAATTAGTATAAATAATTCTAAAATATTAAAGATTTTATAAAAAATCTAGAAGTATAACTATATTTTAATTCTAATATTTTAGATATTTAAAAAATAAGATTACTAGTTATACTAGCTATTCTAGAAGATAATATAAAAATAAATAAACTAAAATAATATAAAATAAAAATTTATAAAAAACTTAAAAATAAGATTATTAAAATAAAAAATTATATTTTTACTATAATAAATATACTTATTTATTAATTAATATTTAGAGAGATCTATAGATTAATATTAAAAACCCCAAAGTAATAATATAATATTTTAAAAAAAGAAAAAGATTATATTACTCTTTAAAAATATAATATAATAAGAAACTAGTTAATTAAATAAAATAAAATATAAGTCTAGCTTAAAAAATTTATTAATATATATAAATTTATTAAAATATAATAATTACTAGAAAGTAATAATAAATATATTAAAAAATAGTTTCTAAAAGTAATCTTAAAAATATTTTATTTCTTTATAAATAGATAGATAAAACTTCTTAATAAATTTATCTATATAAATAAAAGTTTTATAAAGTTTATAAATTAATATTATATATATTTAATAAATAATAAAGAAATTTAGTAATAAAGAGATATAATCTTTATTATATTTAATAATCAGCTAGTAGAAAAAATTATAAAAAAACTTAAAAAAAAAAAAGTCTTACTATTTATATAGAGAATATTACTATTTTAAGAAATATTTATATATCTTAGCTTTAAAATAACTAAAGAGATAGAACCCTAATAAAATAATTAAAAAAAAAAATTAATAAAGATTTTATAAAATAAAATAAGATTTTTATATATATCTAATATCTATTTAAAAAAGACTAGAGCTTAAAAAACAGCTTAAAAAAAAAAAAACTAATATTAAAAAAAAAAATATAAATATAGAAGAATATATTAAAATAGTTTTTTTTAGACTAATAATTAATAATAATATACTAATTAAAAATAAAATATTTAAAATAAGAGATAATAATATAATTTAAATTTTTTTTATTCTTAATATTAAAATAATATCTTATATTTATAATAATCTTTTATTTTTTAAGAATATCTAAAAGATATCTATAATATTAAATATAAGAATTTTAATAATTATAACTTTAAAAACAGAAACTATAAAGATTATACTAAAATCTAGTTTAAATAAATATATAATATTTAGATTAAAGAATATATTATATATATTAAATATATATACTAATATTATCTACTTTAGAAAGCTTATAAAGATAGGATATATATAAAATCTTAAAGAATTAATAATAAAGAAAAATAGAAAACTAGTTTTTATAATATAAGATTATTTATTAGAATTATAATTAATTAAAAAACCAGTAAACTTTATCTTGACTATAATTTAAAGTAATAAATTAAGTAAAGATTAAAGAAACTAGAAGATCTACTAAACTACTTATTAAAAAAAAATAATAGTAATCTAGTATTAGAGAATAGTTTATATATATAAAAATATACTCTAATATTTATTAAAAGCTATTATAAAGATTTATATTATTAATATAAATATATATTATAGTAAAAAAACTCTATATAAAGACTATAAGATTATCTATATATTAAAGTAGGTTTTATATTAACTAATAATAACTACTACTAAGCTATTTAAGTAAATATATTTTAATTTAATTAATATAAAGTATAATCTTAATAAAGACTATTAAATTACTTATTTTTATAATAAAATAATAAGAATATATATAGTATATACTTATTATTTAAAAAGTAACTATATAAATATAATAAGAAAATATATTAATTATATTAAGAATATTTATAAAAAAAATATTTACTTTCTTAAAAATAACTAAGAAAGTTCTCTAGATTAAATTATTTAGATTATTAGAGAGGTCTATAGAATTACTTATTAATTCTTAATATAAATAAAACTTAATTAGAATAATACTATAGAAAAAGTTAGAATAATTTTTATTATTAAAATATATAAAGCTTTATTAGCTACTTAACTTCTAGTAGATCTCTAGTTTTAGATTATATATTTAATTACTAGTATTATTAATTAAATATTTATAAAGATTCTAGGCTGGAAGATCTCTTAAGAAGTACTCTTTAAAAATAAACCCAGCCTAATAAATATATATATTATTAGATATATTACTTATATCTATTAAAAATAATTTAAGTAAGTAAAGATAGTACTAAGAGCTTACTATAGTATTAACTTAGAATTAATTATCTCTAATATATAAAATATATAGAATCTAAAAATTAAAAAAATTAAAATAATATAAAATATTTAATTTAATAAAATTAGAATGTATAATCCTAGTTTATTATTTTTAGAGAATATATTATTAATTATATCTTTAATATTATTTATTAATATACTATAAGCTCTAGAAGCTATAATAAATATTAAAGAAGTAAAGTTAGATAAAATTAAACTTCTTAACTCTAACTTAAAGAATAAAGAAAAAAAAAATATAAAACTTAATAAATATATATTAAAAAATATTAAATAAAAGAAATAAAAATATAATATTATAAATTATATTACTTTATTAAGATTATTAATAAAGATATCTTAAACTTTAAATATATTAAATATTTTTATAGATAATAATCTAAATTATAAAGTTATAATATTATTCTTAATAATAACTAGAATCTATTTTTTAAAAGGATCTCTAAGAAAGAGATCTTTATATATATTAGAAGATATATATTTAGATTCTTTAACTAAAATTAATATATTAATGTGATAACAACCTGAGTTTAGTAAATTTTAAAGCTTCCGAAGTACTGAAGTACAGCCTAAAGACTAACTTCAGCTATTATTATTCTCTAAATCTATTAGCTATCTAGGGTTCTATATAGATACTACTAAAATATCAGTAGTAGTACTATCTAAAGATAAAACTAATAAATATTATTATTACTAATTATATATTAGAAACTCTAATATTATTATTTATTATTATAAGAATCTGTAGAGAATTATATTCTTTCTTATTTAACTAGCTATCTATCTAGATAGTCTATAACTCTATTATCTATATCTATATATCTTTATCTAATATCTAAGGAGTCTCTTTAGTAGCTTTAAAATCTTTAAGAGAAAAGTCTATTAGTATTAGTTAGCTTATAGTAAATAGGAGAATATATAGATATAGAATAATTTAACTATTATAAAATTTAAAAATATAGAGATTTAGTATACTATTAATTACTAGTAATTTAGGAGATATCTAATAATAAAGAAATAAAGATAGTAGAACTAAGTCTTTAGAGATTTTAATAAAATATACTTAGCTTAGGTAAGCTAAGATCAGACTTAAAATAATATATCTTATTAAAGAGAGTCTTAATTAAAGATACTTATTTTATCTAAGAAGAGTCTAAATAAGAGTTAAGAGAGGAGAGAAACTATTAGATAATAAATTAGTAAGTTTAAATAATATAATTTCCTATAGTAATAAGTTAGTAAAGAGAATTAAGATATATTATTATAGTTAAGAAGTTTAGTTTATATTAATACTATAATATTATTTATTATTTATTTATTTTTTTCTTATCTTTATCTCTTACTCTCTTATTTTTTAAGACTTATTTAATTTTATTTTTTTAATTTCTATTATTATTAATCTTTCTATTTCTATTATACTTAAAGCTAATCTATTATTCTAAATTTTTACTATCTATATTCTGCCTTAATTAAACCTTACTTAAAATCTTTTATAATAGCTAGAAATACTTTCTTATCTTATAAAGAAAAAGCTCCGGCGGCTGTCTCTATTTTTAATAAAGTCTTAGATACTATTAATAATACTAACTAAGTTAAATCTAGTAAGTCTTCTTTTTTAGCTGTTTATCTATTAGGGCTGACTTTAGTTATTCTAATTTCTAGGCCCTAGTACCTGTGTGGTATAAATTTTTCTAATTATTTATAATCTAGACTAGTTCCTAAATTTTTATAGTAGTATATAAGTTAAAGAACTAAAAAATATATACTAAACTAATAGTTTTAAGCTTTACCTATATAGTAAGAAACTGCCTGAGAATAAGATATATTTATATTATAGAAGCACCGGGATATTCTAATCTTATATTATTGATCCTACTTACCGCTAATCAGCCTTATAGTATGGCGCCTGCTTGAACTGTATCTGGCAGGGTACCGGTAACGTAATTCCCGGGCGGCCGGTACATCCCGGGCGGCTGGTGGTTTTCCTAATAACTATACTATTTTATAAACTTTTAATTAGAATAATTCTATTAATTTTTATTTAAATAAAATAATTTAAATATATTTAAAAATATGATATACTATTCTTTTATAACTATATATTTTATAATCTAAATATATTAATAGAGTATATCTAGATCTTTTTAAAGTTAGAGAAATATTAGTATTTAATCTCTCTTCTTTAACTTTAACTTTATTATTTTATAATAAAATAAGTTTCTAGCCTTTCTTAAATAAAATATTTTTTATAAAAATTATTAAGTACTTAAAATAACTCTTTTTTATTATAAAATTTATAATATATAAATAGAGATTATTATTCTTTTATATTAATAATCTAGTATTATAGATAACTACTTTATAGTTTTTTATAAACTTATCTAATATCTACTTTAATAATATTAAAGAACTTTTAAAGCTGTTCTTTAGAAGTTTCTTAATTAATAAGATTTTTTAATATATCTGGCGGACTATATAAGATATATAAAGCTATAAGAAAAGAATTAAAATAAGATTTCTATTAAAAAGAAGTATAAAAATTAATAGTTTTAATTATAATTTATTTAATATTATAGTAGATAAAAATAAAAGAATCTTAATTATTCTAAATCTATTTTAAATATTCTTTTTTATAAAGACTCTCTTATAAGTTTTTAGATAAGTCTTTAAGAAATCTAGCTTATTAATAATATTATATTCTAGCTATATCTTCTATTTAATTAAGGATCTATATATCTTTTTTAATAGTCTAAAATAACTAACATCCAACAGCTATAAAAGATAAGATAAATAAGAAGATATATAAATAAAAATAATATTATTATTTTTATATATAATATTAAAAACAGGCGTTAGATAGCTTCTATATTTATTTAGAATTAAAAATATCTTTCTCCTCCTCTCTAGCCTCTATATAGTTAGAATAAAATATTTTTAAAGCTAGTAAAAGCCTATCTTATTTATAATTTATTTATTAATATTAATTTTAATTTTCTAGACTAGTAGAGTAATAAATTCCTTAAACTAGTTTTTAATATAATACTTTTTTTTAAAAATAATAATAGTTAGTACTAACTAGCTAGTTAAATTAATATATTTAATAATAATAATTTATTTCTAATTTTTTAATATAATAAGCTATAGCTTATTTAATATTTTAGCTTTTAATATAATTTTTATTACTATAATTAGACCTATAATAAAGCTAGTTTTATTAAAATTAAAAATATTTTTATTTAGAATACTATATTTATTTTTAATCTTTTTTAACTTTTTAAAAAATAGACTAATTATTTTAGGATTTTTATATAAAATTCTTTAATAACTAATCTTTTAAGCTATTTAGGTTTTAATATTAGGATATTTTTTAGTAAAGCCTATTATTTAGTTCTATTTAATAAATATATAAACTAGATTATACTTTTTTAGAATAATTTTTATTATCTTATAGATATATAAAGGTCTAGAAGAAGCTTTATAAATATTAAGTAATACTATTTATATTATTAAGATATTTTCTTAAGCTAGGGATAGCTTATACTAGTAATTATAAAGTTTTATTTATAGTTAAAAACTATAGAGTCTTCCTATAAATATATTTAGATAAATATTATAATAATATATTATAGATATAATTTTTATATATTTTTTATTTTTAATATCTTAAATTATATATTTAATCCTGCCTTCCTGCTTTATTAATTCTTATTTCAATTTACGCCTGAATAGTAGCATAGTGGTTGTTAAAAGTTAAGAATAGAAGACACGTTAGGAGTAGTAAAAAAAAACACCGGCCGCCCGGGATGCACCGGCCGCCCGGGAATTACATTAGCTGATGCACTGCTTATTAAGATTAGCACCTGAAAGACTGGAGCTAATTATATATAGAATAAGTGATTATCCTGGCCTATCTTAGCTCTATCTTAATTAGTCTAGCTAATAGGAGCCTGGCAGTAAAATTCTAGTATCTAAAAGTATTAAAAAGACTTATAAAAGACTTAAGACCTAAGATTTTATTTATATTAAGTTAGCTTATAAGCCTATATTATATTTTAAAAAGGTCTCTCTTTTAGTTTTTTATTCTTATACTAGGATTATTACTGAACTGCTTATAATTTCTTATACTTCTTTTAATAGGTAAGTACTCGCTTAGAAGATTTCTTCTTATATATAAAATAATACTAATATTCTTATAGAAGTATCCTAGGATCTTTAAATATTTTAATATATTATTATTATCTAGCTCTATACTCTTAGATTAATTAAAGTCTCTAAAACTTATAACTTCTAGATATAAAAAATATAATATATAAAGATTTATATATATTTCTATTTTTTTTTTTTCTACTATTTTCTAACTCTTCCTAGATAATTACTCTCTAAAGCTAATTTAATTATAATTTAAGTTTATTTCTTTTCTAGAGTCCTGTTCTAGTAACTCCTACCCACTATATTATAGCTTTTAATTTATCTGATAATAGATATACTATTAAGAAGTAGTATATTATTAAAAAATTAGTTTTAAGATAGTCCTGGACTAGTCCTATTATTTTTAAGGCTCTAGTATACTCTCTTTTTAAATCTAATAATAAAGATATTTTTAGATCTTTAAATTAAATAAATAATAAACTGGGTACTAATTCTATTAAGTTTAGTAAAGCCGGCTCCTTCCCCGTCCTTAGAAAGATAGGTAATGACGGGGATAATACTAATAATAATAAGAATAATAATAATAATAATAATAATAATTATAAGAATAATACTATTGGTAGTAAAGATAATAATAGTAGTAAGAAACTCTAGATATTATTCTAAAATATTATTTTTTTTTTATTAAAACTAGTTTAACTATAGCCTAATCCTAGTCCTAGTTAGCTTAAAATAAATATAAAGATTTATTTCTATACTTATATAACTTTTTTCTATAAGTCCTATTCTGATTACTTTTAGTAATATAAAATAATTACTATAAATAGTTTATTAAAGTCTATCTTTCTAGTATTTCTTTAAGAATAAAGATTTTTTTAGAGATTTTTATTTTTTCTAATTATATTATTACTATCTAAGATAAGTAAGTCTTTATTAAATATCTAGGCTTCTTTTTCTTCTAACTCTTAAATATACTATATAAAATTATACTTCTCTATTAATTATATTACTATTTTCTTCTAAGACTAAGTTTTATAAATATATAATTTTTTAGTTTTTTATATATTTCTTTAACTTAGTTTCTTTATAACTTCTTTTTTTTTTATTAAGCTTAAATATATCTCTATATACTCTTACTATTCCTACTCTTATTTAATCTATATAAATAAGTTAGAGTATAAAAAAAAAACTGATTTAATAGTATTAACTATCTATTAAATCTTTAGTAGATATTATAATATTAGTTTTATCTACTTTAACTTTAAGACTAATCTTATTAATAACTATAACTTTTCAGGCTACTTAATAGTAGCTTAAATTAAGTATTAGCTGTTTATTAGATTCTAGATAATTTAACTATTAGGTTTTTTAATTATATAGATATCTAATAAATATTTCTTTAGTATCTAATAAAAACTAAACTACTTTAGTTAAAACTTTTATAGTATCTTATTACGCATAAGAATTTAATTATTCTTTTTAAAAAAATATATTTTTATAAGATTATCTCTAATTATCTAATACTTAATAGTATATATTAGTAAGTACTTATTAACTAAAGCGCGAGCGTATTAAATCTGAGTTAGCTAATCTTTCTAAATTAATATCTTACTTATTATATTATCCTCTAGTAGTCTAGGTTTAATACTATAGACTAGCTTAAATAGACTAATATTAATTATACTATATACTTAAATATAGATAGTAAATATAGCTTAGGATAAATATTTATTTTATAACTATATAGACTTACTAATAAATATTCTTATAAATATTAAATCTAAGATTTTATTTAATCTTTCTACTTATCTATTTATTTATAGATAGTAAGGGATAGTAACTTTATACTTTATTTATAATAATTATATATAGTATACTATTATCTTTAATAAGATATTTAGTTTATTATCTAATATAAACTTATTTATAATATTATACTAGATAAATATTTTCTTATAAAAAAATTAAATAATAATCTTATTTATTATATTAGAAACTATCCTAGCTACTAGCTATTCTATTATATAGTTAATAATAGTAATAATCTAATAATTCTTATTAGATATTATTAGTAACAAGCTGATTAGATCTATCTTTTATTATTTAAAAGATTTAATATTCTTCTAAAATATATAATATTACTGCTTCTTCTCTAGACTAGTCTAAGATTACTATAAGACTTAGTATACTAAATACTTATAGAGTACTGCTTAAATATTTTTATATATTAAGAGCTACTATACTCGCGTTCTAATAGCACCCAGTAATTCTAAATATTTTAGATAGCTATATAATTAGTATATTTATTTTATGAATTAGTTATAGAGTTTTTTCTATAAGTATAAGATCTCTACGCTATTCTTATTAATATAAAATATAATCTTCCTAGAATTTAGATTAGTTATATTCTAATATCTACTATATATAAAGTATCTTTTATTAATCTTTATATTTCTTATTAGTAAGATATTAGATAGTAAGAATTCTTTAATAAGATATTATACTAAATTATTTTCTTATATTTTAGTATTTATTAACTATATTAATATAAGTTAGCCTGTGGTTTTTATAAGTTATTAGGTAATAAATACTCTATTACTATTATTTCTCTTATTTATTAGTTCTAATTTAATAAAATCTAGTTATTAACTAATAGTATCGGGGATTATAATTTCTAGATTTAGATAATACTTAATATTTAAGTTATAGACTTAGAATTCCTTAATTTAATAGACTAATCTCTTTAAATAAATTTATATTATTATAAGATACTTTAGATTCTTATAATTTATTAATATCTCTATAGTAGTCCTATTCTTTAAGTAATATTTCTAATATTTAAGGACTTTCTTAATAGCTAGTAATTTCTTTTTTTATATAAGATAATTTCTCTCTATATTATTTAATTTCCTGCTATTAAATACTATTAGATACTATTTATTATCTTTTATAGACTAGCTTAGGACTATCTTAATAATTTATTCTAATATATCTATTTTAATCCTGAATTACTTTTTTAGATTTATAATAACTAGTACAGGAGCTATAACTAGTATAGTTTTTAACTACCAGAATATCTTTTTATAACTAATATTTTATAAAATAGATTAATATTATTTCTTCTATTCTTCTATATCTTTTTTCTTTAGGAATTTATACAGGGGTGCCGCTATCTTCGCGAAGTCTTAAATAAATCAGTAGTAGTATATAAATAGTCTTATAAATTACTATAGCTTATAAATATTCTTTAACTATAATTATTTCTTAATAATCTTAAGCTTAGCTAATACTAGCTAAACTATTTCCTATTTAATAATATACTTATAAAACTTTAATTCTTTAACTCTAAAAATATATTTTAAGTCTTTAATAAATAGTTTATTTTATTATAATAATTTAAGAACTATTTTAATATACTATTTATACTTTTTTTATATTTCTAAAAAAATAAGTATATTATTAAGATAAATAAAGTAGAAATTTTCTAAGTATAAAGCTAAAATATAGTTTATAAATATCTAGAATATAACCGGGATATTTAATAAATTAAAAAATATAACTAAAAACTTATATTTTCTAAAGAGAATATTAAATACTATTTTATAGATTAATACTTTATCTATCTTAATCTACTAGTAACTAGAAAGAAGATTAATCTTAAAGAGATATCTTATCCTATCTATCTAATTAATAAGGTCCTGGATATATAGAAGTAGGTATCTATTTTAAAATATTTTTTAGTTTAATAAATAATAGTTAATATATATTCTCTATTATTTATTTTCTTTTAGAATAAAGATAATAGAGAAGCCTTATAAACTAGAGAATATTTAAATAATTTTTTTATTAAGTAGCTTTATAAGCTATTTTTTTAACTCCTTTAACTTCTTTTATAATAGAGAGTAAAATAGTTAGTTAATAGATAGTTTATTATTTATATTAATATAGTACTTAAATCTATATTTAAAAAGTAATATTAGCAGTAGTTCCTCCTAAAAAATACTAGTAAATTTTTTAATAATAATATTAATCTTTTTTTCTTATATAATATTAACTTCTTAGAGCAGCTGGATAATAGCTAGAATAATCTTCTTTTTTTATTTCTTAAGAATCTATACCGCCTGTTTTATACTTATTAATTTTAATAATAATTCTATACTTAAGATATAATTTCTAATATTAATAAATTTAATAATATATAGATATCTTCTATCTTTCTCTAGTAATTATATTTTAGATATTATTTAATTAATTTAAGGGTTTACTTTCCTTAACTAATCCTATCCTAAGATTATATTATAATAAGGCAGGTTTAATATATAAATCTTTATATAAGCCTTCTATTCTCTAAAGATTATTAATAATTAAAGATAATTTTTTATTTATAAAATCTTTTTATTTACTACTTTAATATCTAGTTATATTATCTTTTAAAGAATTTAATAAGCCTTAAGCTACTCAGCTAACTAAATTAATAAAAATAAGTAGCTGGCTCTAAAGTTAATAAGAATCTTAATAATCTTAATAAATACTCTAAATCTAATAATATAAGTATATAAAGTAATATCTAACTCTATAATATATAACTTAGCTTTATATTTTTAAAAAAAAGATATTAATAAATTACTTTTTTCTAAAAAAAATTCTAATATATTTAGAATCTCTAACTTTTAGATCTCTATTTAAGAGGTTTTTATTATTCTAGCTATTAATTCCTTCTCTTTATCTAGTAGTCTTCTTTTTTTTTTAAGTTTTTTAACTTAGATACTATTTTATTCTTCTTATTAAAATAATTAGATTATTAGTATTCTTTTATTCTATAAATAAAATAAATATAATTAGTACTGTACTATCTTTTTTATTATAGAGATTTCTTATTTAGCTATTTTAATTAAGTAGTAAGAATACTCAGATCTATAATATTAATTTAGTTAGTACTAGCTTATACTATATTTATATAATATCTAGTAATAATATTTTCTTATTTATATTAGCTAAATCTCTATACTAGTTCTTTAAGTACTGTTAATTAGTTAAGATCTCTAATAAGTTATATTTAAAGCGCTAGTTTAGCTCTGCTCTTAAAATATTAAATAACTAAATACTTAAGCAGGGTTAGTTTTATTTAGATAATAATATTAATAAATTAACTACTATAGTTTACTATACTAGTATTATTCTATATATAATTAGTAAAATATTTTTATTTCTTATTCTTATTAAGAAACTTCTTAAAGTAGCCTATAACCTAATCACAGAACTTATCTTAGATATTAATAGATTTAATTTCTTTTTTTTATATTTTTTTCTCTTATACCTGCTATATAGTCTTCACGGTTTTATTAAGAAAGTCTTTAGTATAATAGATTTTCTGAATATTAGATAGATTCTTTTTTACTAGTATTTATTTAGTCTTAAAGTACTCTTCTACTAAAATAAGTTATCTTTCTATAGTATTATTAGTAACCTAGCTATTAAATTTTAGAGACTTTTTAATATCTAATAATTTTAGATAGAACTTTATTTTCTCTAATTAGAATACTATCTCCTAATTTAAAGTTATAGCTTCGGCTGGTCTTTCTTATCTTAAGATATTATTATTACTTTATTATCTTCCTAACTTATAAAGAGTCTCTTCTTATTATTATTTATAATATTTAATCTTTATTATTCACCTCTAGCTCTCTTATTAAGATAGATTCTATTATTTTAGTACTTAAGCTAAGATCTTAGTTTAATTATTCTAGTACCCGGCTATATATTAGATTATTTTAATATTATTATCCCAGTATACTATAGGATCTTAATAATTATTATTATTAAGGAAGATATAGAAACTATCTTATATATTTATTATTATTACTTTATTAAAATTAGTAGATTAGATCTTTTTTTTTCTTATTTAGGGTGCTATTCTTATATTCTCTAAAGTATCTATCTTATTTATCAGTCTTTAGACTTCTTAATATACAGAAAACTCTTTACTAGTAGACTATTAATATTATTATAGTTATTAAACTCTAATAATCCCTAATTCAGAGAATATAATCTACTGACCTCTTTTTCTTAATAGTACTAGTAAAATAAAAGATATATTACTAAATATAATAATAACCTAAGTTTAGTAAATTTTAAAGCTTCTGAAGTACTAAAATATAGCTTAAAGACTAACTTCAGCTATTATTATTCTTTAAATCTATTAGCTATTTAGGATTCTATATAAATACCACCAAAACATCAGCAGTAGTACTATCTAAAGGTAGAACTAGCAGACATCATTACTACTGATTATGTATCGGAAACTCCGATGTCGTTGTCCACCATTGCAAGGACCTGCAGAGAATCACATTAAAAAGTGGATAAAGTATTTCTTCTCTTTATAAAAAAATAAATAAGAATAAATAGATTATTCCAGCTATTACTAGTAAAATTAAATACTAAATCTAGATAAGAAATAGTATATATAATACTATTTTTAGCTATAAAAATATATATTTATCTATATCTACTAGTAGTATTACGCAGGATTAATAAGATTTAAATAATTATAACTTACTATACTTTTGAAAATTAGAAAATAGAAAAAATAATATTAATATTTTAAATATTATTAAAACTAAAAAAATCTAATATATAAGAATAGATAATAAAGACTTTTATATATATATATTTATATAAAAACTAAAAAAAAATAAATATATATTTACTATTATTATATATATAGTAGAATAAAAGAAGAAATAATAATACTATAATAAATTTCTAGAACTATCTAAAAACTTTATATAGATATATTAATATTAATTAAAAAATAAATTCCTATAGATAGTATAAGTTAAGATAAGAAAGTTTTTAGTAAGAGAAGTATATATATTTATAAAGATAGAAAAAATAAAAAATATTTAAATTTTACTATTAAAATAAATATTTATCTATAAGTTTAATAAAGATAATTATTTTAAGAAAGTAAAAATATATATCTATATCTAAAAAAATCTTAAAAAAAATATAATAAATAATAATTATATAGCTATAGCTTTAGTAAAAGTATTTAGAGTAATTATAACTTTAGTAGCTGCTTTTAATATAAATATAAACTAAAAAAATATTATTAATATATTTCTTAATATAATATTATATTAGATAGTCTATATAAGAGCTTTAGATAGTTTTAAAATTAAAGAAAAAATATAAAAGATTATAAAAGTATTATATAGATTTAGAAAAATACTATATTTTTAATAGTAAAATTTAATAATTATTTTATTAAATTATAGCTTATTTTTTATTTTAGAGAAAGAATATCTTTATTCTAATATCTTTATAATTATATTAGTATATATTAATAATTTTATTATTATAAATTATTTAAATAAATATATATAATATATTACTATATAGTTTAAATAAGACTTAATTAACTAGTATAAGTTATATTATCTTAAAAAAATAGAATAGTTCTTAAAAATATATATAATTTAAAATAAGCCTGTTAGAAAATTATAACTTTATTAAAATACTTATATAAAATATATAGTAACTTATTTTTATTTTAATAAATTTATTAAATAATCTAAAACCTTATTAATAATTATAATTAATTTATTTTTAAACTAGAGAAAGATATTAATTACTTAAATAAAAAAATATTAAATAAAAATAGAATTAATTTAATATTTTATAATATTAATATATCTAGATATTATCTATACTATTAGCTAACTTACTAAAGTACTTATAAATCTATTACTAAATTATATAAAAATAGTAAATTAAGTAATTAGATATCTATATAATATATACTTCTTAATAATTAAATACTTAAGAAATATATCTAATAAGAAAGTTATAATAATAATTTTTAATATAACTTTTATAAATTAATCTAATTAATAAAGCTTTACTAAGTATATTTATAAACTTTATAATAATCTGATTAAATAAAAATTTAGTAAATAATATATAATAATAACTTTAATTACTAAAGCTAAGTTTTTAGCTCTAATAAATATTATAAAGATAGTATACTAGTAAAAAATTTTTTTAAAATAATATAATTTAATTTATAATATAAATTATTAATATTTTATAATAATTAATAAATAATTTATTTTTTTACTAATAAAAATATTTAGTAATATTCTAAATTTTAATATATTAATATTTATAGATTATAGTTAAGATAAGAAATATAAAATAATAATTTATAAATTAGATAGATTTCTATTATATAAATATTTATAAATAGACTTACTAAGTATCTATTAATCTAAAAATACTAAGAATTTATTAAGATACTTAATATAACTAGTATTAAGAGCTATATTTAAGCCTAGATAAGTAATATCAAAATTTTATAAAATATTAAAAAAATATATTAATTAAATTAAAGATTAACTTAAACTTAATTATATAATATTTATTATCTTACTCTAATTCTTTTTTTAATTAATATCTAAAATATTTAATATTTTAAATTTTTTAGAGTAGCTATTTTATATAATTAAACTAGAAGAATTACTAAGATTATTAGAAAGCTATATAAATCTTTAGATAGTTATTCTTTTAGAGGTTAAGCCTTAATTTAATCTAGTTTCTACTCTAGTAGTCTGATTCCTGCTGAGTAATCCATTATAAAACATACTGTAGCTTATAGCCTGTCCTTTACAAGTACAGAGTACGCGGTCGCCAAACAAGCCTCATCCTCCGGAGTAACCGCCGGCTGTCAGTTGGGCAACCCGATGGCCCCAGACTGTCCGCTCGGTACCTGACGTGTCCCGTGGGACTGGCCGCCTATCATAACCAAAAGCAACACGGCTCGCTGGTGCCAACCAGGATGGAGTGAAACAGCGCGAACCTTGTTTGTCGATCGACCGACTCTCTGTTCGACGCTTGGACTCCAACCACAAAACTTAAGTGCTGCCCCTCGCCTCCCACCCACGCGAGGCTCCATGCGCTTCCTCCGCCGCCTGCCATGTTTGTCACCTTTGAGGCTGCCCAGGACCCCAGATCGGACCCCGGACTGGACCCCAAACAGGGCCCGCGCAACCCAAAGCAGCCAAGACGAAGCGACCGCATCGGCCGCCGGGGGATAGCCCCGCGCGCCTGCGCCTCGTGTCGCCGGCGCAAAACGAAATGCGACGGCAAGCAGCCCTGTGAGGCGTGCCAGTGGTACAAGAAGCCGGAGCTGTGCTACTATCTCCACCGCCCCTCGCCTGCTTCACAACGGTAAATAATTGACAACTCCTGGCCGGGAGAACTCTTGTACGTAGATTGACTCTGACAGGGAACCGGCAGTGGCACCGTCCCACTATCAAGATGCCCTGGGGAGACTCTTTCCCGATACTGCCCCCGAGACCCTTGTCAATCTCTCCAGGGAGGAGATGCTGGACCTGGTAGTTTCCCAGCAGCGAGGCTCGCCCGCCACTGCGGCCTCAATTGGGACGCACGCCTCGGCGTTGTCAATTAAACGCCCCGACTTGGAAGGTCTGCATTCGATGCCCGGGGAAGTTGATCAGCCGGATCATAGCCAGAGTGTCCGGGTCGCTGACCCATCAGCTCCCATATCGGACGATGTCAACGCGCTGTCGCTCACGACTCGACATTCCACTTCTTATCTGGGGGTCTCGTCTATCCAGGCCGCTCTGAAAGTGATTGCGTGGCTCCATCCGGAATTTGAGACTCATTTTACCCGCACGTTGTCCAAGGATAACGACGCTCCCCAGTTAGTATCCGACTCGCAGCGTGCGAGTCCTCCGACAGAAATGGAAATGCTGGATGCATACTTTCTAAATTTCCACCCATTCGCGCCTCTTTTGGACGAAGCAGCCTTTCGCGGCACCTTGATGGCAGGCAGCCGCAAGGACGACCAATGGCTGGCATTACTCAATATTGTTCTATCATTAGGCAGCATTGCAGCTGCAGGCGCAGAGGACCAGACCCACCGGCTGTATTTTGAACGCTCCATGAGCCGGTTGAACGTGTACTCCCTCGGCAGTTCTAGCCTCGAGGTCGTCCAGGCCCTCGGGCTTATCGGTGGCTGGTATTGCCACTACATCAGCCAGCCGAATCTCGGATACTCTCTGATGGGCGCTTCGCTGCGAATGGCAGTAACGCTGGGCCTACAGCGCGAGCCCTGCATCCCCAACCACTTTGCAGTCGAGCCCACGAGTCTGGTATCTCAGGAACTCAGACGCCGTATCTGGTGGTCCCTTTCTTGCCTGGAAACCTGGGGGCATGAGACGCTAGGCCGGCCCAACATGGACTGCTTTGGCCCAAGCATTACCGTGAACCGCCCTCGTATTCTGGACCAGGTGCGCAGCCTACTCTATCCTGCTTCCGATGAATGCTGACGTCTAATGTCTCTTACCCCTCGTACTAGGAAAGCTATCTCCGCATCCTTCCCCTGACCGAAAACATTCAGTATGCAAAGATATCCTCAAAGATACAGGAATCTCTCGCAGCGCTCCCTACCCTCACGCCCACAGAGATGTGTGATCTGGACGCTCAATTGTTACAATGGTGGGAGAATCTACCACCGATCCTCAAGTATCACCAACCCTGCCCCCACTCAGTTTATGCCGTTCGTACTGTTATGCGATGGCGATTCTATAATCAGCGTATCCTGCTTCATCGCCCCATTCTTCTAAACTTTGCGATGCGCCGAGTACCTTTCAACGCCGTCCGAGTGGAGGAGCGAGGCGCCATTGAGAAATGTCACGACAATGCCGAGGTACTGATCCGAGATATCTCGGGAATAACAGAGCTCAACCAACTAATCGGCTGGAACGGTGTCTGGCTATTATTCCAGGCTGCCATGGTCCCACTGATACTTTTGTCCACCAGTCCCGCAGACGACGATTCCCCTGGGTCTTTTGACACTTGCAAAGCGCTGGTCGAGGCTGCTATACTGACACTTGGCCGTATGCGACCTTACAGTCGAACAGCAGAAGCCTCTCTCCACGTCGTAACGCACTTTTTCGAAGCCATCTTGCACGGCCCCGATCAGTCGTCCGGCGTGCTCAATAGCAACAATGCTTCAATAGAGCCCTTTCCTCCCTTGGACCCCACAAATAGCCGTGATGGAGCTACTGCTGCATTCTTTGATGACTTCTGGCCGCAGCACGTGGTCGACTACCTGAGCTGGGATGCTAACAACCTTTGGCCGGAGTTGCCGAATCTGAATCCTCAAAGCAGTGAGGCGTTATCCCTCTTCAACCCAGCGGCCGAAGACATTTAAACGTTTAGTAGTTGTTCCCTTGCCTCTAGCGCCCATGCCTCCATGATTCCCGTAACTCGGTTGTGTACGTAATATGGTTATCAATGATATATGGATACGATATATATACTATTCTTTCTCTATTCTGTATATTATAAAAGATGGTGGGTCCGGGTTAGGCAGTATGCATTATACGCCCCCGGTATAGTAGATACGCCAGAGGCCTTGGAAGGTGACCTCTGCATAACTTGATTACTATCTGATAGATTCGATGAAGCAGACCTTCATATTCGTGTGGTTGGGGACTAGTTGATATGTTGTTCGGTGGCTGTTAGTCCCGGGAACTCGGACACTCTTTGAGAATGGGGCGATGAGTAATCGGTATATTACGTCCATCAACACCCGTAAAAAACGAGCAATACTCTTTTAAATGCTTCCTGCTCATCGGCTTCTTACATGCAAGCAAAGGTTTATCGCTACTGTTCATTTTTACCCTATTATTAAAGTATGAGTGGCATCCTGTACGCCTCTGGAGGCCAGGGCTTATTGCGCTATTTTTTTGTTCATGGTAGCCACGAACGGACAATCTTTCCCAAGCAAGTGACAGTTGAGGCCAGTATTCTCAATTTCACCCAACATGGTGAGCTGTATGCAGCTACACATCCACTATGGTGTCTTTACTAGCTTAGCAATTGCATCTTCCCTAACACCCAGTTTAGAGTCTTCGGCCATAGCCATGATTCACCGACTCGGATGTACTCCTTTCTCGATGGTTCCCTCGCACACTCGGGCGATGGGTCCCTGGCGGATATCGAAACTAGTCAGCTTGTGCAGGCGCTACTGAAGAACGTCAGCGTCCCATCCCTGGTTTTAATGGAAGTACCTATGTGAGTATCGCATTGTTGTCTTGGTGGAAAATTCACTAACGAGTGGATAGTGAGCAGATGGACTTCCACTCTATCTCCCAGGAACCTTACTCCTACGTGTATGCTGGAGCTTCTTCCATGTTCGTCTGTTGAAAGGGCTAATTTATCGATGTAGGGGAGTTGCGGTGCTTGGAAGAAGCGACCTTCGAATTTGCGTTGGCGAGGAACGACACTATTTGGCGCAGATGACGCGAGTGTTTCTGCCCCGGTTTACGCAGGCCATGTCACCCCGAAGCGGGGACTATCTTCCAGGTGATGCGCGTAACTTTTGCAAGCAAGTAGCGCATGATATGGGCACTCTATTAAATGACATGGAGTTTTCGACCGTCCTAGAGCTGTACCAACAGCGATATCTTGGGAAATCTGTCGTCCAGAAACCAGATATTCTGGAAGCTTGTTTGCTCCATATGGTCAAGATGCCGTTCGATTTGGCATCGTCAATCCAGCTAGGCCTGATTCGTCATTAACTGAACATGCCTTTATTCTCTCAACGCCAGAGGAGCCACGCCCAACCAAGAGTCATCCTCAGAAGGGGTAGTGGAGTGGCCTTTTTTCTAACCACGGAGAGCTGCATCCTCGTAGTGGAGCAGTGGAACTGTTTAGTTAAGCTGTGTTGTCGAATAATGACTGCCAAGAAGCAATAGGTTACTGGTCAGACGAAGCAGCCAGTCCAATACGTAATTAGTTACTAAAAATAATATCTAGCTACCCATCTATCTGGATTAGCTAGATATTTATTTCTGCTGGTGGCAATACACACCCACCGAGAAGATAAAGTGCCGCAGAAGATGAACTATTTCAATCTGTTATATATATAGATTTATAACCAAATCAAAGATGACGCCCCATCAGATGGCCTCCTGATCTTTAACTTCAACGACCTCATTTCTACCAGACACTAGCACCGCCTTCGGCTCCGTGCTCTTCTTCCGGGGATTGGGCGCGTCAAAGACCTCGGTGAGCTCTTCAAGAGTCCGCTTGTTTGTTTCGACGGCAAAGAAGTAAATGAACACGGCTTGGACCATATTCCAGCCGGCGAGAAGGATGTATGTGTGCCACCCTATTTCGCTCATGGCGTTTCCAATGCCGAACTGATTGACAAGCAAAGCAATATTCGTGAAGACAGAGTACACCGCCATACCTTTGGCGCGAGTCTCGTACGCCAGACACTCGACCGAATACATGGCTTGCAGGGGTGTCCAGCCAAAGCTGTAGCAAAAGCCAATCAGGAAGATAATGACTATGGAGCCAGTTGCAGCTCCTGTTTGTTGAGAGCTTGAGTAAACCCCAGTGCTTGCGGAGAGACCTGCAAAGAAGATCTAGGGTCCAAGAGGTTAGCGGACATGGAGATAATGGGGGAGTTTATGAGAGTCTTCACGATGGACGTACGCCACAGGAAATACAAGCACCGATCATCATGGGCCTTCGGCGGATCTTGGGACCAAAAAAGCTTCCTAGGTAGGCACCACCGGCCGAAAGGACGGTGTTTCCGAGATTGATGTCCAACACTCTGGTAGTATCAGTGATACCGGCGCTCTCCAGGAGCCCTCCGATATAGTATGTGGTGACGCCAGCCTGCGACCACTGGCTGAGGAAGGACGCGATACCTACGCACAACAGACGCCATCTATTTGCCTTCGAGTTGACCAGTCCCTTGAAATCCCAGGCACGTTTATCGGAGCCCTCAAGGCTGATTGCGTCTTCGTACTCCCGGATCTGTAGGACGACGTAGGCATTTTCCCGAGAGCCCTCCCCGTGGTAGTTTGTGATAACATCCCACGCCTTTTCGCGGTGGCCGTGGCTGTATAGCCAACGCGGAGACTCTGGGATCAGCCAGACGAGAAGAACGACGAAACCGGACGAGATTAACTGACACCAGATCGGGATGCGCCAGGCGAGCGAGGACTCGTACTTCAAACAGGCGCGACATGCACCGGCGGCAGCGATGGCCCCGATAAAGTATTGGCAGTTATACAACCCGGTCATGATGTCGCGGTAGGCAGGATGGCTCATCTCCACCACATAAGCGGGTGCAGCTGAAGCTGCCATCGAGTATCCCCAGCCTAGGGGTTTCAGTAGAATACTCAGCAGTGACCTTGAAGGAATTCAAAACACTCTAGGCACTTACCAAGGAAAAACCGGCTGGCTAGGAGCTGGCCCATTTCGTTGGCAGTCCCTCCAAGAATCGTTCCAACAATAACAGCCAGAGATCCAACGAACATTCCCATCCGGCGACCCCAGGTGTCCAGCACGAAGCCGACAAAGGGCAGCGCGCTGACGCCGCCAATGGTGTACATGCCCTGGATCAGGGACGCCTGCGAACCGACCAAGCCGGATCCGAAAGTGTCTCTGAACTGCTGGATGGGCAGTAGAGAGCCCATGAGCGAGCCATCAAAGCCTGTCCTTGTTAGATAATCCCCTGTTTCGATTGCTGGCTGGGCTCGTACCATTTAGAGCGGAGCAAAGATATGCAACAGTCACCGCCGCGTACAGCTTTCGCATCTGAGGGCTCCACGGCTGTGGGGGGCTGGTCCGCCGCGCAATATCAAGGCCCACGGACTCCTGAAGCACCTCCATTCTCACGCCCTCGGCGTTCTCCTGGTGGCTGCTGTCGCCCATCGCGACCTTCTCAGATGCTGGACTGGTATGCGTGTGTTCTGTCATGAGGGAAATGCAAGTAGTCGCTGGAAAGGCGTTGCTTCGGTCACCCCAGGTTGGCAATTAAGACATTTATAAATCAGCAGCAACGCGACTGTTTCAGGACTGCCCTTTTTGGGGGCTGATTCGTGGTGACGCCCGCTGCGGACCTCCTTGGCCAAAGCAGACACGACTGTCATGCCATGAGGCCGGAGCATGATAGACGGTTGTGGAGTCTCTGTCACACTGTCATCGTCCCTGAACCCCGGTTCCGGTCCCTCCTGGGTGACCTTGGGAAAGTCCGCAGCTTGATGCTTCAGAGCGCGTCCCAAAGAGGCAGAAGTCCGCCTGCTCCGCCTGCAATCTGGCCCTAAACGGCGTCGTTCCGCCTCGTCTTCGCCGAGCCGGCTCTTGCAAAATCACATGCGGATCTGGCCGTACCCCAGAAAGGACGCCATTGCCAGAGTTGCCGGAGTTGGAGGAGACGTGTCACTGTGGGCCTTTGACTTCCAGACGATGAGATCCTGCAAATCGAGTTGTCCGCCTGTCATACTACGAGGACGTGGAGACCTTCCTGATCGCTTCCCCGGCGTCCCACAATTTACCCGTATCTTTGTATTTGGTCATGACTGAGTTATCCCGATCGTACTATGGAGAAAGAACCCTTTGGACGCGGGAGATTTGGAGAACTGCTCAATCAATTGTCTGAAGGCTACACGACTGTTTACACTAATGCTGGGCCTTTTATGCCTTCCTTTCAGAGGCCGCTACTCGCAAGAAACTACGCGGTAGTGAAGATGGAGAGCCAAGTGCCACCGTGGATTTTCTATCGCGACGCTGTATATCCTCACCGTCACGTAAATCTGCAGCACTTGTCACGCCACTTGTCTAAGCGTGGTCACCGAGATAACGGTACTTCAAGGGCGACGCATCGCCTCTGAGCCCTGTCGCTGTGACCGTCTGCTGGTCGCCTGGATAGAGGTCGATCGCACTGTCGCTCAGCCTTACACCGTCTCGCTCTTCGAAGACCAGGCATTTCACCGGCTTTCGTGCGCTGATCTGAAGAATCTGCTCCTCGTCCGTTGCCCCAGTCTTTGCTGTCACCTCTAGACCCCGGTCAGCAAAGTCCAAGTATTTGAACGGCTGCGGCCAGTCAACATCCCGGGCCACGACCCGGTCGTCTACCCATAGACGCGCCGCCAAAACATGAGGTTCTGGCACGGCCAGATGGTCAAGCAGCCCGTCCGCAATCACGGTGGTTGTGCCATTCGCAGCGATAGAGATATCCTCACGAACAACCGGGGGGCGTAAGTCCTTGCCAGAGGCCACCGATATGAACCGCAACTCAACAGCGCCCTGGACTGCCTGTTGCTTGTCACTGACGATCCACAGTTCATACCGGCTTTGGTCCTTGGGCTGTGCGTGCACCACGCTCCAGTCGTTGTGTTCGCGCCGGACGCCGATTGCCAGAGAATTCATTACCCGCTTGACAGCATAATAAGCTGGCTTTGGGCGTAGATAATAGTCGACGATTGCCCACGAGATGGTCGGCCAGCAGTCGTTGATTTGCCATAGCAGGGCACCGCCGCATCGCCTCTCGTCGCCCCATTGCTGCCGCCAGCCCCGATATCCGAACATCATTGCCTCCGCCTGCACGACCTGTGTCAAGTATATATAGGTCTGGAATTGATGTCAGCAAGGAATGAGGCCCATCACGTTTGGCGGAGAACTGACCTCGAGATCCGTCGCCATACGCAGATTCTCCACTAGATATGTCGCCAGGCGCCGCTCATGGCCATCGGCCTTGTTGTGGAAGTCCATCACATGAGATTGAGGATGTTTGTCGGCCTCGTGCTCAATGAACGACTCGATGGTCGCCAGGTGAGGGAATGCCTCCATGCCAAACTCGCTGTTGAACCGGCCCCCCAGGCTGTCGAAAATCTGGTACTTCTCCTGCGTACCGTGCCATACTAGGTAACTGTTAGTCAAGAGTCTGCCTGCGCTTCGCTATTATGCTCAAAGGTGACAAACCGTTCCACTGATGTATGTCCCCTACAGTGGGGTCTGCCGTGACTCTACCATCTCCCCAGGGACTCCCTGGGTGGTAGAAGGTGCTAGGGGACATCTCGGCCACGACCTCCGGCAGCAGCTTCTCATAGATATAGCGCGCTGGGAAGTCTGACTTGAGCCAGCTCTCTGGGTCTTTATCTTCGTAATTGTAAGTCAGACCCGCCTGTTCCTGGACCTGGTAATCTTCGTTGTTTCCAACGTAGATTACGATTGACGGATGGTGTCGCAATCGCCGCACGTTATATACTGCCTCCTGCTGTATGGATTCACGCAGCTCGGGCCATGCAGGATAATTGCCACAGCCGAACATGAAGTCTTGCCAAACAAGAACGCCCAAGTGGTCGCATGCCTTGTAGAACGCGTCGTCTTCATATACTCCGCCTCCCCAGACTCTGTCACGACCAGTGTTAGAATAGCAACGAAAACACTAAGGGGCAGTGACACATACCTGACCATTGTCTGTCCACCTTCGGCCATCAACTGGACCCAGTTCCAGTATCGCTCTGCGCTGATATCGGGAAGCAGACCATCGGCTGGGATCCAGCAGGAACCACCGCAGAAGATATCCACGCCGTTGATTCGGAAATAGAATGACTTGCCGTGCTTATCGGGTTGCTGGATAACCTCCGCGGATCTAATTCCGAATTCCTTGGAAACCTGATCGTATTTCTCAACGCCATCGCCGACTAGCGACACCGAAACCTCATACAGAGTCTGAGCACCATATCCGTTGGGCCACCACAGCTCGGGCTGTGTGAATTGAAAAGTTGCTCGGGCAGTACCGTTGCCATTCACAGGGATATCCTGGCGTTCAATCTCCCGCCCACGCAGTGTCAGACGGAAGACAGCCGTGTAGGCTCCTGACGCGACTGCCTCGATCTCGGCGGCAGCCGTGACCGTCGCTGTACTGTGATCTGGAGACACTTGTGTTTGCGGCCACAGATCTGCTATGCGAGCAGAATACACCTCTAGGCGGGCATGGCGCCAGATTCCCGCCGTCATGATGACTGGGCCCCAGTCCCAACCCCAGTGGTACTGCGCCTTGCGCACGGCGAGGCGTGCCAAATCGCCATTAAACCCCTCCCATTTGTGCACAGGGTCCTTACTGCGCAGGTCGCGCGCTTTGAGTTGAGCACAGTCAAATTCAATCTCCAGCACGTGTTGTTGCTCGGCTGAAGATTTGACGGCCTCGGTGATGTCCACGCGGTGACCCAGGAACATGTTGGTGCTCTCAAGAATGACCTTGTCGTCAAGCCTGACCGTGGCAAACGTGTCCAGGCCGTCAAACACTAGGGCAACTGCTGCGCCGGTGGGGACCTCGAGCTGGGGAAGTACACGTCGGTATACCCATGTCTTTTCGTTAACCCAGCGGGCCTTGAGTTCGTTGAACCCTACGTAGGGGTCTTCTAGCCTGAGCAAGGTCAGTTAATTTGTTACTATTAAGGGGCTGATCGGGACCGCACTTCTTATTTGCAATGAGATCCCGCTGCACCACAGAAGGCACTGCAGGCACACTCATCCATGGGTTCTCCGTGCTGTCATCACGGTCTTTAAACTCCCATCCTGTAATGAGGCTCTGTTGGAATATCTTCATCTTTTGTGAAGTCAAAGATAAATTGGTGTGTTTAATGTTTGCTCAGGCTTCGTAGTAACCGTAAAGTAACGCACAGACATGGGATATGCAGGGGTGATACTGGAGCTTGGATACAAGAGATATAGGAACCCTCAACCAGGTGCTGTTGCACGAGCATTACTGTTTTGGGCTCCGCAAGCATTGTTTTCCCCGGGCCCGAAATGACACGGCACCCCGCGAATGTCAATCCGCGAGATTTCCTAATTGGGTCATGTAGAGGCGGAGGCCCGGCGTAGTGGCATACCTGTTTAGTTTCGGCCACTCACAAGAGGTTCGTCTTTTTTATAAAACGCCAGGAGGATCGACCTGCTTCGGCCCGAATCAGTACGTTCGGTGCTGGCGTCAGGTTTCACCATCCAGTCTTGTCTCGAGGTGGAACACTTTGACGCCCCGGCTCTCAATTTGACTTCGACCCCCATCCGGCGTAAATGAGGCAAGATCTGAGACCACACGACGACACAGCCCTGGATCGCTCGCGCGTCATCTCCACCCACAACACTCGGATGAGCAGGCGATCGACTCAATCTTCGTTTCAGAATGGCAGTCCCCTATCCGATTCCTGTCTCATGGGAGTCTAGAAAAAGTATAAAGAGCTAGAACAACGCCTTCCACAGACATCACTCCTCCATCCATCACACCACGACAGTGACAACCAGAAGACACAAACGCATTCGCAGACAAGATCAACATGAAGTTCCTTTTTGCCTTCCTTCCTCTCGCTCTTGCAGTTCCTCACGGACCATCAATGCAGCGTCGAGAGGGCGATGATCGTGGCAACTATACTGTCAGTGGCTTGGGAGCTCGCAAACAGGAGATCACAGCCGCCGGCGGCACTTCTCAGGATCTTTCCATTGCCATGCTGGAGACGTCAGTTTACCAATTGTGTTTTCTTTTATTTTAGGGCTCAAGCTGACTTCCGCAGTGATGGCATGACCACTGACTACACCTATGGTTGGTTCCCTGTCCACAAATCACAACCATCTAGCAACACCTCACTAACAAGGACGCAGGGGACGGAAAGACCGGAGATGCAACCAACTTCGGCATCTTCAAGCAGAATTGGATGATGCTCCGTACCTCAACTAGCCAGTTCGATGGTTTGGCTGTGGCCGATGTAGACCAAGGTGCCGTCTTGAAGTAAGTACACTGGACTGGATCTAATACGTGGACAAGAGATAACAAGGAGAACAGCTCGGACCTCGCAGCTGATATCACTGCTCGCCATGAGAGTGAGGAACACTACGGATACACCACCTGGTGCGCCGGCCACCGCAACGGGGCGAGTGGCCTGGACAACCCCAACACCGATGACATTGCCAGTAAGTTCATTTTCAAAATACTGTTGGGTGACACATAGTAACCGTAAACCAGCATACCAATCCGCCATCGAGTGGATTCAGCAACAGATCGACAGCAATGAGCAGTATCTCACTGATGACACGCGCTTCTGGGTGGATGTCACTGCAATCTAAAGTCAGCGCTGCTGTTATCAAGCTGTCTACATTGTACGCTTTAGGTCTGAAGAAGAAGAGGAAAAACTGGTCTTTGGTGCTGGTTCACCGGTCATATCTTGGGCTGCTGTCTCTCATTTATATCTCGCAGTTTCAATTGAATCATTTTGCTTATCAATAATACCGTAAATATAGAACGAAGGCTGTCGGTTTGTTCTGATAGCGAATAACTTTCACCCCTAAAAAAGCCACACCTGACGGGGTATATAGATAGCCAGCAAGGGCGGAGCTATCCTGTACGAAGTACCGTATCTAGCTGCGAAATCTAATCACCGAGGGTTCAGCCTTGTGATTAGAATTATTCCGTAGCTAGAACCGTGGCAATTTGTCATGGTGGCTCGCAATAAATATATACGTTTATGACTAGGTATGTGATTTATATATGAAGAGGAGAAGGTAAATCTATAGCTACAACTCCCTAAGACTCTTATAAGAGGTAGTAGTATACCTAGTGCTTGTGATAGCTCAAGTTATTTGCTGCTCACTTGCCGGCCAATATCAAAACCACGGAATGCCACTGTTCCAAGGGAAATGCATTGACAAATCTGGAATTGTAGGTATATCGGCATGACAGAGCAACGTTTATGATCCTCTGCAACCTTGTTTATATGTCACTATATCCTCACATAACTGTTCCCACGGGTGCAAAATATGATCAAGTAACGGCCCCACGTTTTTAACAACGGCTCTTCATGCTAGGGAAAGGTTTTAGCAATAGGTGGGAATGCTCCATTTACGAAAGCTTGGAGATCAATGCTTGATTTTTGCTTTGTTTTGTCGGTAGCTACACCGGTCAATTGAGACTTTCGTCCACGTACCACAACGCCAAGATATATATATATATATTGACTTGGTGCAATCAATCAACACTAATTGCTACTAGAATACTTTAAATACAGTGAACAACGAACAGATCTTGAGTGGCAGATCCAGTACACCCAGAGTCTTACCAACCTCGTTACCTATTGACCGGGGTCAAGCGGCAGCCATCAGACATTCAAAGACGGATATACTTCCTGCTACTCTGGCCGCGACCGATCTCAGCAACATGGTCCGTCACCACACAGTCCCAGTCCTCGGTGCCGTAGTACACAGTGTAGTGGTCATCCGCTGTTTCGCCTGCACTAAGAGTATCGCCAAACTGCCAGAATAAATCACCTGCGATTCCAGTTGCCGCAAGTGCAGTATCCTGCCAGTCTAACTCGTCGGTGCAGTGGTCGTCCTTGATTCCATACTCTTCAAATAAGCATGGCTTTCCAATGGACTCGCAGATCGCGGCGTGGTCTTTGACCCATTGGTTTCCCCAGGAGTTGTTAGTCACGCCCCCTGATGTTCATTCCTGGTTAGTACGAGGCACAGGAAATGGGGATGAGATGAACGTACAGTCTGTAGTGTACAGATGCAAGGTGCCGAAGTCGACGTCGGGAATGGCCAGGTTGAGAGCAAAGTCATTGCCTTCGGTGGTTTGGTAGGGATAATCGCTGGATCCATTAAGGCCCATGCCCTCTGAAACATAGTTTAGCTGGCTATCCACGTAACTAATACTCATCAGACGTACCATCTCCAATAGTGACCAGGTGGTTGGGATCGATAGACTTAACAAACGCACTCGTCTCTGTCGCCCATTTATTGATGACAGAAGTATCGCATGACGAACAACGCGGCTCGTTTCCGAGCTCCCAGGCCAGAATGGCAGTCGAATCCGCGTATCTAGAGACCACTGCCTCTATATAGGTCTGGTAGGCGCTCTGCATATCGGCATCGGTATACCAGCTCGTCTGGTCGCTGCCGCTATACGCTGTAACGTAGGCATTCATGCCACCGTAATCATCCCAGTTGTTCACAAAGGGAATAATCAGCTTGATGCCTTCCTTTTCTGCTGAAGAGACAACATAATCAAGACGTTGGAGACCGTTGCTTCCAGTGTTGATAGTGGAAGCGCCGTTCTCGTGGAGCTGAAAGTAGACAGTGGCATTATCGCTGGGAACGGTGTTCACGTCATTAAAGCCCCAGACGCGGAGGATATTGAGGCCTGATTCTGCCAAATGGCCCATGGCAAGATCGACGTCGGCGTCGTTGGTAAGGAATGGTAACCAGTATGCATTTGTTCCAGCAAAATAACCAGTCTCGCCATCAATGACAAAGTTCAGCCCGTCGACTGAAGGGTTCGAGCCGGATTGTCTGGCAAAAAGAGTTGCCAAGGCAAGCGGTGCGATGGTTGAAAGAATAGATAGAGAGTACTTCATGATCTAGTTTTGTTGTTTTCTTGTCTGAAGATAACTGTAGTGTCTGTTGTTACAGAAAGGAATATGGACAGAGCGATTCTTCAGCGCTTTATATGTCTTTTTCAGATGAAACAATCGGCAGCGGGATTTCTTCTGTGATCCACCAGCTTTGCCTCCTGTAACGACTTTAGCATAATTTCCGAGCGGCCGGGGTTTGGATTAAGGACAGAAGAGTTGGCTGGACACGATGTCTACACTCAAGGGTGCATACTCAATCTTGCAACGGCAGCACGTCCCTTTCGCATGCGACGTAAGTACCGTACCCATGCAGGTCCAAGCGACCAGATCGACACGGCCCTAAAGATATCCGTCAGGCCACTGTCTCCGATGGCCCGAAAAGGACAACCCCGGATTTTCTACCGTCAGATAAACTGCAAGCTAAAGTTTCAAGAAGCTAACGATTGGATTCTTACTAGAAAAATAAAGGATCTCATGATATGAACAACCACAACATGCCGATCTTGCTCACGAATGGTTGCAGTGGTTCGGAGTCCCGATGATATTGGCCGAATACTGCCTATTTAGGGCAACCGAGGCGGAAACCCGCCAACACGCTGAAACGGTGGAGTCAACGTGCCTGACGTTAATTCACGGATAACAAGGGCAATTGACTGTCAAACAGAAGTAAGAGTCCCATGTTTCTTCCATTCCGCTCGAGAGCAACGAAGCCGAGGGCTGGGCGGCTGGTTATGATTGCCTGTTTTCGCCACGGACATCACTCTAAATATGGGGAAGTTAGCTTGGAAGAGAAACCGACGGAAGGAATGGATTCGCTAAACTTTCTTTTGGATTCTGTTGTTTGGATGGGGAATATCCACGCCAAATACCCCAGACACCCCGGCCAGAAGTCTTACGAAAGCCCACAGAAAAAGAAAACATGGACTTATTCCCTATTCCTCTCTACTGGCCCCAGTCCCATGCTCCCAGTAAACCGCAGGACGAACCCTTGTCCCAGAGTGGCGAGCGAACCATTAACCACGCGCATCCCATGGACATCCCATAGTATGACAACCATGAACTGCGATACATGACTCAAACCCCAGGAATATGGTCCCCTTGGCTAGTATACTATCCCCTAGTCCAGGCTTAACAGTTTAAACCTTTTTAGATATACTACAGGAAGGGGCGTTCACAGGTGCAGGAGCGGTTGCTGTAATAATATAGAGTATGTATAGTATTGTAGCTGCATCAGGCTATTGGTATTGAACCTCCGCGTGCTCTGACCCGATTCTACTCTTCCCATAATAGATAGTGAACTGCGTGGACGCACCGGATGGGACCATCTCAAGGGCATAGTCAAATCGCTTATACCATTTACCCCCCTTGCCCTTGAAGTCCTCAAGCTCACTATAATCACAGCCCCGAAGTTTCCCGGTGATTGTGCATAACTCGCTGAGCCGTTCGCTCCACCTCACAGGCGGAGTATCGCCGTCATGTTGGTAAATAGTGACCCTGAAATTGCTGGCATAGAATTCATCCTCGTCCTCGTATAGGCGATAGTACTCCTCGCGGATGGGGTGTGCTTTAGCAACGTCATCTCCCTATTGCAGGTCAATCTCGAGCTCAGAACTGCGGTGCATGAATTACGAAGATGCACGGAAGGAGGAAAGGACAAACCTTTTTAAGATACCAGTCCATTTGGCGCCGAGCCTTGTAGGTACCCTCTTGCTCATCGTACCATTTATCCTGTTTGCTGTGTATTGAAGGGTCCCATGGCCTGTTCGCAGGAACGCCTATACTCACCCTGGAGACAGTGGAAAGGACACCGGGGGTGGTGTAATCTTCGACCCGGTTTTCCAGGGGGGCGTCCATAAGCCCTTTGAGGATGGCCCCGCGACAGATAGCAGTGCGCCTAGTGAACGGGCCAGTCCATGAATATACATGCATGGTTGAGTAGTCAAGGGCTAGACTGGAAACTTACGTTCTGTCAGGGGTAGACTGCCATATCTCGATTCCGCCACCGGAATATCGCTGTTCCAAATGTTCATACAAGAAGCGGCTGGAACCGAGACCACCGGCGAGAATAATGCCCTTGGACATATGATAAGCGTCGGAGGAATAGGAACGGTAGAGTCTTTCCTACCTTTACCCTGAGGCCTTTATTTTTTGCCTTTTTAATCTGGCTGTCGAGAAGCTCTTCAAGCCCAGGGACGGCAGTGTTGGTGAATGCCTGCCCAATGTTCGAGCTGCAATGCGTATCCTGTCAGAAGCAATCGTGCGTATAGGTCACAGCGAGAGCCTACTTGGAGAAATGAATGTAGCCGTCCTTGATAGGCGGCACGCCTGGTCTGGTGTCGTTGAGGTCCGGCCCCGTGAGGGGAGTCTTCTTGAGGGAGACAAGGTATTCAGCTTTACCATTTCTTTTTGAATACTGTGGCTTGATGGAATACTCCCATTCCGCCTTTAAAATCCGATTGATATCAACTGCACTGAGCATCGAGAACTTCCGACCAAGGCGGTTTCTCAGCTGGATTTTAAAGTCCTCGTCGATAAATATACCGCCGCAGACGTTGCCTGTTGGCACAGACGAAGCAGAGTCAGTCTGGGTGTATGTCAGAAGGCAAGTCTGAGTAGCTCACCGGCACCTTCTACTGCTTCATGAAGTCGCAGTGGCATTGTGCTTCCAATCTTATAGGTAATAACATCCACAGTTCCTCCCCCGGCATCGCAGATCAAGTAGACATCTTCACTGTCGAGGCGCCCCTCGCGCTCAATAAGAGATGCTAGAGCAGCCGCCTCAGGCTCAGGCGCGAAGGTCAGAGTCGTTTCGCCAGCCCTCCGGGGATCCAGGATTCCAGCCTTCCTGGCTGCCTCTGTCATCGAGGTTCGGGCGTAGTCCTTCCAGATGGCTGGGACGGTGAGGACAACATGGAACTGCAGCGCCTCGATCAGGTACTTCTTGCGCACCTTCAGGATCTCGGCGAGAGTATGCTCCCATAAAGCACGCAGATAGTCAGCAACGCAGTCCTGCGCAGTCTTGCGACTCTCGCGAAGCATCCTTCTGGTGCGCATTATGTGGTCCGAGGCCCTCAGCGACTCCCACATATCCTCATCGCGCAGGAGTAGCAGCTTGAACCACTCAATGGCGTCCAGGTGCGCTGGGACTTGGAATCCCCACTGCGGCCTGTCGCCTTCGAACTCGTAATACAGTCTGGTGGGTGTCTTGGCTTCCTCGTGTGTCGTCCCTGGCCATCGCGTGATGATGTTGATATCGTCCTTGCCAAAATCCGCCATCGTGATCCACGACGCGCCAGAGTACCTGTCCCAGCAGGATGATTAGTTTGTCGATTATATAGTGGGGGTATGACGGTTTTCCTGCAGTGCTTACGTTGTTCCAAAGTCGAGGCCGATGACAAGGCAGTTATGGAATGCAGCATTTTGCTCTTTTCTCAGCCTGTTCATGAGTCCCCTGAACTTCCCTTCCTTTCGCACCTCCGACGACCGCGTCATGAACCCGTCTCCATCGTCCCTCGGCATTGCGGCAATATAGAGCACTAGAAGGGAAGTCGTTGCGTACAGACGGAGGTGCAGAGCTTCGCTCCTTGACCTTGCGGGTATGAATGAGAGGACTTAAATGTTGGGCGAGCCTTTAGAGGAATTCTCACTCAGCCTAACGGCATTTCCGACACTACTAATATTATCTGCTGCAGCCTGGGTGCCAGCGCTAGACTGGTAGCCTTCTGTCCAGGCCATCTTCCAGCCTTTCGCGTCCTAAGACCCCGCCATAAACGGCCCTCGTCATGATTGCCTCTAACGGAAGCGAACAACCAGACAGCCTTGTCTGGACGAATATGGGTTGTGAATTTCGCCCGCGCCCCGCAGCCCTAATAAGCCAGCTGTATGCAAATTACTAGTGCCACAAAACATCAGCATCCCAGCTAAACGGATACAACTACGAAACTTATAATAGCCAAGATCTGCTCCATATCAGAGCTCACGTTTGAGCGTTGTGTTCCGTCCCCCACTCTTACCCTCGAAAGACAAACTTGCCTTTGTTTTCACCCTTCTGCCCCTTGTTTGCTTGGTATTGCTCTTGCACAATGAGCGATGTCAATATGGTTCATCGCAGCCCTCAAGGCAGCGAAGGCCCACCCAGGACCGCCTCCGGGGGAGTCAACTACGAAGAAAGAATACCAGGCAGTTATCCAGACGGGCGGCCGTCTTCGCGTCCTGCTCCAAACGCTCATCACCCCCCAAACCCTCCACCCCGGCCTGACAGTGCCGGTGTACCACCGGGGGAGAACAGCGGACAGCGGAGAGGGGGATCTATCCCTCCAAAGCGAGGTATTTCGACGGAACATGGTATACAGTCCGAAGCAAACACGGTCGCGATCGACGAGTGGCGCAGACTATGCGCTCAGCTCGAGAGAGAGGTGAATGAAGAGCGGCAGAAGGCACGGGAGGCCCAGGTGACAATGCAGGGTGCCAGCGACGATGCAGACCACTGGCACGAACAGTACAGGGAGGAGAAGAAGAGCCATGAGAAGGCAAGGGCCGCGCTGCAGAAAAGTACAGAGGACGCGAGATATTGGCAGGTCCAGCTCCAGTTGGCAACGGAGGACGACAATGCCGATACAGCGAAGACGCGCCAGGTGCGCAGCCAGCTGGAGGACAGCGAGATCATAACCCAGACCCAGCGTCTGAGGCTCCAGATTCGTGACTTTGCAGTGCTGCACAGTGAATGCAATGAGAACAACTTGCGTGTTTCCCCAGAGGGGCAGGCCGCTCTCGCCAAATATCTCCAAGCAGACAGGAATACGCTGGGCAGCTACGTCAGGTCTGGTGCTACGCGCCCGGCTATACTCAAGGCATTCATCTGGGCCTTTCTGCGATCTGAGGTTTTCGACCGCTATCTCTGGGCACCGCCGAGCGTGGATGAAGCGGCGAGGTCGTTGCGCCTCTACTTGGGTACGTGAAAGCCAGAGCTCACAGGGAAGCCCAGGCCCTTCCAACTAACAGTCTATACAGAAGCGATGGATGCAAATCACACGACCAGCGTAGTTCCAGAGGCACAGCGCAGGTTCCACATATGGAGATCTGAGACAAGCTGCCTCATACTGGACGCGAAGACCCTTAAGGATAAGAGAAAGGCAGAGCACAGCCATCGAAGCGCCATCGCAAAGACTGCCCAGAGTCTTGCTGGCCACCTGAAATACATAACACCGGCAAAGAGCGACAGGTTTATCACATCTCTCGAGAAGCTCATCGACTCGGCGTTCAGCCTTGACCAGATATTCAGCCAGCAGGTCGCCAGATGGAGCTGGTACTTCCTCCCCTCAAGCCCTTGCAATCTCGACCCGGATATGATGGACATGGTGGACTGCACGACGCAGCCTGGCCCAGAGCGTCTCGTGTACTTGACCCTGGCCCCAGCTCTCGTCAAGCGAGGCCGGTCTTCTGGTGACGAATTCGACCTGGCTCCTGAAGTGCGACTGCAGATGGAGGTTGATGGCCATATTCCAGGTGCACACCCTTCGCAGAATGCGCAGAATACGAACACTACGCACTCTTCACACGCTGCACCCCCCGCGCATGTGCCAGCCTCGCACACGCAGACCCCGCAGACCTCGAAACTATCAAGGGTTTCAAAGGGCTTGCAGACAGAAGGGGCCAGTATGTTCAAGACCTTCAAGGATAACTGGCAGGGGAAGAATAGATAAGGGCTCTAGTAGTCAGACACGTTCCAGGTTTCGTAGTACGTCTGCAAAATACCAGCAGTATAAATCCAAATATACTGTCTATTAAGAATTGCATACAGCGTGCATGGACTCCGGAAATTAGACGTAGCAATTCCAGCTCGATACTAATGCGAGGCTTTCAACCCATCTCGCGGTCGAGAGTTCCGGTCCCCATCCAGCCTTGTCCGCGATATCCATGCCGCTGCTCCACTTTTGGCCGCGAGAGCCAGACTCCGGTAAGCCTGGCTCAGTTTGGGTATAGCAAACGAGGCTGGGGGGCGAGCCTCGCCTTGTGGTGTCGTGGCGCCGGAGGTGACACCCCTTTTCAACCGCAGCCTTGCGTAAGGGCCTTGGCTGCGACCTCAGCTACTGGGGGGAAGGGTAACCCGGAAAATTCCTTGTATGGATTTCCTCGGCTATGATTTGATTTAATCTGTGGTGTTTACGCTGCTCAGTGACTCTTGAGCAGCACGAATGGGTCCTTGCGGAGTAGGGCACAAGTATCTTCAATGCAATAAGTAACAAACAGAGCGTCTCGCATGTACTAAATACAACGGCACGAAGTGCAATTTGAAGGAGAAAACAGTCCCTATTCATACTCGGCCGTGACATTACTCGAACCCTGCTTGCGATCATTGACGTAGAAAACAAAGTCCATAGATGCCCCCGATGGCACCATCTCCAGATCAAAGTCCAGCGACTTCAGCCGTTTCTTCCCGTCAGCCGTCGTAAAGTTCTTGAGTGCTGACTTGTCCACGAGAGTACACTTGAGCTCACATAGATCCTTGACCGTGTCGTCGCGCCGGTCAGGGGGGTGGCTGCTGTCGCACTGAACGAGATCCGTGGCCAATTTGCCCTTGGTGTCTCTGGGTAACTTGACATTCCACCTGTGCCTCACCGGGTCGATTGTCGATACATCATCGCCCTATATAGAGGGATGAATGAACTGCTCATTCGATAACTTGACGGCAGGCGGGCGGAACGTACCTTGATAATGTACCATGCAATCTGGTGTCTGATCACATAGTCACCTTCATCAGACTCCCAGTCATAGTATGGATCGTTCTTGTCGTCCTTGGCGGGGTCGAACATCTTATAATATGGCGTTCCCAGACTATAGCGCGAGATGGTCGATGTGACACGGATTGGAGCTGAGGCATTGATCCGGGCGATTTTCATGGTCTCCCAATTGGCGTCGTCGCTCTCTGCACCCATGAGCTGGTCTTCGAGGAAGCCCTTGTAAACGGCACCACGGCAGATGGCAGTTCGTCTGTTGGCTCTAGTTAGAATTGGAAAGGCTGGAGCTCTGGGCTGCGGCTCTTACGGCTTCATTCCAGCTGACTGGAGGACCAGAGTTCCTGCTTTTGCGTGCCTCTCCTTCAGGTGCCGGTAGAGGTAGGGGCTGGAACCTAGGCCTCCAACAAGGATGATGCCCTGGAAGGGTCAGTTTCGGCCGAACAGGCTTGTGTGTCCAGAGGGCTTGCACGTACCTTGACTTTGCGATTCGTCTGCTGAACCCGTTGGATCTGCTCATCGACAAGAGCGTCAATGCGTGAGAACGATTCCGTGTAGGCAGTGGCGATATCCGATCTAGTCTGGTGTTATCTCTGTAACCGTGTTAAAATACTCGGAAATGGTGCAGCCTACTCTCGGAAATGAATACGGCCTTTCTTGATATAAGGAGGCTGAGACATATCGTCGGAGCCTGTCTTGTCAAATGCCTCTGCTGGAATGGGCACAGGGTATTCCTGGTCTGGATCATCCTTGGGATAGAACTGGCGCTTATATCCCCTTTCCCACTTATCTGTCAGTATCTCCTTAATCCCGTTGGCACTGAGAAGAGTCCAGCGCCTGCCCAGTCGTTTTCTGCACAGTCCCTGAAAGGCATCATCGATGAGTACGCCCCCACATAAGCCCCCTGGCTATGGGTTTAGCACCTGAATTCGCTTTATTCGCTCAGAGCCTAGGCTTACCTGTACCCTCAACGGCCTCTTTCATTGTAATTGGATTAGTGCTGGAAATCTCATAGCTGATCAGGTCCTACAAAGCCGGAATTTAGCCCAGTCAATGGTTATCAAGCCAAGCATGAACATACCACGGTTCCGCCTCCTGCGTCACAAATAAGCCAGACGTCCCCAGGCTGGGCCAGCCTCTTATTCTCTGGCTCAACAAGCGTAGCCATGCCCGCAGCCTCTGGCTCAAGCACGAAGCTCAGTCGCGTCTTCCCGATCGGTCGAGGGGCCAACAGACCAGCCAACTGCGCGGCCTCTTCCATGCTCTGTCGCGCATATCCCTTCCAGATAGCAGGCACGGTAATGACAATATGGAACCGCAAACTGTCCAGGGATCCGGGCCCACGCGACTTCTCAATCATCTGCTGGGTATGTTCCCACAGGAGGCGCAGGTAATCGGCGACTAACTCGACCGGCCGTCTCCCCTCAATACGGAGCTTCTCCTTTGCTCGCAGATAGAACTCCGATGACCGTACTTCTTCTTGCACGTCTTCGTTCTTCAAGAGGAGGAGCTTAAACCAGCGAACCGGGTCCGCGTCCTGGGGGACGTCGTAGCCCCATGAGATGTCGCCGTGCTCGTAGAATAGTTCCGTGGGAGCCTTGCCCTCCTCATTGCCGCATGCTGGCCATTCTGTGACGAGGCTGATATGGTTGTCCTGGAGCTCGCTCCTGGTTGCGTAAGCGACGCCGGAGAACCTGAACAAAAGAGAATGGTTAGCAGGGGCGGACAAACACGCTATACCGTTCAGACCTCGACTCACGTTGTCCCAAAGTCGATTCCGACAACGAGCACGTCGTCTCTTTCGTTAATATTCAGGCCGTCCACTTCGGGCATGGTGTCCCAACTGGCGTTATGGTCGTCGCCGTACATATTGTCACAGAGGGTGTTGCTATAGCTAGGGAGAGCAGTAGGTGGGTAGGATAATCAAATCGAGTTGTGTAGGACGAGATGCACCTTGCCCCTTATACGCAGGTGCTGGAGTAATTTCCTGCAGGCCACGGCCAGAATAGAAAGACTTCTGCAAAATTACCAGCCTCGCGGGCGCTGTCCTGCTAATTCACAGCCTCGTTGCTAATTACGAGATACGAAATACCCCTGCTAGCCCGCCAGCCACGAGCCAACGCTCCACTGTGGAAGTCTGGCGAGGCTGCAGTCTACCTGGGCACAGGATTCTGTTCTACTCTATGCCATTCTTTTGCACGCGGGGCTCAGTTGCTCTGGCTAGCTTTCACAGCTGCCCCATGGACAAATCCATGTTACGACTTCACACTAGCGTTACCTGCTAGTCCTGCCACCTTCGCGGCTATCTCAGCTCACCACGTTCTACACTCTTGTGGGCAGAAGTCCAGAGACTTGCAATGGCCGATCATCATGAACATGAAGGTGCCGCGTCGCACGCCGTCGAAACAGGACAGGGCGGCCACGAAGAAAGACAGCAGGTGCGGTCAGCCACACCAGGTCAGAGTCAAAGCCAGGGCCTTGACTTCCAACCGGACTACAACGCTCTGGTAGAGCGCGTGAAGCAGCTGACGGAGGAGCGAAACTACTTTCGCGCCAGTTTCCAGGCCTCTGCCACGAAACTGCGCAGCGTCACTTCTCAGAACCGGGGGTTCCCTCAGGTGGACGACAGCTACCTGGTGAGTCGGGTCGAGGCCCTCCGAACGCAGATATGGAGTGTGTCCATGTCGTACTTTGGCGACGAAAGGGCAAGGGCGAAGCATGAATCAGAACCCGTTTTCATCCACTGGATGAGGCGCAGGATGCACAGGGACTTGCAGCTAGAGTCCTTTGTGGAGTCGGCGGAGCACCGTCCTATGCTCGCTGAGTCTTTTATCTGGAGTAAAATTGTATTCAGCGTGTTTGGGCAGTTCTGGTGGGCAGGCGACTGCGGGAGACATCTTCGGTTCCCTCATGGGGCTATCAGGGAGCGTATGTGTGTACCGTGTGTCCGCGTGCAGAAGTTCTGGAACACTGCTAACTGCTTGGGATAATCCATCTATATAGAATTTTCGTCCACGGTCGAGGATTTCCAGGCCTTCCAGAGATGGTCAGCTACCACCACGAGCATCATACAACAGGCGCGAACGAAGGCCGAGACTGCTGGCGAGCTTTGGGGGAACGAAGAGACAGATATAGCAAAGAGCAACCTGATCGCACAGATTCGCGCATGCCTTATGCCATTCCGCACGACCTTACGCAGGGGGCTCAAAGAAGCCCTTCACGACATCGTGGATGAGGCCATTAAAGTTGACGAACTGATCAGTTCGCAGCTTGCGAGGTTCGAATGGCTGTTCCATCAGCCGGGGACTCCGGAATTCATTTCGAGCCAGGCGCAGTTTAAAGACGGAGGCGAGATCATGACGGGGCAGGCTACCGCAGAGGCCACGATCGCCCTTTGTCCCGGCTTAGCCAAACGAGGCCGTTCAACTGGAGAGGAATTCGACAAGGAGGTCATTCTCCTGCCGATGAAGGCATCGCGAGAAGCTCCACCTCCGATCCCAGCTGGTAGGCGCTCTCCCAGAAGCTCCTCCCTGTGTTCCACGGGTTGCTAATACCTCTAGAGAACAGGGCGGGCTGAAAGGCTTCTATCCTACCCTCAGAGATGGTACCGAGGGCATTGACTAGAGATGCCAGAATAAGCAGCTCCAGTACACAGCATTGGGCCCTCAAACTGAACAGCCTGCAATATCAAACCAGAGACCCTAGAGTATTCTAGCATTGCACCCCTCACAGGCGTGTATATTAATTGCGAAATTTACGCTTTCTTGTTAAATACATTAAATACACAATTGGCAGCCTGGTCGTTACAGCTCCCAATACGTGGCCACGCGAAAGGCTGCGCGGGCTTTGCTCTCGCAGGTTCCCGGCACCGAATTCTCCCAGCCGTAGAATATGCAGAAGCGACAGTGGCGCAAGGCTGGCACTGCTCAGCGTTGACCTAAATGAGAATTCTGCAGACGGAACCTCAGCCGCGCCTTGGCTTCCTCTTGCTGTTGGAGTCCCCGCCCTCCAAGGATATCAGAACAGTGCTATTCTATATAGCTAGCTGTACTTAAGCTATAATTATTAATATAGCTAGAAGTATAACAAGCCCTAGATATATTACTACTTTTAGAAATAATAGATACCCAGTCTCGGATAAGTGTACATAAGATAGATAAAAAAGATACCTTGATAGACCCGCTGCGGTGTCGAACTCGTCCAGACACCTCGGTAAGCCTCTATCAATTTCCGTAGAATATAAACACAGTGGGGCCAAATAATCAAGTAATACAAACCACATTTATATATACTAGAGATAATAGAAACAGGGATAAACTAATTATATATATAGGAAAAAGAAATAATACTTCTAATAAGGTCGGGCATGAACCCTAGGAGTCTCTAAAGTTTCGGCACGGCCCTATATTATTCTATAATCCGTGTCTGAATTAACTACACGAATTCTCCCTGAGATAGGGTGCCACACTCGCATTAATTCTATATGGTGCGGCTGTCTCGGACAGGGATGTTAAAGTCCGCTTCCAAGCAAGAACCATACGTTCCATAATCTATCGGCATCAAACAGGTCAGAGATGAATGGGACCACCCTTATCCCCATCTAGGATCTAGTCTTTCTGCTGCTTGACCGTCACCGTCGTCTTGATCGGGCCAGACTGTCCCCCTACAGCGTCAAAATCCAGACTGTTATTCGTACTGCCACTCAGACTGACACTCTCACTACGCCGCTCATCAACCACCACCGCCGCCTCATTCGTAACATCGAACTGGCGATGCGCCCAAATCTCCAGACGCTGGTCCTGCGCGAAGTTCTCCGCAGACCCGCCAGGATCATCCGCCGTCGATCGAAGCTGCGACTTGTACGCACTGCCTTCGCCGCGCCGAAACCGCGAGAGCCGGGTGGTCGAACTGTACAGACGACTACCGGCGGAATACTTATTGCTGCTGCGGGCGTGGGTGTTGTTGTAGTTGTAGGATGAGTGGTGCAGGAAGGAATTCCAGTTAAACAGACGACGGCACAGCGTCCAGGTCTGGGGGATGTTGGCGACGATGACGGCCGTGGCGGCTTCGCGGACGTACCAGTCGATCCATTCCATGCCGTAGGGTTTGGAGATGGAGTACCATTTTGAGAGGATGGAGTAGAGGATGACGAAAGTGCCGAGGGAGAAGACGGCGCAGAGGATGATTTTCTTGGAGAGGGAGAGATTCGCGCGGATGAGGAGTGGGAGCGGGATGGCCATGATCATGATGTCGGTTGTTACGTTGAAGGCGAGAGTGATGATGACGTGGTTTGTGTAGACAGAGCATTGTTGGCTCTTGGCTGGGATGGACCAGTAGGCCGAGAAGGGGCGGCACCAGACGGCGAAGAAGAGGATCTCGATGAGGACGAAGGACGAGACGCAGATGGCGCCGATGATCTTGACGAAGCGGTGTTGCCAGAGTCCGGAGCTTGAGGACGAAGTTAGCAGATGTAGATGATTAATATAGATGGATGGATGGGTTCTCACGTCATAGTGGAATAGAGCAAGAGGAGACATAACTTGCATCCCCAGACGACAAGCAGCCAGAACTGCTCGACCGCAACGACCATTTTGCTGCCGACGATGCGGTCCGGAAATGTCGCTGGATCCAGGGCATCGAATTCACTCGGGGGGACTCCATTCGTGCCATGCTTGTCGACTTCGATCAGAAAAACGGTGAGCAGTATGTAGAATATCTGCAAAACGGATATCTTATTAGTTTCCAAAACAACAATCCCATGGAAGACGATACTCACAACCGTCACGGCCATTGCGAGGTCTTCTAGCTGTAGGCTCCGAAGACTGCCCAGCTGGAGCGCCCTAGAGACATAGCGCAACACCGCTGTTTTCGTTAGAAACATAAAATTAATCGGCGTCAATATTCACCTGCGTAGTATTAACATACCGACAGCTAGGACCACACCCACCCACGCCCACGCTTCCGCAGCCTTGACCATTCTGGCAGCACTCGATATCGGTATCCAATATTAAGCACGAACAATTTCCCAATGACGGGGAGCTTAATCCTTTTAAATACCATTATGGGCTGCAGGACATACCAGGGCACAGTGTGGGGATACCAGATACACAAGTCTGGGCAGTGGCCATGACTGGGATAGCAGGGATGCACGAATTATTAGCATTTGGGGCTGATGTTGGAGATAACCCTAGTAGTACAGTGGCATCCAATGGCAACGCGTATATATTCAACGGCCCATTGCCAAGTCCAGTTCGAGAGTGAGATCCAGGAAGTTCGAGGCAAGAAGCGGATCTCAACGTGGCGAACAACGTGGAATGAACGTGGCTGTGGCCGGTATCGGATTGAGGTTATAGAGAAGTCTGGGTGTGGCGTGGACAACCATGTTAGGGCAGTATTGTCACCGATTACGGGAACATCCACGAGAGATCTAGATCTCGATTTCACCTATCGACCTGGTCGGTAACCAGTTAGGAGTCACCATCTTATCTAAATGATCCATGGTTCGGTAGAGGCCTCGGCCGGCTAACCTTTACTACCCAAAAAGTTATTTTACTGTCATTGTCAGGGTGTACTCTGCTTATATTCATAAACGAAGACTTTCCTTACAAGCTGCTAATTGAAGATCTTCCCTGGATTTAACAACCAACGAGGGTCCAGAGCAAGCTTGATGTCCCGCATTACATCTACAGTATCCTGTCCGAGCTCTTGAAGCAAAAGGTCCTTCTTTCCTATGCCAATCCCATGTTCTCCCTTGCAGATTATCAGCAAAGGAACTCGGATCTAGATAAATTTGTCAAAGATTGCTTGGAATAGCTCACCGTGCATGTTCCATCCATGTCCAGTGCCCGGGCAACCATATTGTGAACACACTGCTCAACTCGTCTTCGTTCATCGGGCTCGTTCTTGTCGTGCAAGATTATTCCATGGAAGTTGCCGTCTCCAATATGGCCAATAATTCCAGCGAAGACATTCAAATCTTCCATCTCCTTTTTGGATAGTTCTATTGTTCTTTAGTCAGTGCTTTTATTCAAATAGACTCATGGCTCACCAATGATATCTTTGAGCCTCGATATGGGCACGGCAACGTCTGTGGTCCAGACGCTGGAGCCTTCCTGTCCCAAAGCAATCATACTCCACAATGCTTCTTTGCGTGCCGACCACAGTTTATGTGCCTCATCGTCATCTTTTGCAAACTCGAAGGTGTCCGCGTAGGGCTGAATAGCCTCCTCTGCCAGCTTGACACTGTCTGCAACATTTCCAGATGTCCCCGAGAACTTGAAGAACAGTGTTGGCGACTCTTTCCAAACTCGCGACGTCCCGCCAGCCCGATTCACAACATTCATCTGAACCTCGTCCATGAGTTCAATACACTGTATCTGTATACCCTTCCGAATAACTTCCATCGCCGCCGTGGCTGCGTTCCCGATGTCGGGGAATGTAACAACCCCAACTCGCGTGTATTCTAGGATAGGGCAAAGCTTCAAGGTGACCTCAGTGACCAAGCCCAATGTGCCTTCTGAGCCAATAAATAGCCCCGTTAGGTTATACCCCGCCGATGTCTTCCGGGGGCGCCGTCGTGTTTTGACTATCCGGCCATCAGCAAGTACAACGGTCAAGTTGATAACCCAATCTTTCATAGTCCCATAGTGAACCGCATTAGTCCCACTACAGTTGGTTCCCACCATACCGCCAACCATAGCCGATGGTCCTGGGTCAACTGGAAAGAAAAGGCCGGTTGATCGAAGTTCCTCATTAAGCTCCATCCATTGAACAGCGGGTTGAACAACAACATCCATATCATCCTCGTGGATGGAAACGATCCGATTCATAAACACAAAGTCAATAGTAACACCCCCATGCGCAGCGGCAAAGTTAGCTTCAAGACTCGACCCGCCCGAGTACGGATTCATGGGAATCCGACACCTGTGGCAGGTTTTGGCGATTTCGGACACTTCCTCGGTGGACTGCGGAAATGCGATGGCTAGCGGTAATCGGTCTGCGTTGATGGAAGACCATTCGGAATACCCATGTTGGTGCAGGTCGTCTTCGTCTGTGCTGATTGAGTCCGGGCCCAACTTTCTTTGTATCTCGGCCACTGCCTGGTGTGGGAGACTTAGCCGCGGGCAGCAGAGGAGGGATGCTCAGAATGGAAGACGGATGAGGCCCACCTTCTCAAAGTCTTTCTTAGATCCGTATGTCGGTGTAGGTTTCTCCACGTTTTTCGAATTGGAATAGAGGATGTAAGTGGCGAGACCCGCTCCAAGGAAAGCTGAGAAAAGTCCATATTTGCCTGCGCTGTTGAAGCTAGTGCCGAGCGGCCGAGGACTGCTGCTGCTCTTGTTCTTGCCCTCAGCAGCTCCACGGAAATTCGTAGAATGAAACGTTCTCCCCGTGAACCAAACGCGGCGTATGGGCCGGTTCAGTCTGCCGATGGGAAGCTGTTTTCGAATAGTCAAAGTTGCAAAACTCATAGCGATGTTGCTAGATAACTCAAACACATAACCACTGGGATTTCAGCACTACATCTGATTAAATACAAGGAAGCATTCGGCCGATAAATTCCATTTAGTCGACCGAAAGTGTGGAAATCAAGTGTCAATTGTATTCAGTATGCGGAGTCCCCGCATCTCAGCGTAATTGGGCTGAGCCGCCACTTGAGCCGCCACTTTGTAACCTAACTATAGCCTCTCCCACAATGGTATTCGAGCACTTTGTCTACTTGGATGGACTACTTTCTTGGAATGTTGGTGGGATATCAGACAGTGATATGCTATTAGGTTAAGAGACAAATATCCTATCTTAAATTCTCTCGTGGACTTCCTAAGGGTATTCAGGTCTATGGGAAGCCGCCACTACTAGCCCCCACATTGCTGATAATTTTACGATCATTACTAGTACTGGATTTGGAATCCGCGGTCCTTGGATTACATGCCCGACAGACCTGATTGAAGTATCATGAGCCGGAGTAGTATCTACCGTAGTTGTAGAATAAACATTATCTCTTCTTCAGTAAATCAGCATATGCGTTCAAGCTCAACCCAATTACATCTACAAGTCCCCAGCACATATTCCCGCTGAAGCTCCTTGCCCAAATCCGCATAACCGAACAACTCAGGCTCTTCATAGCGCTCGGATCTCTCGTCAATTCCAGCCGACTTTCCATAGGCAATTTCATCGCCATGTCAGTCTCATCGAGTAATCGTGTAATCCACAAGAAAAGCATTTTCTCGTGGCGTGACAATGCCTCCAGCCTGCCCTTGGGGAGGGCCTGGAGCCACACCGCCAGCAGATGGGCGTATTCGAGAGCGCCCAGGGAGTGCTGTACGCTCCAGTGGAATGAATAAGTCTTTGCAACGAAATCAACTCCGAGCTGTATGGGAATTGACAGAGCATGGACGGCATGGAGCAGCGGGGTGATAATCCCAGGGCCACGTGTAACATCGCTCGGTGCACTAATCAGAGCCTGTGCGATTGCTGACGGATCCCTGGTTATCAAAGCAAGGTGGGGTCCAATATCCAATTGCAGTCTCACGTATACTTGTCCGAGAAGGGCAGCTGAAGTAAATGCAATAGGGCCGGCGGGGTTCCGTGGGTCGGTGCTGGACTCTGGCGTCTGTTTCCAGCGTGATTTCCAATTCCGAAGCACTGCCTCCATCCCGGTCAATTTTTGCCGCTGTCGCTGCGGCTCGTGCTCGTTTGGAAGCAAACACAACGGACGAGCGAAGTAAAGTTGCTGAGACAAGGCATGGAGCAGAATATGGTTTCCAAAGGGAGTGGAAGTCACCCGTTCAACAGCTGAGCGCTCCTCTTTGAAGAGTAATGAGAACGAATGCTGGAAAGGTATATTATTTTTGCTCGCCGGCTCCTCGCACGCCAATCTCCACGTACTTGCGCTTTGCGAGGTCCAAACGCCGTTGGGGCAGGGCATATTCAGTTCAATCTCAGAGGTAAGAATCAACGGGGGGGTGTTGTACATGAGGGAGTGAAGATTAAGGAAACAGTAAGCAACGAACTTCGTCCGTCTATTAACCTCTCCTTTAGCCCAGAGATGCCAGTTCGCATCGTTTAAATCATCCGCTAGCTCGAAATTCCCTGTCTTCTCTTTGAGGCCATGCTCCCGGACAAGCGAAGCGAGAGTGCTTTGCAGAGGCATCAACTCTTGAGCGGCTTTAGCGTTGCCTCCCCAAGTTACATGGATCACAAGGAGTAGAATGATTTGTATAGTCTCCATCAGCTCATCCAAGTCCTGCTCAGAACCATCAGAAACTATGGAGCAAAATCTGGCTCCGTCGGAGAAAGAGGGAAGCAATGAGTTCGGCAGCAAACTTGAAGTTACCCCGTAGCCCTTTCGCGTTAGAACTTCTCGGACGATTGCATATGCCCCATGAAATAAACTGCTACCTTTTTCGCTCTCAAAACGGTACTGTGCGCCACATGCGGCAACTGCCAGCAAAAGCCCGGGATGACAGCTTCCAACCTGGAGCGTTGGAGTATGGACGAAGGGGAGGTGCTCGTTCAGCCCATCGATGAACCCTTGGAAAAGACGAGATAACGTCAATCTGGAAGGAACAGAAAAATCATTCGGTAATATTCTCTGGAAATAGTCCAGCTTCTTTAGGAAGGACTGATAATCAGCCTCGCGAATATCCCGAGTGGAATGAAATCCAATGGGGGCACCAGGGTCTCTTTCTTCGTGTATTTCCGGCTGCAAAGAGGGCAACCGAGACCCAAAATTGGGTATAGGCGTTTTCTCAATAAGAGACTCCTGCAAGGAGCCGCCTTTTGCATGATCTGTATTCATCGTCGCTCCTTGGAGATCGGTAGAACGCATGGGCCCAAGTGGCAAAAGGGATTGATCAATTGAGTGAAGCCCGTTCGACGTCCACTCTTCAAACATACCGATGCTCTCAATGAAAGAAGCAAAGTCTTGCATTGGGTCCGCAAATGGATTCATCATCGGACTAGACACCAAGTCCTAATATTCATATTCAGCATGTTTGAATCATTCGGGGCTGTTCTGGGCCTGACCTGTGCAAAATCTCCAAACTGCTGCGTGTTGGGATTTGCATGGATTGAAGGCCCCCAGTTGTGTTCGAGTATTGGAAGCGGTTGCTCTGTCCAAGGCATTTGGTCTTGGCCATGAACGGCAGGCATTGAGCTTCCATCTGGAATTGACGAGGTTTGGAGTTGTGTATTTCTTTTCTTCCCCTTTTCCTCATCCTGTCTTCGTTCCGGAAGAGATTGTTCTGGATGTACAAGTCTCTTATGGCGTACCATTAAGTCACTACACGCGAAGATAAGAGTCAAGCTAGATGTGAATTGTGATTGAGTAGACTAACTTTCTTCCAAACCGTTTCGAACAAATTCCACAAGAGAATGGCTTATCATTGGTGTCTATAAAGCAGAATTGGAACAATCAGCAGTTTCTTCGTGCGAGCCAGCATAAATCATGACATACGACTTCTGACGTGTCGCTGCAGATGCTCCGTGCGGGAGAAAGAACGCTGGCAATATGGACACAAAGGCGGCTTCGTACGCCCCTGTCTCTTCCGTTTGCGACATTGCCGCCGTTGCGTCGCAGTGGTCTCCATGACGGGCAAGAACTGGGAGCAATTTGTTAAGAGACAGGATGCATATGGCAAGGTGGCCGGCCCACAAAGGGACCACGGTTTTCCCGCATCAGACGCCTTCCGAGGCTGATGTCGCTGATTTGAAGTCACGAGCAGTCAATTTGCTACGTTCTGCCGATGTTGATCCTCGAAAGGGAGGTGAATCACAGTGTGTAGCAAAGAGTAGGAGGAGAAACTACAATAGTTAGTTAGGTTGGTTTGTGAACTGAACCGAGTCATGCTTACTAAGCAGGCTGGAGTGCCCCACCACATATAGTGGAAGAAGGTCCAAAGCAGCTCCAGAAATCATCATTGATGCGGCTATTGGCGAAGGAGGCGAAGTTTATTCCCAAGTTGATCCGGACCCATTGCATAGGCACTACCCTGTAGGGAGGCTTTTCGGACTAGAAGGCTGTCGCACTGGCTGCCTATGAACCCTGTCTAGGCCAAATTATAATATAAGTACAAGCCAGCTCGCGTACGTGTAGTACATCGCCTTTCTTGTAAATATTGTAATATAAGCCTGTAAAATAGATACAAAATCTTGGTCAGCGCGTCGCCTTCTCGTATAATTAACCAAACTGGGTCTTCTCTAATTATTTCCCAATGTTTAGCTATGGCAGCTTCGCTTTCGGGTGAGCATAGATACTCTGCAGAATATATGGTATAGTAAACTGCGTAGAGTTATTGACACTTACGGGGAAGAAACAATCCTAGCGCATCCATTATCCACCTACCAAATAGTTAAGAAGGTCAAAGTGTTCAGTCATTCCCACAGAAGCATATCATATTCCGCGTAAACGAACAACGCTTTCGCCCTCAATACCAACGAAGGCGCAGAACCCACGCTCATCCCAGCATTACTACGCGAAATCAGTGGTTGTAATGAATATAAACACTGCCAATACAATGGATGCCTACCTTCCCAACCCCACTCCCTCATCACACTGAGCCAATGCGATTCACTTTTCACCGTGACGTTTAAACAGCGTTCTGGTGTTACCATCCGTGCCCCATATCCAGATCCAGATCCAGATCCAGATCCTGTGGCAGCTTGCTGAGCGGCTGTCAATCGTTCCCATCCAGGGACTGCGTAAATCCCACCTGCAATCTCAATCTCTGATGCTTGCCCGGTTCCAGCTTCATCGCGTCTTCTCCAAACCTCCTGCGTCATCTCAAGACATCGATCAGCAATCCCGGAGCCATTGAAGGTGGACAGCGACTGCCATCGGGTGCGGACCCAGTCGCGGTCTTCCGCATCCAGGGGCTCGCAGCCGGCCGCCATCAGAGGGAAGATAGGGAAGAAGACAGCCTTCGAGCTAAGCGGGACAGTGGCTATGAAGACGAGCACGTTTCGCGCGATATCTGCATGCGACATCCGGCAAGGAAGCTCGGGGACTGCCTGACAAAGTAGCAGCAGTGTGGCCCATTTGTAAGCATTGGCTGTCTGATACAAATCCGAGGCGTCTGGGGTAATGGTGCTGGTGATGCACGGCAAATGTAATGTTAGGGGACTGGGTGTCCAGCGGTCGATGGCGGTCATGAGTTCAGTGCCCGCGGAGACGATGGCAGGGGAGTTTGCCTTCTGTAAGCTACTGCGGACACGGCTGACGAGGTCGGCTACACGCCCAATTAAGGGGAACAATGTGTTGGCGCAGCCCATGAGAGGGTCAACGTAGAGACCTGGGTCGGGGTCGGATGTCGCTGAGATTAGGTCCACCATACGGTCCGAGTCGTCGGACTGCTCGTTAGGGCAGGTGAGCCGCGTGAGGACATCCATGTACATCCATGTGTTTGCAAGGAACTTCAGGGACGGACACTCCTTCGCTGGCTGTGTTCCAAAGCTGGTGGAGAGAGCTTGGATGAGGCCTCTGGCTTTCTTCAGGTGGCGGGTGCCGTTGTACGACCGGGGATAGTACCAGGTCTGAGCCATCGCGAGAGCAAGCAGCGTAGTGGCCATCGCCTCGACCGACATGCTATCCTGTTGGGTGGTGGACAGTTCTTGGACACTGGTCTCAAGGTGCCGTAGACCATCGGCGCGGAGTCGAGGCAGCGCACTGAAACAAGTCATCGCAGCAACCGCGTGGTAAAGTGCAGGATGCTTCTGAGCCAGTGGCCAGACTATCTGTCGCCACGGATTACCAGTGGGAGTGTCCACTATGCAAAGTGCTTCGCAAATCCGGTAGATAAAAACACACGAGATATTCTCAACGCTGTGGTCGCTGATATCAAGCCGACGGTACCAGTCAAGCAAACCTTGCTCAGTAAACTTAAGAGGCGGGTTATCGGAGCCATCAAGTGGAAAGTCCCATGGCCGTTGGACGGTCGATGTGAAGTCGAAACGCCCTAGGGAGTCTTGTCCATTCTGCTCTTCATCCAGCTCGAGCGTATTCTCTGCTAAGTCGTTTCCTGCGGGTTGATAGCTGATACCTTCATCGCTCCCTGCGGGACCTCGAACGCTCAGTGAATCCTCAGGGGCCATAGCAATTTCATCTAGACCTGGGAAGAGGACATCAAAGTCTATAGCCCGGCCCACTGAAGCAGAGGCGACCGCCTCAAGCAAAGGTGGCGATTCCAAAATCTGCTGTAAGGTCTCATATCCCTGAAAGCTGCCGAATCCCCGTTCCAAATCCACTCCTGCGGTTGGAGAACTGCTCTCTGGTGTGTGCGGTCTCTGCGGGCTGCTATCGACTTCCTTTCGCCTGTTATCTATGCTGGTCAGCGAACCCTGCTTGGGTTAAGAAGGCAATATAAGGAGTGCTGTACTTGCAGCGGACGAGCGGTTTGCTTCCTTCGGACCTAAAGGGTTCTCAAACCCTTCATGCCTCCATCTCAGCTCCTTGCTATACCCGCCGCAAGCGATCCGCCGCCGGAGGCACTGAGAGCATGCTGGCTTCGCCTCGTCGCATTTTCTGCGCTTGGACCTACAAGTGGTGCAGCCTACAGAAGTGGATTGTTAGCCAGGTTGGGCCCCATAGTGAAATAAATAGTTGAGAACGTGCAGCGTACCGTCGCGACTCTTCCGTTGCTTGGGCCTTCTCGAGTCCGGTTGGTCGTCCTGCTCGCGGAGTCGGCCGGGTAACAACTGCCGTGGCCTGGTTCTCGCGCCTGGGCTGTTCATGTCGCCGTGCATTCTGGCAGGAAGACGGCTAGGGCAACTGGAATGGGGGAGGAAGACAGATTTATATGCCCGCTGGTGGTGTCTCCACCCAACCCCAACCCCAACTTTGTATCTGTTACTGTTACCGTATCTCGAGTGGGGTAACTTGAGTTTGTCCGGTTTGAGTTAATTATCGCATGCCAAAACTAATAAGAAGCCGCACTGGACATGCTTTCTAATTGACTTACTGTACGCACATATACGCCGTCTCGAATCATCGATGCCTCATTGCAAATAATAAATTCAGCTACATCTGTATTGCCAATCTACCTTCTGGGACATCAGATTTGCGACCCAACCCCTCCATCAAACAAACACGACACTACTCAGGTTGCTGCAGTCACCCGAGTTGCCAGTGAAGCTGAACCTTTCTCAAATTCGCCAGAGCACATTGCCAACACGCGGCTCTGGTAATCTGTAACTCCTACTTAGCACCTAACTGCAAAAAGGAACAAGTCGAAACTTACACGCTACACCATTCTCCTTATCTGGGTTCAAGAGGCCCGCCGTATAGATACCGGTATTTAGATTCTCCTGGGCCCCAACACAGAGCCCTATATCCTCCTGTGCCACATAGCGTGTGAACCTGAAGAACTCCTCGAATTCAGGGTCCCCAAGAGGTGCTTTATGGTAATAGTCAAACTCCATGACGGCTCGAGTTGGCTCGTCCGATGGACAAGCGCGCCAGCACGTCATGCCGCCGCCGTACACGCTCAGCGTGGAGTTAGGGAATAGGTATACAAACACCCCGTCGCCGTCGCCGTCCGATCCATCCGCACTCGTGATATGGCGCGAGTAGTTATGGTGGTTGATGACCTTGTAGGTCTGAGGCGCATACCTTTTGGAAAATTCGGGATGCGCGTATGCGCAGTGCAGGCATTCCTGGTATCCATCGATCATCGTCTTCCAGTTGTACTCGACTGGGTATGTCAGGGGTCGTCGGATGGGGAGCTCGGTGAAGTCGACTTGGGAAATCAGGTCATTTAGGCCTGGAAAGAACTCGTCGAAGCTGATTGTTTCGTCCGAGAAAGTCACGAAGAGGAGACCGTTGGATGTCAGATGAGTACGGATCTCGGAGCCCTTGGGAGTGAAATGGCTGGTGTTAGCAGTGGAAGGCAGCGGTTACCCTAGGGCGAACACACGTCTTTGGCAAAGACTTTTATTGTCTTCCAGTCAAGGGATGGGCGTCGAATGATGTACTCAATTTGCGCCATTTCTCCGTGATAGTCTTGCTCTGCTTCAGGCCAGCGCGTCACCGCACCGAGAAGAATCCAACTCTGACACCCATTAGGAGGGTGCCGCACCAGTTGTGGAGAGTGGGAAACAAACCTTCATGAAGATCCCCCGCCTCTCAAGGTCATATATTGCCTTGCTAGTATACCAGGAGGCCGGGAGGGTAGACTTGCAGGATGCCATGTTGAAAACAAGTACTAGAGTTCCGATTCGAAAGCTTAGATGGGAGTCCAAAAGTCAAGTTTGTGCGAGAAGAATTGGACTCAATATAGGCCACCACTGTCCAGGATGTGATGCAAGCAAAATCCCATTTTTGTACAAGCATTCCTGCGTTTTTGCCAAGAGGAGGGTCTCGTTGATGGCCCGAGTATAAAGTTCAATGGACGAATTGGGTAATATAAATCCTTGATTTGAAGGCATCTGATTGGACCAGACCGTGGAGGACCGGATATCCCAATTGGGAAGTTCGATTGCATGCCCGCCAGTGCACTCGAAATATCAGAGGTTCACCTTTACAAGGCAAAGACAATGAACTATATGGCTCTATTTTTCTCTACTGTCACCCCCGACCAACACTTTGGCTCTTTTTTGCGGCCAACACTCTGCCATAACAACAGGAAGCCTTGCTGAGATGGCTGACTATATTAACTTGTTCGCCGTTATTTATAACGCACTACTTCCTGCCCTGATCGCCTCCATTGGTTTCAATCTTTGGTTCTATAGATCTCGCGCAGTATCCCACCCGCACACCGACGACAGACATCCCGACGCGCAGCCGACGCAGCTCCCACCTGGATGGTGGACCGATGAATCCCGATTCCAAGCCGAAAAGAGAGCTATATTCAGCCAGGTCAGGCCCTCATACTTGAAGCTTCTGGTATCTACTTTTATACATTGCTAACCCGGCATATTGTATGGCAGACATGGATCTGCGTCAGCCACCGCGGCCGCTTCGTGAAACCGGGCGACTATTTCTCGACAGAGATCGCGGGCTTCCGTATCTTCCTGATTCTCGGAAAGGACGGGCGGGTTCGCGCCTTTCACAACGTCTGTCGCCATCGGGCCTATCCGGTTACGAAGAAGGCCGAAGGGTCGGCGATGGTTCTGGGCTGTGGGTATCATGGCTGGAGCTACAATACAACGGGGGCGCTCACAAAGGCGCCGCTGTTTGACAAAGTTCCAGGCTTCAGGAAGGAGGAGAATAATCTCTTTGAAATTCACACCAGGACTGACGACGCGGGATTCGTGCATATCAACCTTGATCGGAGGAAGGGAGCAGCAACAGGTGGCAGTGCCATCGTCCCGCGTGCGACAAAGATCGGTCAGCCTGTTATGATCTACCAGACTTCGCAGTTTCTTCACAGTTGGGTGATTCAGCGGGACTTCAACTGGAAGGTCATGGGTATGTATACTTTACTACAGTCCATTGTTCCGTTGTTTATATAAATGCTCGCGAACAAAAAGAAGGGCGTACCTAACAATGAGCAACAGTGGCCAACAGCGAAAACCGTATTGTTCGCGAGGATTCATCTTTTATAGAGACAGGCATCGTTGCAAATATCCAGGCGCTGCCGGAACTTGAACTGAACAATATGAGTCAGATCAAATTCAGCTACTTGACATCAATCTATACGAGGCGTGGTTCTCCGTTCTGGTTCTTGGTGACGTATTCGCCCGATTCCGTCGGGAAGACGACGCTGCGATGCGAGGCGTACTCGGTCAAGAGACAGGGTACCCCGCTGGACGAGAAGATCAAGGAGACCTGGGACGAGCAACTGCGGTTGAAACTGGAGGGCTTCGAAGGAATCTACAGGAAGGCATGCCGGGATGGTTCGCATTCGAAATATAACATTTGTAGGTGGCACCTTCTGGTACTAAGTTGAAGGTCTACTAATGTGCTTTGGAAAGATGGTCAGACGCTTATTGCTGAAAACGTGGATTCCCATCTGAAGCAGGAGACAGCAGAAGGTATAGAGATCAAGCCGGCTGCGATACAGTTGGGGAACACTGAACTCTCAGAGGCAGAAAGGCGTGAGTTACTCTTCACTGTTGAAACCAAGTACAACGCTAATCGGTTTACAGTATGCCAGGCAGTAGAATGTGCTGCTGCTGGAGGCAAGCTAGATTGGTGAATGGATTGGTTTATGGTGACTATTCCGTTAATTATTCAATTAGGTATATCATGGTATATGAAGTTGCTGTATATACAGGATTCTGCTGGCAGGTGATCATGCGCATGTATTACCTTTGCAGGGTGTATTGTTTTCGCCCGAAGACGTAAAACCTGATGGCTGCTCAGATTGCAGCATTGGTGCGATTGAACCCATTCGCGTAGGAGACGTACATCGATTCCCTACGACCACGGAGACGAAGAGATGATTGGAAAGCTTTGAAGTACCGTAGCCTAGGCCACAAGGTTTATGGGGTGGCCTGCACTGAGTGATGTTTTTAATGTCACACAAACCCGAGGTTAATAAAGCAGGGTTATATAGATTGCACAGGATATCATGTATTCACTGTTCCTACCGCGCTCCTAGAACTCAGGGGTGGACAGAAAAAGAAAAAGCAAGTGTCGTCGACTCAAACTTCAGACGTAACTGGTATATTTGTCTGTGACGCAGCTCATTCTCAAATTAAACGGCGAGGATACACTGGTTAACCAAGCATTTACCGTCGTAACGAGGTATCTCTTTCTTCGACGGCATGGAGACCTGCGAAATTAGCTTCCCTCAACCGAAGACTTTATCCAGAAATCTCTCAAATAACGACCTGTAAGGATACCAAGACAAATACCAGTCAGAATTCACGCCCACATCACGGATGTAAATACTAAGTACTTACGAAGACGGCCGATGGATGTAAGTCCTTTCGTGCTCCTCAATCTCGGCAAAGCCCTCTCTCAGGTCCACGTCACTCGGCTCCTTGATCTTTGTCTTATGGATGAGCTTCCACCCGATATAGAGACCTGGGCATACGCCAATCATAGTGTACCTATACGATAGTAAGTGAGTGCGGCTGGCCTGGTTCCTGGTTCTCGCAAGGGAGGAGGCACATCGACTACGTACGAGAATAAAAAGTCCGACACCTGCCAGAAGCCATCCAGGGGCAGGAATACGGTATAGCCACCGACGAAGGTCATGACGAAAGTGCCGACAAGCCCATACCACGCTGCGTACGGTTGCAAAATGCCCTTATATGGCAGGCTGTCGCGGCAGATTCCTTGTGCCTTGAGTGCGCGATAGAAGCACAGGTACGTGGTGCACATTACACTGAAGTTGATCAGCTGTGAAGCCGTGACTAGAGATACAAGCCAGTCAAGAACGACAGCACTGCTAGATGACAGCTGGAGGAATGATAACAGTGCCACGAGTAGCACAAGTGCGACAGCAAAGACAGGCACCCCTTTCTTGGTGCAGAAAGCAAAGATTCTTGGGGCCTTTCCCTCTAGTGCCAGGCCGTATAGCGACCGAGTCGCGCAGTACACGTATGCGTTGCCAGCAGAAAATGCTGCTGTTAGGACTGTCGCATTGACAATATGAGGAAGTACCCGGATACCGAGACGATTCATCGCAACAACATAAGGAGATGCGGATGCACCAGTATCGCCGCTTTCAAGGGCGTCCGTTAATTCCTTGTCATCAAATGGAACCAGGATCCCAACGCAAAGCGACCCGAGGACGAAGAAAACTGTTAACCGGTAGAAAACTGTGTTAAAGGCCCGCGGCATGGTGACGCGCGGGTTCTGAACCTCTCCAGCGCTCATTGAAACGTAGTCAGGCCCAGCAATAGTAAACGAAGCCTGAATAAGACATTGCAGGAACCCAAGGAATTTCCCAAGCGTGCCAGTATAGTAGAGCTCCGCAAATGCCCCCGGGGTGTTCCAATACCGAAACCCAAAGCGGTCTCCCTTTGGGTTACCACCGAGCATAGTAACAACGGTAAACATGATCAAGCCGATAATCAGGAGCAACTTACCCATGGCCGCCCAGAATTCAGACTCCCCATACCACTGGACAGCCTGGAGATTCAAAATCGCGTACAGCACGATAATAATGGCAATAATTACGCCAACAGGAACCGCATCACTCCAGAACCGAATGATAAGATTACAGGCCACAACTTCAAAGGGCACAAGGGCCGCCTCGAAGACAAAAAAGTTCCAGCCAGCAGCAAACCCGAACGCATCGTCGACGTAACGGCCAGCGAAGCGGATAAACGGCGATGAGATGGGCATGAATGTGACCATCTCGGCCACGGAGATTGTAACGGCGAGGACGAAAGTGCACCATATACTAAATGCCAGGAATAGACTACCCGGTCCACCATTAAGGAGGCCTTTTCCAATTTGGACCTATAGAGGCAAGCCGCAAATGTGCGTGTAGTGTTAGCAATTAATGTAACTTATTTGGCATAGAAACAGTGCACAGCGGGTGGCCGGATAGGGCTAGGTTCTGCACACCTCTCTCACACGAAACATACATAAAGAACAGTGCCGATAGTACCCCCAATACCAATCAGCTGAATATGGCGGGATTTCAGGTTTCGACGAGTTGTTTCAGGGTGTACCGGCGTGACCGTGCCCTGCTGCACTTCAGGTGAGTTGGATTCGAGACGGTCATTGTTGCCCTTTTCGTTCTCGGCGGCATCTACCTTGGAAGGCATGGTGAGGGAGACGGGTGTATCTTAATGAATATACCTCAGGAGCAAACTGAAGAACTGAACGACGTACGTCATAGGCTGCGCAGTGCCCTTAATAAAGGCAACAAGGGGTGGTAATAGATGGAAGGTTTCGAAGATGATTGGCAATGTCCCGGTGGTCACAATAAATGACAGTGGGAGAAAACAGATACAATATGGGATACTGTCGGCATATATGCGTATTATAAAAACCAAATCACTTCTAGACTAACTTACCTGGGTAATTTTTCCCACGTTGAGATAGTCAACGGCACAGCGGGGGTGTGAGATCATTGACCAATTTCCATTGGCGAGGTCTTTATTGGGCAGGTATTAGCCTTGCCATTAAGGACATAGTGGACTCAGACTCAGGCCAAATCAAAGCTTCCCTCTACCCGCTACTGGTAACTCGAATTGGCCAAGAGGAACAAAGGTATCTAATTCGGAAACACATGTAGCTATCTCGGTCAGATAAGCTCGCAAGGGGAACAGAGCTGCGTGCCCCTTACCCAGAGGGAACAAGTAGACAGTGCCATTACGTATCCTCCTCTAGGAATAGCTGCTCTAGGAGTACAAGGCACGAGGGTGGCAGCGCCCTCAGGTACGCCATCCTTCCAGACGCTGTATACGGGATATTTGTGCGTCTAGTGCGGCTTCTTCTGCTTCGGTAAAGATTTCCTTCATCACATTGCCCTATACTGCGGGTACCTTTGAGGTAATAGAGAATGGCTCCAATGGAGATGGCAGTAGTGTCACTCCCAGCAAAGATATTGCTCAATGCCATTGATAGACCCGCTACGGTGTCGAACTGTTCTGGACACCTACGGTGAAGCTCTATCATTTCCGTAGAATGTGTTAACAGTATAGTCAAAGACTCAAGTGATGTGACCCAGATTTATGTCGGAGATTGGGGCGAATGTAATATTCTATTTGTACATAATCACACGAATTAGGAAGGTTGCTTCCTCAAATATAACGCGATCCTGCACTAGATACAACAGAAATAGGGATAAACTAATTATATATCATAGCGAAACGAAACGACACCGCCAACGAGGTTGGCCCAGCAGTCCCTAAAGGTTCGGCACGGTCCTAGGTACTCTCCACCACATAATCCATGTCTGAATCGCACGAGTTCTCCCTGACATGGCGTTCAACAGCTTCGCTGGTCGGGATAAAAGCTTCGCTGGGTGGGATACAATAATCCTATATCGACATTTCGCCCCTTCCTCCTCGTCTCTGGTCGAAATGATGGACGGCGCTCTTTCGGTAGTTCGAGTATGGGCTTGGGACGAGGAGGGGGGCGCTTCGATATCGTTCAGCGAGCGATATCGTGCTATCTCGATTGTCAGGGGCTAGTTCTAATTGCGCTGCAAGTTTCTCTTGTCTCTCTTAAAAATGAACTTACCGATGGATAGTATTTTGTGGGTCTGCCACATGGCGATGAGGCTGGTAACGAGGCTGGTGATGTTGAAGACCAGGCCGATGATGAACTCGTTTGACACGGCCATGGTTTAGTGCAGAAAGGCTTTGGGTAGCGAGGTTATTATTTGATACTGTAAAAGTTGTTGGAGATAGCTGGCTATCCACCGGCCTTGCAAGGTATTTGGTGCAGAGGTCTAGCGTCTCACCAGAAGCTGGACGTGATGGGACATCACGATACAATATATAGATGGGACCGCAAACTGGCACTACACTCACATCTCACCACCCCTGGATAATGCGTGAAACTTCTGGTGCTATACATCTCGGGATCTTCGAGAGATTGAGAATTATCGGAACTTTCCATTCGCCAAATCACTGTGCTTACACGTAGTGGTAGCATTGCAATTCCTGTCAAGGCGTGGTGTTGCACGGCCACCAACCAGTAGCTAGGAAAAGACCTAGGCATCCATTTATGTTGCGCTGTTCTTTGCATGGGACCTGCATACTTCGATACGTGAGCCCCCACGAACCGTGGGTGCCTGTTGAGGTCTGTTGATTGGAGCCATGTCCTCTAATAGACGGGGCTGATGCGACGCCACCAAATGTCAGGAGAGGGAGAGGAACTTTGTGGACTTTTTCGCTCTACAAGTGCAATAGACAAGGCACTTAACGAACACGAGATCAGGGAGTATGTCTATTTCGGTTCGTTGCTACACTGTCCAATCCATTACAGCCCATTCCTACCCACAACACCATCTAGTCCGTATCAATCCTCTCGGTAATCCTCGTAATCTCCGCCTTCAACTCATCCGCCGCCTTGATTTCGCCGTTCTCCCGCAGCCAGTTCTGCTGCAAGGCCATCAGCTCGATGCGCCAGGGGTCGTTCTCCCCCCAATGCTCAGCAATCAGCGGCGTCGCCTGCTTTAGACACTTTACCGCAGGCATGATCAGCTTCAGCTCATTGAACGCCCGGGCTTGGATCTCCATGCCCCCGATGAGGTAGACGAGCAGATCAACATCATCATCGCCACGGCTCTCATTTTCATCCTGCGGCGCGTGCCGCGCGTGGTCCTCGAGTTTCTGCCCGATGTTGACCGCGCTCACCCAGTCCTTCGAGTTCATGAAGTTGTATCCCAGTGCGTTAAGGACGGTCAGGCGGCTGAGTTCCGGTACCTGATGCGGCGGCGTATTCTCGCAGTCCTCGAGGAGCTTGCGGAGGCGCTGCTCGGCGGTGGCGGCGTCGCGCGTGCCATAGATGCGGAAGATCAGATCGCACTGGTGGCGCACGTACTCTGGATGAAGCCTCGGAAGCTCCTGCTGGAAGGCGTCCGCGGTTATCTGCCATGTGTTGTGGACAAGGGATTCGAGCTCCGATAGATCGATCGCAGTGAGCAGCTTGAACATGTGCACGACGGGGTGCTCGGGGTGGAGCACAATGCGGGCCATCTCGTAGATGAAGCTGATCAGGCGGACGACGATTGCGGCCTGGCCGAACTGGACGAGGAAGACCAGGGAGGTCCAGAAGAAGTTGAGGGCGCGCACGTTGCCGCTCTTGAGGATTGGTTTCACCAGCGCGAATGCTTTTGATACGACGTGCTGCCCTTCGGTGGTTGAGCCTTGCTCGAAGAGTAGGACCGCAGAGCGTATGAGATCGAAGTACATCTCCGGCAGGTCCATCTCTTCTTTTGTGCATGTCATGCTTGTGCAGACGTTATTGCTACTGTCCACCTTCCAGACGCCGTATGTGAAAGACGTCTCGATGTGTCGCTGAGCTAACGCAAAGATTCGTTCTGCGATGGACATTGGCGGCGTGGCTGACCTGCCAGACCGTATCCCGACTGACTGCGATAGGGCGAGGGAGTGCCGGCGATGTAGTGAGAGATGCCCATTCTTCTCGCTGTCTGCCGGAGCTTGGAGAGTGTGGTCAACGAAGTCCAAAGCATCCAAGGCTTGGAAAACGTAGTCACCGTCGTATCCAGCGCCAGTAGCAGTCGCTGGAAAAAAGAGGTCGTTGGCGTGTAGTTCAATGTCGGCAGCTTCGAGAATATTACCGTCGGCTGTTTGGACATCAGGAGGTTGAGAATCAGCCAGAGAAGGAAGCAAGTGATCCGCTACCACCGGAGGAAGTCGTCTGGGACGTTTATTCTGTCTCTTCCGAGAGGTCTGATGTCTCTTGTACTTGGTATCAAACCGCCACTCTCGGATTTTGTTCTTATACTGTTTGATGCTGCGCCGGGCCTGTTAGAAACCGCCGAGCGCATTCGTTCAAATTCCGGACATCATACATACCTGCCAAAGTGCCCGCAGTCTCGGCCCATAATTTCCATCACTTCCCTCAAGGGCTTGTTCTCATCCAGGTACAGCTGGCGGATCCGGTCTTTGTGCTGCTCCCATTGTGCCGGTAGGGCATATGTTTTCGGTGCAGGGCCGCGCAGTGGTATCGTCGCCTCTGCTGTCGTCAGGCCCGGTATTGACTCGTCACCGTCGTCGTGGAGCTCCACAAGCCTGGAGCTGGTATCGCCGACGCTGTGCCAGAAATTAAGCATGGCCGTGTGGGTATATCCCTTTAGGCTGCACAGGCACCGACTCCACAGGTTGAGGGCCGGGCCGCAGTGCTACGAGTAACTAGATATGTGGATACTGGATACTCAGCCTCGAGTCCAGCAGGTTGACCCTTCAAGAGCGGGGCTGTCGGTGGCATGGCGTGGATGCAGAAACACAGCAGGGCGATTATTGGTGTCAGCAATGAGGCTGGGATTCTCGATCTCACACCACGCGTGGCCCCTATCGAGCAGCCTGATTATTTCCGAGGGATTGGGCTTCCGGGCGAACAACTGCAGTTTGAATTTTGGCCTTTGCTGCGGGGAACTTCCACACCCCTGCACTGCCTGCACCAATCAGGGCATCGTTGCGTGGTGGGATCGGTCTATTATTTGCTTCTTTGCTGTGCTGGCGACGAACTGCCGTTGATACTGCAGCATGTTAACGTCTGGGTTTGTGGCAGATGATACAATCTTGGACGAATAACAGGTACTCCGTATTCCTACTGCATATCAGTGCCCGGCTTTAAAGGCTACCGATATGCCTGGTGATTTGATGCACCAGTCAAGACTCTACCACTGAGTCCTCCCGGATGCCAGCAACGCTACCCCCACGGCTGCTGCTGCCGTTGTATAGAGCCCGATAAGCCGGTCAGCATGACTGTCCATTGAGGCTGCATGACCTTCTATTGAGGCTCTGCGATTGTAGTCGTAGTTTCGCAGTTTGTCGACTGCGATGCCGGTATAAATGTTGTTAGGGTTGAGCCACCGGGGCAGTGTATCCCTTCTCACAGCAGGAAGTTATATTTGTCTATTCTACCAATTTCCCCGACACTGTATACGTACAATCCTGTCTTCGATCAATGATGACCAAGACCACGCCCCAAATCCTGGACATTGGCGGGGGCGAGCTACGCGCATACAACAAAGCCCTGCTGGAGAAAAAGCTTTTCTGGGCCGAAGGCGAAGAGGAACCCTCCAGTGACGGTGTCCAATCCCGCAAAAGAGTCCTCCCCACGTCAATCATCTACGGCGACAAGGGCCTCGAGCTCTGGGCGCGCATCACGCACTTGCCGAGCTACTACCAGACCAGAGGCGAAGCAGCCTTGCTCGCCGAGAATGCTGCGGAGCTGGGGAAGTGGATCCGCAGGGATAGTCTGTTAATTGATCTCGGCTGTGGGTTCGTATCATTACCCTCGGCCTTAGGTATTACCCAGTGGGTGGTAGGTAGTTAACCAGAGCTACAGAGATATCCGTAAACTCACGCCGCTACTGGAAGAGCTAGACCGGTCCCAGAAGCCGGTCCTGTACTGTCCACTCGATCTCTCGCGGAAATCGATTGAACGGGCGATCGAACAGACCGAGCTCTTCTCTCGGTTCCCCCGCATCAGCGTCACCGGGCTATGGGGTTCGTTTGAAGACGGTGTCGACTGGGCGAACCGTACCTACGGCGACGACGACCGGCCTCGCGTTTTCCTCTCTCTAGGCTCGATGCTGGGGAACGATTATTTCGAGGCCGCAGTGGCGCGACTCAAATGGCTGTGCGAGACGGGGTTGCGCAGCGAATCTGATCTTATCCTGCTGACGATGGACGGGACGAAAGACGGCGAGAAGATCTGCGAATCGTACGACGATGCAGAGGGTCTGTTCACGACATTCATCCGGCAGGGGTTCGAAGACTCGAACCATCTCCTTGGTGCTGACGCTGACAGCTGGTATCGACACGAGGACTGGAGTCTTCTGCGCACGCTTACAACGACCCCAGCGATGCAGCACCGATTCATCTTGCAGGCGAAACGCACCGTCCAGTGTCCGCCGATACGGGATGTGACATTTCGTCGGGGCGATGAGATCCACTGCTACGAGGGTTTCAAGTACGGGCCTGAAGAGATGGGTAGGCAGTTTGAGGCGGCGGGGCTCAGGGTGTATGCGTGTTGGAAAGGCCCGCATGATGATATCTGTAAGCTTTGATTTGATTTCATGGTTGATTCTACACGAGAGCTAACTTTGTCACATACCAATATCTCCTAGGGAATGCGGCGTTTTGTTCGGTAGAACCGATGCCCAATGGTGCAGTCTAGTATAAGCCGTGATAAGAACAGAACATTAACAAGATGGATTTATACTAGCAATTTAGATAGTCCAGCCAAATACAATCATGCTGATAGCCAAATTCCCAGTAACAAGCGAGTAGACTGCTACTACACCCTCTCCAACCAGATTGTGGACTCGACAGCAGTAGATCCCAACGGCCACCTCTTCTCGCCGCCAGGCCCATCAGACTGGACGGCGATGACAAGATCGGAGAACCCAATGCCCCTCTCCTGAATGCGCTGGATGTCTCGCTCAGACTCGGCAGCACGCACCACCACCGTAGAACGGGCAGATTGCTGCGGCACACCAATGTCGAAGGTATACGAAGTCTTGCCGGCAGCAGGTTCAAACCCAGAGCCCAGAATCTTGGAATAGACCCGCGCGTACTCGGTCAGCAGATGAGCCGGCACGAGGATCTCGCAGGCAGCGATACCAACCGCACCGGAGGGGTGTGTCGTTTTCTGCTCATCCAGACTGGGCACGCGGCCGGTCCGCGGAGTGACATCGTGGCAGAAGAAGGGGACGTCGATTCTGCCGTTAGCGAAGAGCTCGTCGCCGGGCGTGTTTGGGCCCTGGAAGAACTGTGGGCGTGTGACCTTCCACTTGATCTCGGCGCCGTCGGCTTTCTTGCGTGAGCCTGCAATGGGCGTGCCGAATTTGATGCCCAGGCCGGCGTCTTGGTCGGGGCTGGAGGTGAGGCGTTCGTTGACGGTGTCGACGGATTCCTCGGCGGAGTGGGTTGTGTCGGTGATAGCAAAGTCGATCAGGCCTGGGGGTTTGGGACCCCAGAATCTCATGGGCAGGTGCTCGGCGTCGAGAGAGGGTGGGGTGTCGTACCAGTTGAAGAACTCCAGGTAGCTGCCGTCGGCGAAGATGACGAGTTTGTTGCGAGAGGGCTGCCCGTCGTGGTAGCCTCCTGGCGTGACGGTGAAGTTGTCGGTGACCCAGGCAGGCAGGTCTTCGAAGAAGGGAGTGTCGACAAGGAGGACGACATGATCTTGTTGGGTAGAAGTCATTGTGTTTGATGTGGTTGTGGTTGCGTGTGTAAATGAGGTGGAATCTGATGGAGTTCAGAAATGGAGTGCTCGCTCGAGAAGCCCATTAAATAGCAGTCATATCGATGATGCTGCCACGAGTGTTCATTCTGATCAGAACTTTGGGGAACTTCATGACAGTCAATCATTGGATGATTTCCCCGGGAGATCTGCATGTGCAACTGAATCAGGCAAGGAACTTTGCCGAACTTGGCTGGAACTTTTATTTATTTTCAGCCAATCATGTTGACGCCAACTCCTGCAAGGATCAAAGTTCCCTGCATGTTCCACTCAGCCATCAACTTTCCACACAAGACGAAAGGCTGAGAACGAGTGCTGCAATCTGCGGTGCTGTGAGCCTCATTCTGGCTCGGCGTGATATACAAGAGCGGGAAACTTGCACGCAATGGTTTTCTGGCCAATATCCCCAAATGCACCGCCATGTCCCAACCTCTCAACCACTCAACCCCAATCATCATCGTCGGCGCAGGCGTCTTCGGCCTGTCCACAGCATGGTGGCTCGCTCGTGCCGGGTACCGCAACATACGCGTGCTCGACCGATGGCCAGTCCCATCCCCTTCGTCTGCAGGCTACGACCGCAACAAGATCATTCGCACTGAGTACGTCGATGGCCACTTCTCCGTGCTCTCGCAAGAAGCGATCCAGTTCTGGCGAGAACCGCTCTGGAGAGACGTCTTCCATCCTACGGGCTGGCTATATGGCACCGACGGCTCTCTAGACGAGGATAGAGCAAAGACCTTTGACACCGCTGTTGCCAATACGCGCTCTCTGGGCGATCCGTCTCACATCGTCGACCTGCCCGACTGGCAGCACATGTTCGACTTGTATCCGGCAATGGGGTACGCTCACCACAGACGCCAGAGGCAGCAAGGACGGTACCCGACAACGAAAGACAACGAATCCACCCCACCTGGCGAGAAGGCAAATGACCCCCCTGCCACCTTCCGAGGAATATACAACCGCAACGCCGGCTGGGTCGAGTCCACACACGCCATGACAATCCTAAAGCGCGAATGCACCAGACTCGGCGTCGAATTCATCGCCGGTGAATCAGGCACTGTAACAGGCTTCATGCGGGACCCCAACAACCCCAGAACCGTGACTGGCGTGCACACCGCAAACAAGACCATCTGGCACGCTAGCAAAGTCATCGTCTCCGTGGGCGCATACTCCGAGACCCTGATCGACTTCAAGAACCAGCTGCACGCCGTCGGATACCCCGTCACGCACATCCGCATGACTGAGGAGCAGTACCAGCGGTACAAGGACCTGCCTGTCGTCGCTATCACGCGCCGGGGATACTTCTTCCCGCCCAACGAAGATCGCATCTTCAAGATCTGCAGCATGGATATCACCATGGTCAACCGTGAGCGCTGGTCTGAGCCTGAACCCGAGCCTGAGGGCAAAGGCGAGGGCAACTTGGGCGGCGTGCGAAGCCTGCCGCGCGACCAGGCGTACCACCCAACCGATACACAGCCGCGGATCTCACGGTTCAAGACGCTCGAGTTTGCACGGTACATACTGCCCGAGTTTGGCGACGCCGAGGTGGAGAGTAGCAAGCTATGCTGGGACGTGGAGACACACGACGACCACTGGATCATCGATTACCACGACTCCGCGCCGGATTCGCTGTTCATTGCCACGGGGGGCAGTGGGTATTCATTCAAGAACCTCACCAATGTGGGTAAGTATGTTGTGCAGGCGCTGGAGGGGACGCTGGATGCCCAGTGGAAGGAGTACTGGCGTTGGCGGCCGGATCGTGTAGGGCTGTTTCCGGAGAGAGAGCACAGGAATGCGCGGTTTAAGTATGACCTGCGGGACTGTGATGGATGGAGACACACTGCTACACGCCTGTAATTATTTGCTACTTGTGTTTTATAAGTATCTCTTACCTGATGATTCTGGTTAGCGGCTTAATATGCGATGGTAGAGATCCTTGGTAAACAGCACCTCACTCTCGTATACTACTGTGTAAAGTCAAAGACCTGTCAGCTGCAGAGACCCGTAATATAATACCGCTAATAAAATACCGCATAACCCTGCTAGCAAAGTTCTATGCATGGGATTTAATTTACAGTTCCGCCAAGGCATCTGTGCGTGCTACCTGAGCACTGTGGCGATACTCCCAGAGGTATCAGGGTGGTACATATTGAAGCCGTCACACGAGTTCCCCGATGTCGCTTGCACAAGATGCAATACCACGTCCCCTGGTCTGCATCTAACGTAACCACCAGGGACAAATAACCACACTTGTTGCATATAAAAATTCCAGGTGGATTTACGCTGCATGGAGGCCAGACCTGTACACGAGTTTCTCCGATGTCGCTGCTGGACCGCCACCGCTCTTTATTATAAAAATCGCTCTCTCTCCAACTCTCAAAAGTTGGAGTATGTTCGAATAACCACTTCTCGTCAGCCATGGCCGGAGTTGATAGAGCCAACAGCGCCGACAAGCTGGGACATTACGACACGATCGTTCTTGGCGCAGGAATCGCGGGGCTTGCATGTGCATCCCGACTACTTCAGCTTCAGCAACCAAATACTAGACTACAGATCCTAGAAGCCCGGGACCGCATCGGTGGCCGGATAGCTTCTGTCCATGTTGACGGCTGCCGCTTGGACACGGGCGCGAATTGGATTCATGGTGTTGGCAGTGCTCAGAGACCGAATCCGCTCATGGATATTCTTCCGCATAAGCGACTCAGAGCACTGAAGGGGTCTGTCTTGTTCCGGGCACCGTCACCGGGTGACGGAGAGGAGGAAGATTCTACTGCGAGCAATACTGCGAGTAATAGCTGGTCCGCCGGAGAAGGACATCCTTCGAAGGAGGTTAGTCGCCTAGGCCAAACAGCAGCCCATCTTATATCTCCAGCAACGTCGGCAGCTACGAGTGCAGACCTTTCCGAGAGCAGCGCCCAAGGCCTATCAATCCCCGCTCACACGGCTAGAGCAATTGTCTCATGCGTCCAGAACGCAATTGGCCAAGTGGCAGACCTCGCCGCGACAGTCCCCGCAGAAGCAGCAAAGCAAATGTCCATCCACCAGGCGCTGGTAAGCACAAGAGCCTTTCGGGATGCATTTGAACTTGTGCCGAGAAGGTACCATCACTCACTAGGCACGTTGTTCCAAGGCATAGAAAGTATGGAAGCTGCTCCACTGCTTGCACAGACTGCAGAACCCGGACGTCCCGAGAGCGAGCATGGCCTAGGGCTACTAGAGTACGCAGTGGACGAGTTCGAGGGCGACCACGTCTTCCTCCAGGACGGGTATGTCGAGATCATTGACGAGATCGCTAAGCCGCTGCTCGAGGCTGGCGCTATTGCGCTGGAAACCGTTGTAACCCGAGTTGACTGGACCGCGAGCCCTATAATCATTGAAACAGGGCGAGGAATCTTTACGGCGAGGGAAGTGGTGTGCACATTCCCCCTGGGCGTGTTGAAAGATACCTGCGGCAAAGAGGACGCAATTTTCAAGCCAGATCTACCAGCCGAGATGCAAGAGGCAATACAGCATCTAGGCTTTGGCACGCTTGACAAGGTCTTTGCAATTTACCCTAGGCCGTGGTGGAACGATGAACCGTATCGCTCCATCATCAAGAACGGGCTCATTTCCCAACAAACGGAGACGCCGGCCGGGGGTGAGGAGGAGGACGAGGTACCTGATTCATTCCTGGGCTTCACCTCCGAACTGAGCGGCATCTCAGTCGGTAGCGATGGCTCCGTGTCTCCTGGCGTATACCGACTGCCAGTCATGAACCTGCACAGCTTAACAGGCCAACCTGTCCTCTGCGCCTTTGTCTCTTGCAAGACTGCCACGACAGTCGAATCAATGACGGACGAAGCCATTAGCGGTCTTTTCCATCAAACCCTAACCCAGTGGTTCGGCACCGAGCCGCCAACTGCACCAGATGCTGTACATGTCACTCGGTGGGCGCAGGACGCGTACTCAAGGGGTGCCTACAGCCATATGATCACTGGGCTGTCTTCAGCCCGGCATAGAGAGACCCTCCAAGAGCCTGTAATTAATGAGGCCGGTGACGTGCTGAGGTTTTCGGGCGAACATTGCTCGCGAGATCATTTTGCAATGGTTCACGGCGCCCTGCTGGACGGCTGGAGGGCAGCTGATGCATCGTTGCAACGTTGGCAACATGATATCAAATTGAGATGAAAAGTTTTTTTTTTTTTTTTTTTTTTTTTTTTTTTTTTGAGCATTTGCCTGAAAATGGAATCTGGGAGTTTCAACTTGAGATCTTTCTTCTCAGCAATACCTACTCGATTAGCCAATCTTAGAGGACAAGGCTAACTACCGTACTCTATCAATACATATTTGAAATGATCAAGCAGCCATTAGGTACAATCTGGCAGTCTGGCAGTATGATCCCGTTGAAAGGCTGTTAATAGGGGTAGTATATATTCCACTGTTTATGTGCATCTAGTACATACGACCACAGGGTGTGGAAAACAGGGCTTCCCGTCCGCTCAGCCGTACTTAAGCCACACGCCGGCTGGTTAGTAGTATGGTGGGTGACCACATGCGAATCCCAGCTGTTGTATGTTTTGTTTTTATTATTTATATTATTGATGTAGAAGTCAGTCTTGACTAGCGCTTACATGAATTTGCATTACACTCTTGTTCCGGAGTCTGCCGTACCGGGCGTCAATGATTCTCAGGCTGCTAAAAGCCGCCTTGCCAGACAACACTGTAGTACATTATCGCCGAACCTCGCGATCATACAGTATTTCCCTTTATTTCGTCGGCCGTTGTTTAATTTGACATACCTACTACCCCGTCTACCTATCCCGCACCTGGCCATAACATCAGCCTAGCCCATGGCCTTGCAACGTTGACTGGATAATGGCCCCCGACAAACTTCAACATGCCGACTATGACACTGCCTGGATCTGCGCACTGCCGCTTGAGCTGGCGGCTGCGAAGACGATGCTCGATCAGACCCATCCATCTCTCCCGCAAGCGCCATCTGATCAAAACTCATACACACTCGGCAGAATAAGCGGCCATAATGTCGTTCTTGTTTGTCTACCATCCGGTACGTATGGAACAACATCTGCAGCCACTGTTCTCTCTCAGATGCTGTCGGCATTCTCGTCCATAGCCTACGGTCTTATGGTCGGGATCGGCGGCGGCGTACCGGCACCCGGCAACGACGGGACCATCGACATTCGTCTCGGTGATGTTGTTGTTGGCACGCCGTCTGGGCTGTCAGGGGGTGTGATCCAGCATGACCATGGCAAAGCGCTCCCTGACAACTTCTTTGAGAATACCGGCTCGTTCAACCGGCCAGTTTTCCTTCTGACAGCCTCCCTGTAAACCTCGAGCCGCCGATTGGTGCGAGCCTGGGCAACGTCTATGAAAATCTCCTCAGAGAGTTTTGCTTTGGCGTTGCATGCTGTCAGTGACTGAACACAGCTCCCAACAGAGTCTCCAAATACTCCTACTCGGCCTTGGACACATCGGAGAGCGCGTTGGACAGATTGCAGAGCCTGACCGGCCCCGTGGAGGGATTCAGGAAGGTGGCTGTCGTTTCTGATTTTGCTGTAGTTGCTTCCGGCGGCATCGACAGTGTCCATTGTTTCGGAAACCAGGCGCGTAAATCTGGTGTTTGCCTTGCTTGAAGGACGGGCCTGAATTCGAATTGACACAGGAGATCTCTGACACTAGGGAGTCTTGCCAAAGACGCCAGATTGTTCTGAAACCATACTGCCCGACTGCAGCCTCGTCTTTTGGGTTCTGTCACTTTCTGCGCTGTCTGGAAAATTCTTCTGACACCACTGTGGTTGCAGTGCTTACATGCATGTCAGCAAATAGTTCGATGTGTGACTCGCGAACGATGGATCTCAGCCTTTCGACTGTTCGTTCATCACTGGTAGACCAATACCGTCAAAGGCAACTGTTTGCCCGGGTCTCCATGTTTCCGGACAGGCAGTCACACCCCCTATCGAGGCTCGTATTTCCGTTAAGATTAGCAATCGCCTTCCAGGTTAATATGGCTGTCCCAACCTACAAAGCCCATGTGTGCTGCTTCAACGCTGTAGCACTCGGCGAGTTTAGCTGACGTGCACTTATCACAGTCCATTTGCGAGCCTCTGGAAATGGTTCACCGAATATAAATTTGGTCGCGTCATACTCACCCACGTACCTGGCTGGGGGAACGCCACAGATTAAGTACCTGGACACATATCAGTTCTTCTGCTCTCGTAAGGTCACTCCCAATGGGCCACAATATGCGTGCGAATTTCAGCGCTTATCTGGGGAAGCAGAACAACAACACAGATGAGGGCCCCCAGTTCAATGATACCAAGTTTTATGGGCCAGTGAACATCCATTACCCACAGTCACAAAAACACCATGGAGCGCCTGAAGGAACGGTCCAAATGGTATATGAGTCCCTGGAGAAAATACTTGGGGACTCACTTACAGCTACGCCTGATTGTTTGCGGCGGGCCGCTCAGGCTCTTGTTCTTCAAAAAATGTCCTCTGACGCGAAAGAGCATTCCCAGTTGATCGCTACAACACTGCAAGGCGAAGTCCGCCGTTTTCTCCTACTGCCCGGCCCCGGTCCAGATCACTTTACTCAATTAGGGCCTGCGTTTGGGGAATTAGAAGGGCGGCAAGGCCTGCTTCTAAATTCTCATCAACTACACATTATACTTGGGAAGAGCGTTGTTCGAGTGTTGTCTAATACACAGAAGAGGCCACCACTCCATTCCACGCTGGTACGTGTCAGCTTCTTGGGGCTCTGTCTGTCTTTACATTTGCTAGCAGGACGCGAAGACCCGCTACAATCCCTCCAAAGGGTTTACGACGCAGGCCGAAGAGAACTTGACAAAGGCATCAGCCGGTGGCTATTCATCCAATTCGTGTATGATGTTGGCCAGTATTTGGTTGAACAACTGCAGTACCGAGACACAGAAAAGCTTCCAAGCGCCGGACTGCGCTATTCCAACGGCCGTTTGATCGGTGAAATGCGACACAGCATGCTAAGCGCTGCTCGCTCTTCCTCCCCCTCGGACAGATGTCGCAGAATGGCGCTACTACTACCGGGGACCATGCCGTCGACAGAAAGTAACCCAAGTAGGGTGCCTATCTTGCTACAGACGCTCAATTCTAACGTTCAGCCTGGCTACGGATATGAATCCGAGATAGAGTCTATCCTCTCAGCTCCGCAGAGCGTCGCGGTCACTCCACCCACAGCTCCCACCACCCCTCCTGCTTCCCGCGGTGATGAAATCGATAGCTATGCTCTCTCCCCAACTCACGTAAAGTATTCCGTGCGTGAACCGGGGAAAGTACTCGCATATGCATAGTAAGCTTTGTCGAGTGTCATCCTTTTCCAGGGCTCTGAAAGGGTATGCTATATAACTGACAGAATCCGCCAACGTTACTCTGTCGTGACTGTTGTATCTCTTCAGTATAGACTGGACCACTCGGGTTGAGTGGCAATGCGTCACCCTCAGTGCCTTGAATGGCATCCGCCTTGACGGGTTATCCAGAGATATTCGGCCAACCATATGCGGACTGGCCAGCAACGCACTTTCAGAGTTCAATGCTAAAGGAGCACCGACTCAGGATTGAAGATATCAAAGGCACTAGGAAAGGCAGCCGGGTTCTAAAGAAAGACATCTAGTAATAAATATCTTCAATCTATACTAAAGATCTCTACTGTATCAGACATGCCTGCTATATCCACCGATACAACAGTTGCGTTGTCCCCAGCAGACATCCAGGTGTCCAAAGTCATGACTCCGGCATTGTGCATTCTTCATTTTGGCTACACGCACTCCCTCGATATGACGAGGCTTGGTGAACTCCGGCAAAAGATCAACAGTTCAACGCTGGCTGTTCATCTATAGGGGGCGTCTGATCAACCAGTACATGGCCTTCATTTTCACCTGTCTGTCCAGCAGGCTGAACTACAGCCGCCTGTTCATCTATAGGGGGCGTCTGATCAACCAGTACATGGCCTTCATTTTCACCTGTCTGTCCAGCAGGCTGAACTA